>FXXK01000083.1:328454-506718 GCA_900184695.1 Betula pendula | reverse complement strand
TTTTTTTTTTAGTGTCAATCTCCCTCTCTTTCTCACAACCGTCAGCCCGCTCGATCTCCCTCTCTCTCACGACTGCTCGATCTCCCTCACGGCCTCTTCGTTGATAATCCCTGGCAGTATCTCTCTCTCTCTTCGTCTCGCGCGTCTTCGGCAAGTCTCGGTCTCTCTCTCTGCTGCTCGTTTCCGGCACGTCTCTGCTCTGCATCCCTCATTCCTTCTCTGTCTCACAGAGTCTCTCTGGCGTTTCAGGATCTCTTCTCTCTATGTCGTGTGGCTGATTTGCGGGTCGAGTCGAGTTTACCCGACCCAAAAGACACAACCCAACAACTAAACGGGTTAACGGGTCGTGTCGTGTAAAACCCGTTTATTAAACGGGTCGTGTCGTATCAACCCGTTTAATAAACGGGTCGTGTTCGGGTTTACATTAAACGAGTTGGTGGGTCAAGCGGGTTGACTCGAATCCGACTCGCCAACCCGTTTTACCAGCCCTAAAGCTATATAAGTTAAATTATAATTTATCTTAAAAACTTAAGCTAATATGAAAATATATAATTTTAATGAGTTGACCATTCTTCTGACAATTTATATCATGCAGGTGCTCATGTTGCTCGAATAACTTTCACAAACAATTGTCCGGCAACTATTTGGCCAGGAACTCTAACGGCTGACCAGGAACCTCAACTATCAATTACTGGGTTTGCACTAGACTCCAAAGCATCCACATCAATTGATGTCCAAGCTCCATGGATTGGCCGATTCTGGGCCCGAACAGGATGCACCACGGACGCCTCAGGAAAGTTCACCTGTGAAACTGCTGACTGTGGCTCCGGCCAGGTTGCATGCAACGGCAATGGTGCAGTTCCGCCGGCATCTTTGGTAGAAATCAATATAGCAGCGGATGGTGGACAGGATTTCTACGATGTCAGCCTTGTAGACGGCTTCAACCTCCCTGTTTCGGTTGCCACACAAGGTGAGACTGGTGATTGCAAGTCCTCAACCTGTTCGGCAGATGTGAATGCTGTTTGCCCTGCTGAATTGCAAGTGAGAGGGTCTAATGGGAGCGTGATTGCTTGCAAGAGCGCATGCTTAGCGTTCAATGAGCCACAATATTGTTGCACCGGCAATCATGGTACCCCAAAGACATGTCCAGCTACAAACTATTCCATGATCTTTGAGAACCAATGCCCTCAAGCTTATAGCTACGTGTATGATGATCAGAACAACACCTTTTCTTGCTTTGGTTCATCTAAATACATTATCACTTTTTGTCCTGCTTGAATTTACAGAGAGAAATTATGCATTCCTTCTCTCTATATTAATAATTAAGAGAACAGTAAGTGTCTTCATCGACTAGGGCACATGCATGATTGTGTCCATGTAATAAACTCTTGAATGATAGATAGCAAACGAATAATGCAAACTTTTTTTTTATACTTGTTTAGGAGCAACTATACTATTGCTTAGGACAAGAAATATTTCTTCAGCTGCTATATATTTTCAGATGCTATTCATGTTGTACGTGTTGCACTTGATATTAAGTCATGATTTTTTACCGCCAGTGTCCTTAAGCTTTATATAATTATTCACCATAATGATGATAGCTGTAAGTTGGGGAAAATAAAAATTCAGGGCTCTGTAGCTCATAGGACTCTTGTAATATTACGAGTGATTATACTTCAACTGTTATATCGTACGCGCGTATTCGATTGACCATTTCGTTTCTTTTATGAGCAAGGGTATATCTTCATGTACATATACATGCATGGTGGTATATTGACAGAAAGGTTATTTAAAGTTTATAGTATTTAAAATCTTTTTCTAGGAATTTTTTTTTTTTAATAACGAAAATCTTTTCAAGAGACAGTCACTTTTTCTACTTATTCTTGTCAGACAAACTTTGGGCCCGTGTAAAGTATCTTTTCTACGTGGATCAGGTAAGACTCTAGCTTCGTCGGTCGGCATGGTTCTAAAAAATTATTTGCACCCAAAAAAATTTGAACTTTATATATGATGAAAATGCCACAAAGACCAAAACCCTTATTGTATTTAAAATCTCTTTCTATAATTTTAATTGAATCAAAACAAATAATTGCTAGTGCGATAACAAAAAAAAAAAAAAGGACAAAATGGGAATTTGAAAAATGCTGGTTAAACAATCTTAATCAAAATGGCAAAATCCCCTCTTGAAAAGTTAGGCTGATTTTCGTTTGCTGCAGCTGGTCAAATTTTTTCAGGACCATGGACCCCTTAAAATGGAGTTTTCTTTTTAGCTTTGGCACATGGCAGAAGCTAATGGTGGAACTTGACCCCCTTAAGATTTTCAAAGTTTTGCTCGCGGTGGGCTTTATAAAATTTTTTTTGTATTTACCATCCGAATTATTAACAATCCAGATCATGAAAACAAAATTGCTCATAACTTTTATTTTGATTGGTTACTTTCTAAATAAATTTGTGATAACTACTCAAATATGGAATCCTATGATATATCCCCAACCATTGTGTTAACTACTCAAATATGGAAAATATAATAATAAAATTGCGCAATAATAACTTGAGTAAACTCTTTGATTTTAGAAAAAACTCAATCTCACACGATTTTCATATCATAAATTATTTAGAAAGTAATTAGATACAAGCTTTTTAGCATTCATGGAAGCCAGATCAACGAAAAAGTAAAACATTGATGACTTTGCAAACTATGGTTTCTTTCCAAATCCAGACCCTACTTTTCTTATTTGCAAACTATGCTTTCTTTCCAAATTCAGTCCCTAATTTTCTTGTAACTCTCCGTTTGTTAGCTTATTGGGTTATTCCAACTAAAAGCTTAAGGTTCAATGGCTAACAGAGCTCTCATCATCAACCTTCTTCTCTTATCTCAATAAAAAATAAGAAAAAATATTTTTTTTAACAAAAAACAGCTTCAGGCTTATTTCATCCCCATTTCATGACCTTAGAAAAAAACAAAATGAGAATTGAATAACTTTAAGCCTGTTTTTTAATAGAAAAAAGCATTTTTTTTTATTTTATTTTTTTTTTTTCTGAGGGAAACGGACGCTGGGCTTCCGTCAAAGACGGACGCCCAGCTCTACTCAATTGCATTTGTCGATCAGTAACTCCCCGGGCCCCTACTTTCTGCAAAATATACGTGCACGGAAAAACTTCACATATAAATTAATGTTGAAAACTAATTAATGATATGTTTGTGTTGTACATACCATTACTCATTTACGCATACCTTAAAATTGTGTATCTCCTACTTATTTGTTGCATATATGCAAGCTATATACGTTAAATTATAATTTATCTTAAAAACTTAAGCTAATATGAAAAAAATGATTCTAATGAGTTGACCATTCTTCTAACAATTTATGTCATCCAGGTACTCTTGCGGCTCGAATAACTTTCACCAACAACTGTCCAACAACTATCTGGCCAGGAACTCTAACAGCGGACCAGAAACCTCAGCTATCAACTACTGGATTTGAGCTGGCATCCAAAGCATCCTCATCAATTGACGTCCAAGCTCCATGGAAAGGCCGGTTCTGGGCCCGAACACGATGCACCACGGACGCCTCAGGAAAGTTTGCTTGCGAAACTGCTGATTGTGCCTCTGGACAGGTTGCATGCAACGGCAACGGTGCAATCCCACCAGCATCTTTGGTAGAAATCAACATAGCAGAGAATAGTGGAAAAGATTTCTATGATGTCAGCCTTGTAGACGGCTTCAACATCCCTGTTTCGGTTGCCACGCAAGGCGGGAACGGTGACTGCCAGCCCTCAAGTTGCCCGGTAGACATAAATACCGTTTGCCCAGCTGACCTTCAAATGAAAGGGTCTGATGGGAGCGTGATCGCTTGCAAGAGCGCATGCACAGCATTCAATGAGCCACAGTACTGTTGCACCGGCGCTTTCGATAAACCAGAGACATGCCCACCCACAAACTATTCCTTGATCTTTGAGAACCAATGCCCTCAAGCTTATAGCTATGCGTATGATGATCAGAACAGCACTTTTACCTGCTCTGGTGCACCTAACTACGTTATCACTTTTTGCCCTTGAATTTACAGAGAGGAATTATGTGTTCCTTCTCTCTACATTAATAATTAAGAGAACAATAAGTGTCTTCATAGACAAAGGCACATGCATGATTGTGTCCATGTAATGAACTCTTGAAATGATAGATAGCAAACGAATAATGCGTACTTTTTTTTATACTTATTTCAGAGCAACTATACTTGTGCTTGCGACAATAAATATTTATTCAGCTGCTACATATTTTCAGATGCTATTCATGTTGTGTTGCCCTTGAGATTATAACAGAAAACACAATATTTGAGGAAAGTGATTCTATTAATCTGTGTAGAAATGAACTGATACAAACAGAACGTATTTATACATGCAATGAATTCAATAATTATACAAGTGTAACTAATCAGCTAACTAACTAACACAGCTGTCAATACAGCTGTGATATAAAACTTATATACGTGATAGATTAAGGCATGATTTTTAACGGCCTGTGCCCTGAAGCTTAATATAATTATTCTCCATAATGATGCTAGCTGTAAGAGGGGAAGAAAAAAAATCAGGGCTCTGTAGCTCATAGGACTCTTGTAATATTATGAGTGATTATATATATGGATACTTCAACTTTTATTATAAAGTCATTCATTTACAAACCGATGATGTGGCAGTTCATAAGAGTGAAATACTTGAGCAAAATCTCTTACTTTTGTGATCAATTGCTTCTTGTTTGCTTTACAACCGATGTACATAGGCTTCTATCATTCTTACATTTAGGCCTTCAAAGTTTACCAGAGGACTCACTCAAGATTATTATATCATACGCGCGTATTCGATTGATCGACCATTTCGTTTCTTTTATGAGCAGGGGTACTATATCTTCATATATATATGCATGGTGGTATATTGACAACAAGTTATATATTTAAAGTTTTCGTATTTAAAATCTCTTTCTAGAATTTTTTTTTTTTGAACGACGTAAGTCCTTCTAAGACATGGTCACTTTATGCACTTACTCTTGTCGGGAAAATTTTGGAAGTGTATAAAGCGCCCTCGCCACATGGATCAGATAAGACTCCAGTTTCGCTGGCAGGCGTAATCCTAAAAAATTATTTACACATAAGAAAATTCAAACTTTAGATGTGATGGGATGCTATCAAGACCAAAACTCTTATTGCATTTAAAATCTCTTTCTAGAAGTTTAATTTAATCAAAAGAAATAATTGCTTGTGTAACAGGAAAAAAAAAAAAGGTACAAAATGTGAATTTGAAAAATGCTGTTTAAGCAATCTTAATCAAAATGACAAAATCCCCTCTTGAAAAGTTAGGTTGATTTTGTTTGCTGCAGCTGGTCAAATTTTGTGAGGACCATGACCCCTTATAGTGGAGTTTGATTTTTAGCCTTGCCACATGGCAGAAGCTCATGGTGGACCTTGAACCCCTTAAGAATTTTTAAAGTTATGCTTTTAGAGTGGTGGGCTTTATAGAAGTTTTTCTTATATTTACTGTCCAAATTATTAACAATTCAAAAAACAAATTTGTTGATAATTGTTATTTTGATTAGTTACTTTCTAAATAAATTTGTGATATTACATGCTTTCAATTTGAGTTTTAAAAAAAGGCCAGGGTTCAGATTTAAAAGCTTGACATTAAGAAAAAGACGACGTCGTGTCTTCTCCTCCTGCTATAATTATTTTGTTTACCGATACGTTGTACTTGTGCCACATATGGGTCCAGATTTCTTCTACAAGCAGCCAACTTCTATAATTATTTTGTGTACTTTAATGAATTGCTTTATTATATATCTAACATATAATGAAAAAGACTTGCTGTTTCTAGAGATATTTAAAAAGAGAAATACTTGTTATCTATTTTTTTTTTCTATATTTGTTCAAATCTTATTAAAAAAATAAAATAAAATAAAATTGCCGAATCCCATTCCAATGAACAAAATTAAAAAAAAAAACAAAATTCTTTTGCGTGGACGGAGCAAGAACCTAAAAGATACCAGTTGGATGCCCTGTGGATTAGGTAACTCCAAATTCTATCTGCAGGTCGCAGGCCTGTTATATAATAACATCAAGAGCTTCAATTTCAAACCATGTGCAGGTCAGCAGGTGGCCACGTTGAAATCAGACAAACTAGTGTTGGAAAACCAAACCTTTACACTTCGCATGGGCAGGTCCTTTCCACACTGAAAATTCTGTGCACATAACGTTCGGTTGTGGTGAACTATAGACTGATTGCACGTTTAGAGGTGGAGCCAAGCCAGGGCTTGGCGCTGTAGCCCTCTAAAATTCTAAAAATGGAAAAAAAAAAAAAAAATAGACAACAAGCATTTCTCATTTAAAAATCCTCTAAGTAAAGTAAAGAGGGTGACTATTAAGATGATAAAATTAATTTGATATTTAATTAAAGATAATATTTAAAAATTTGAAGGCTTACCATCGCATCATCCTAAAAAATCCAAAAATTATATTCTAAGATTATCTAAAATTTGTTTATACACAAGTGAATAAGTGAAAAAGGAATTTTTTTTTTAAGAAAAAATAAAAAAAAATCTTAAGATATATGTCAACATTGCGACAGATATGAAAAAAAATATAATAGAATCCTAAGATCCCCAACCATTGTGTTAACTTCTCAAATATGGAAAATATAATAAAATCGGGCAATAATAACTTGAGTAAACTCTTTGATTTTAGAAATAACTCAATCTCACACGATTTTCATATCATAAATTATTTAGAAAGTAATTAGATACAAAATTTTCAGCATTCATGGAAGCCAGATCAACGAAAAAGTAGAACATTGATGACTTCGCAAACTATGCTTTCTTTCCAAATCCAGTCCCTACTTTTCTTACTTGCAAACTATGCTTTCTTTCCAAATTCAGTCACTACTTTTCTTATAACTCTCCGCTTGTTAACTTATTGGGTTATTCCAACTAAAAGCTTAAGGTTCAATGGCTAACAGAGCTCTCATCATCAACCTTCTTCTCTTGTCACTCATTACAGGTTACTCTTTCGACCTTTTCTTCTCTTTTATAGTTTAATGCAATCAAACGATAATCAGATTCAATCGTGCATATAAATATCTCTTTCAGGTGGACGCTCTGATATAATCTTCAACTACGAGAACCAATGCAATTACACCGTATGGCTTTCTGCCAGTCCCTCAATCGGCGATGCTGATCCCGAGAGTGATCCGGGAACTTTAGAGATATTCTCAATGCCTGATCAATGGACTGGTAGCATCTGGGCTAGGACCAAATGCAGCTTCAATGCATCGTATTACTTTTCATGTGAAACAGGGGATTGTGGCTCTGGCACACAAGATTGCCAATCCCCACCACCCACTTACCCGGTGACCCTTCTCAATTTTGACATTAAACAGCCTGTCGTCTCCTATGAAGTGAGCTTGAACCACGGCCACAACGTCCCCGTCCAGATCCGACCGGATGGCGGGTCTCTTGTCGGCAGGACTGGACCATGTCCTGTCGTAGATTGTGTTGAAGATATAAGCAACGTGTGCCCGAGTCCTCTAGTGGCCAAGAACAAGGATGGGTGGTATGCTGGGTGTTATAGTGCGTGCGACGAGTTTAAGGATCCAAAATATTGTTGCACAGGAGAATTTAGTCGCCCAGGGGCTTGCCAGCCTAACGACTATTCGAAGACCTTCAAGCGAGTATGCAAACTAGCCCACACCTATCCAGGAGACAATGATCCTCCCACTTATAAATGTTCCGGGGCAAGGACTTACAACATAACCTTTTGTCCCTCATAAATTTGCCTTTGTCAATTTGTCATGTCACAAATAATGCTTATATCTAATGGGGATGCTTTGTATTTTGACAGAATATGAAATCCGTGAAAAGGGATATTGATATTAAGGTTAAGCTTGTTTCCTTGAGTGGTTGGATATTTGATAACATTTGATTAATCTTTTTCTTTTTTTTCTAGCGATAATCGATTTCAGATAATTAAATTTGGTCAAAAATAACTGGAGCCATCATTATGGGTAATTGGGTAATATTAAGCTTAAGGACACTGGCGGGTAAAGATCATGAGTTTTTAATCTCAAGTGCGGTACGGCATGAATAATATCTGAAAATATATAGCAGCTAGCTGAAGAAATATTTCTTGTCATAAGCACAATTCACAAACATACTTGCTCCGAAATAAGTAAAAGAAAAAGTTTGCATTATTCATTATTGGTTTGCTATCTAGCTATATATCATTCAAGCGCTTATTACATCGACACAAACACAGTCATGCATGTGCCTTAGTCCATGACACTTATTGTTCTCTTATTACTATAAAGAGAAGGAACGCATAATTCCTCTCCATAAGTTTAGGGGCAAAAAGTAATAACGTAGTTAGGTGCACTAAAGCAGGTAAAAGTGCTGGTTTTTTCATCAAAAGCATAACTAAAAGCTTGAGGGCATTGATTCTTGAAGATCTTAGAATAGTTTGTGGGTGTACATGTATTTGGTTTATTGAAAGCGCCGGTGCAACAATATTGTGGTTGATTGAACGCTATGCATGCGCTCTTGCAAGCAAGCACGCTCCCATCAGACCCCTTCACTTTCAGTTTAGCTGGGCAAACCCCGTTCACGTTTGCCGAGCAGCTTGCGCGCTTGCAGTCACCGGTCCCTCCTTGTGTGGCAACTGAAACAGGGAGGTTGAAGCCGCTTGCAAGCCAGATATCGTAGAAATCTTGTCCATGATCTGCTGCTATGTTGATTTCTACCAAAGACGCCGGTGGGACTGCACCGTTGCCGTTGCAGGCAACCTGACCGGAGCCACAATCAGCAGTTTCGCAAGTGAACCTTCCCGAGGCGTTCGTGGTGCATCGTGTTCGGGCCCAGAACCGGCCTTTCCATGGAGCTTGGATATCAATTGATCTGGATGCTTTGGAAGTCAGCTCAAATCCGGTAGTTGATAGCTGAGGTTTTTGATCCGATGTTTGAGTTCCTGGCCAGATAGTTCTTGGACAATTGTTTGTGAAAGTTATTCGAGCAGCATGAGCACCTACACGACACAAATTGTTATAAGAATAATGGTCAGCTGATTAAGTTCATTTTTTTTTCAATTAGCTTAATTTTTAGGATAAATTATAATATAACATATATAACTCGCATGCAACAAAATAAGCAGGAGAAGGAGATACACAATTTTAATGTGTAAACACACTTCAAGCAAGGAGAAAGAGAGCTAGAATGTAAGTTTATAAAAGCAATGTGGTAAGTAATATAAGTAGATACAAAGACATACCTGATAGGAAACAGAAGGCCAAGGCAAGGCCGAAGAGTGCAAGCTGGGTTTTCATCATTGTTAATCTTGATGAATGAGTTGGGTATTGTGGTGCTAATCTTATGAACTTGGAGTGGTATTTAAAGAGCCTGAAACGCGACTTTTCAACGCAAGCCATGCCTAACTTTTCAACGCAAGCCATGCCTAACCTAACTTTTCTATTTTTTTTTACTGTACATAGACTGATGTGCACAGTAAATAGACTGATGTGTACCGGCTATTGTTCCTGTCAGCCTTCGGAAAATACCGAAAATACCCCTATATGCATTTATTTTCTCACAAAAGTATCTCTTACATAAAGGGGTATTTTAGGTATTATATTTTTTTTCTGAGATGAACAGTTAAATTAAGAAGACAAGATACTGTCCTTGCCAGTCCGATGAACAGTAAAAAAGAAAAGAAAAGTTGGGTTAGGCCTTTGCCAAACACCCCTTTTTCGTCGATCGTTGTCTTGTTTTTAATTTTTAATTTTTAAATAAAAACAAGTAAATATGAATCTAACAACTATAAAGAAAATGTTAAAAGATGAACAACTCTTTTTTGTTTGATTGAATTTCCTTCACCACAACCGAATGTTACGTGCATAGAATTTTTCCCTCTGGAAAAGACATACCGATGCCAGCACTAATTTGTCTGATTTCAACGTGGGCGCCTGCAAATAGTTTGAAGTTGAGCTCTTGATGTTATTAACTGGTTTGCGATCTGCGGATGGAATTTGGAGTGGCCTAATCCATAGGGCATATACCTGGTATCTGGTAGGTTAATTCTATTTCTTTCTTTCACCCAAAAAGATTTGCTCATAATTAAGCAAAGATCGAGTAAAGTTTTTTATTTTTTTATTTATTTTTTACAATGTATCGGGCTCATCGTATAATTATAGTTTATCGAAAGTAAAGGTTAGAGTCTTGAATTGATGGATTAATTTCCAGTTTAATGTCACGCACCATTCTTAGTATTGAATATTTGAGTCGCGAGCTTCATCCGGATGGCTAGTCCCAAGAAGTAAATAACACCTAACAAGTCTTAAACCTAAAAACTAATGAGTAATATTCTCTAAGAACACCAAGCCTTCAACCACTAGGTCAATCTTTTAGGATTAAAGATCAAGTAAAGTTAAACTACATACCAAAGGTAATTGAGATAAAAGACTTGAAAACAGAGATGTTGTGGCATGGTGGATATATCAAAGGTAATTCAAGGGAACAATCTATGGGTTTATTCTAGCAAGTCTTTATGCGTTTGATAATTGCTTAAATGTGCATAATTTATTTAATTAAAATAAGTATTAATTATTACACTTTATTCTGTATTGATTATTTTATTTTATAGTTAAATTTGAAATATTGATCAATTACTAGTTTTGAGCTTAAATAATGTACTAATGCAATAAATTATTTTTGTAGGGTTGATATAATTGTTAGCAAAAAAGAAAGAAATAAAGGGACTGATAAGTTTACATGTGTTAGTTTTTATTATAATATGTATGCTTTAAAAAAACCAAAGGTTCAGATTATGTGCAAAAAATCTTAAGTTAATTTGGATTTTTATTTTTTTTATAGCATGTAAGTTGGATCTAAGGAAGTCCGTGATTTAATTAAAAAAAAAAAAGGCTGCGGGTTGTACGATTTTTTCTTTTTTCTGAGAAGTTGAAAGAGAAAAGAATGACCTGCAATACATTGTGAGTCGTGCTAGGCGTCCGCACAAGCGGATGCCTAGCGTCCGTTTCAGTGTTTTAAAAAAAAAAAAAAAATCAAAAAAAATGCTTTTTTCTATTATAAAACAGGCTTAAACTTGTCCAATTCTCATTTTGTTTTTTTCTAAGGTTATGAAATGGGGATGAAATAAGCCTAAACCTGTTTTTTTGTTAAAAAAAATATTTTTTCTTATTTTTATCTCAATAAAAAATAAGAAAAATATTTTTTTTTAACAAAAAACAGGTTCAGGCTTATTTCATCCCCATTTCATAACCTTAGAAAAAAACAAAATGAGAATTGGACAAGTTTAAGCCTGTTTTATAATAGAAAAAAGCATTTTTTTTGATTTTTTATTTTTTTTAAAATGAGAAACGGACGCTGGGCGTCCGTCAAAGACGGACGCCCAGCTCTACTCATACATTGTTGTTTACAAAGAAACCAAAAAAAAAAAAAAAAAAGATCTCTTAAATGAACCAAGACAAAGCATGTGGGCCCTAAAGTAGTCAAAGCAGAAGAAAAAAAAAAAAAAAAAGAGCCAAAAGCAAGGACAAAAGAAGAAAGGAAAAAAGAAAGAAAAAGCAAACTTATGGGTCAAAATTAAGAATGACAATTTTTGACACGATTCGCGAATTCGACACGAACACGACATGAAAATATCGGATTTGGATTTGGGGTTACCGGGTTAACAGCCGTTAACGGGTCAACCCGTTTATGACCCGTTTAGTTAACGGGTCAACCCGTCGGGTGATCCGGTAACCCGTTTATTTATTTATTTATTTATTAAAAAAAAAAAAGTGAAACATGTGATTGATCAATATAGGAGTTCACTCAAGCCTGATGTTGTTGAAGTTCTAGTTTGTATTAGAGATTGGTTATATGAAAAGTAAGGTAATATTAATTATCTTCATATTTAATTTATGTATTAACTTGTATTATTTTTTTACTATACTATAACACTAATTCCCCTTAACTTTTGATGTAGAATACACACAAATGACATTGGATGAGGCAGAAGAACTTCTGGAAATAGATCTCAATTTCAGTGACATTCCAACTTTATTTGGCGCTAATTCTGCTAATATTTATTGTTGACTTTTTCTGGAAGATAATATTTTGAAATATTTTTTTATGGACTGTAGTTTTAGAGATGTATAGTTTATAACTTTATAGCCATACTTTCTTATAAATTGTATTGATAGCTAAGAATATGAACTGCAATAATGTGTAAATAAGTAAATAACTAGCTAGGGAATATGAGATGAGATGATATCTAGGAATATAGATGAGATAATAGCTAAAATTGTTGTTTTATTGATACTATGCCTCTCATATAGCATTATCTCATGATATGCAAGATGAAAATATGTATAGATAATATCTAGGAATCATCCAATTAGGTAATTGGACAATATGTCGAGACTTTTGAATATTTGCTATTTCTTTTTGAAATGACATTACTTGATAAACTTTTGATACTTTTTAACAAAAAGAATATTAGATTGTGTTTTTTCAAATGAATGACTATGAACAACTTTTGAAAAATATATATATACATCATTTTTTTAATTGTTATTATTATTATTTAAATTTTTTTTTGTTTTTTTTTTTTTTAAAAAAAAAAACTGAGTTAATTCGGGTCGTTTCGGGTAAGTTTGACCCGAATACCGAATTGTGTCAAACGAGTCGGATGGTTTTGGGTTGACACGATTCGACCCGTTAACTAAACGGATTAAACGGGTCGTGTCGTGTCAACCTGTTAAAATAACGAATCGTGTTGTGTTGACCCATTTAATAAACGGGTTGTGTTCGTGTCTAGCATAAACGGATTGGCGGGTCAAGCAGATTAATCCGAACCCGACTCGCCAACCCGTTTTGACACCCCTAGTCAAATAGGTGCGCGTGAAGTTTTTTTTGAGAAGCCAGTGAAGTGCAGAAAGAAAGACAGCATCGCTGCATCAGGCATCATCCCACCCCTTTTTTGTGAAAGACACCGGCTCTTCTTGTAGAGACGGAAAAAAAAGAACAAAAAATAATAATAATAATAATAAATAATGTGAAGGACAAAATGCAGCAGACGCATGGAGATGAGCTCCTTCAAAGGCTGGATTTAACATTCCTTACAATCTTTTTAAAATTGTAAATTTTCAAATTACGCTATTTCTGATCGTTATTTATTTCAGTTAAAAAAATGTTACATATTAAAAAGATGTATGTTACTAATAAAAATTGAGTATATTTTTAATAGATTTTTGTTTTTTATGTATAAAAAAATTTTGAACAAAAAATTATATTTTGGTTTTATAAAAAAGACACATCTCTTCAAAAATAAAAAAAGAAAAAAAAGAAAGCCTTTTAAGAAAAAAATTATTTTTGACTACTTCAGTAATATGTCACATTTTTAATATGTTTGCAAAGAATTGGTTGAAATAATGTAATTTGAGAAAATAAAATTTTAAAAAAATCGTAAGAAATCTTTATCTGAAAGGCAGACTAGCCGAATGGGCTATAGACACAGTAATCACGTGAAGACTGAAAATTAAAGGGCACATAGGACCAACAAAAGGACAAGAAAACCAGCTCTTTAAAGAGCTGGTGCCGGACGTGAAAGAGGAGGGGGGAGTCCGAATTGTTTTTAAGGGGGTTCTCTTCCATTCTGCAAAAGCAATTTTTTTTCCCCTTTGTTGTTATCTTTTCTTTTATTTGTTGTGTCTAATGTTTATCACTTTGATTGTGGGTTTTGTGCTAACTGCTTATAATCTTGAGTGGTTAATTTTCTAATTAGAGCTAGGGGTGAAGTTTAGTATTTTTATTATAAATTCTTGAGATTATTTTGGATGTCTTCATAGATTAATAACTGAATGTTGTGAATGATTTTAATTTGAGAAAAATTTTATGCTGACAAGTTTATTTTAATTTATTATAATTTTTGTTTATATCAAATGATTACTTTATTTGATTTGTTATGATTCGAATTTATAATGAATGCTTAATCTCTTTTAACATGTCATTAAAATAAATTTTCAATTAAACTCATGCTTAATTAACTTTATTTTTAATCTCTTTTAATGGTCTTCTGTGTCCGTTGTTACCTCAACAGAAGACCAGCCGCAAGATATGGACTAAGGGTGTATTTGAAATTGCAATTTTATAGACAATAAGTGCGATTTTAAACCAAATCGCAAAAATTAGATTATTTGAGAACTGCGTTTTTAAAAAATTGCGACTTGAAAACGCAGAAAATCTACATTTTTAAATCGCAGATAATAAGGTACTCTTTTGAAAATATAAAATTTTAAATATCACACTACGATTTTGTCAAACACTGAACTGCGTTTTAAAAAATCGTATTTTTTAAAATTGTTATTTTTTCTAAAATCTCAATTTCAAACCGAGCATAAATGTCATTGAATGGATTGGGCTTATTTACACGTGTCCGTTCTTGGGAAAGGTAGGCAAAACCATTTAGTATTCTACGAACTGGTTGTCAATGTTGTAGTTTCATTTGATAAATCTCTGACTTTTAGGCCTGCGATCTGCAGATAAGAATTTGGAGTAACCTAATCCATATAGGGCATCTACCTGGTATCTGGTAGATTCTTTTTCTCTCTTTCCCCCAAAAAGATCTGCACATAATAAGCAAAGAGTAAAGTTGAATTATCAAAGGGATATTGAGATAAAGTCTAATAAAAAAAAAAAAAGACACAAAAACAAATTGATCATTATCTAAAATAGTAAAACTGAACGTAGTGGTGGATCAAAGAGTAATGTTGGATGTGGCATAGTAAACAAATTTATTATCCCAAATGAAACCCGAGCATGCCATTTTGATGATTGCCCCTTCTATATTCCCAATTTCCTTTCCTTCTTTCATAGTAAAGCTAATTCCTCACAAATAGTGCTATAAGTTCGCTTGGACGGATGTGTAGCTTCAAAAACACTTTTATATTTGTGAGAGTATTCATTTTAATTTTTTTTTTTTCAAAGTCAGAACACCTTCACATTTGTGATATTGACAATAAAATAGTAATGTTAGAAATATGCGTACTTTTTCCTATTTAATATGATCAAATTCATCATAAATTCATCAAGGGCAAAACTGTCATTGTGTGACTTAAGTCTAAAAATCTGGCTTCCCGCGCCACGCGCTTCCCCTCCCTCCAAATCCCCTCAATCCCCAAATTTTCCCTCTATATCTCAACAATCCCTCACCCTCAACGGAAAATCTCTAGCGCTGTATTTGGACAGCGTCGAAGCCGATGGACAACGGCGAGTTGGAGGCGGAGATACGAGCAGATGACACGTCTGAGGAGTACAAGGCAGATGACGCGGGCACGTGCAAGGAAAATCTCTCTATGCTCTCTCTCACCAATTTGCCGTTGTACAAATTTCGAAAAATTTTATGAAATTAAAAAAAAAAATCAAACAGATATAGCATTAAAACTATGTATAATTTTATTGTAAATGGGAGGAAGTAGCTTTTCCTACAAACGAAAAAAAAAAAACTACTTCCAGATCTTATGGACAAAATGTGACAAGATAATTGGCACCAGTGGGGCACGTAAACGTGCTAGTTTTATCGTCGTAGGCATAGCTGTAAGCCTGAGGACACTGATCCTTGAAAATCTTGGAATACTGCGAAGGCGGACATCTATCTGGGGAACCAAAATCTCCGGTGCAACAGTACTGTGGCTGACTGAAAGCCTCACATGCGCTCTTGCAAGCAATTACACTGCCATCAAACCCTTTCACGGCCAGCTCTAGAGGGCAAACCTGGTTCACATTCCCCTGACAGCTTGTGCTTGGGCAACCAGCTGAGCTGCCTTGCGGGATTATCGAGACAGGCAAGTTAAAGCCATCGACGAGGCTGACATCGTAGAAATCTTGTCCACCACTGCCGCTTAGAGTGAACTCGACGAGTGAGGCTGGTGGGATTGCACCTGCACCGTTGCACGTGACCTGTCCAGAGCCACAGTCGGCTGTGCCACAGCTGAACTTGCCGTTGGCAGCGGAGCATTGGGTTCGAGCCCACATGCGGCCTGACCAGTTAGCAGGAACGTCAAGGGCTGATGAAGCCCCGGAGGCTAGCTCTAACCCGGTTGATGTTAATTGAGGGCTGCCACCGCCTGTTAGTGTTCCTGGCCATATTGTGTACGGGCAGTTGTTTTTTATTGTGAATGTGACTGAGTGAGCCCCTGCATGCACATATTATATATCAAGTAGAGTATTACATTTAACCTCCTTCCGGTAAGTCTCTCAAAAGGCCAAAAAAAAAAAAAACACCCCCAATAGGGTCGTCATGTGATAGTTTGCCCAAGTTTTACCTTTCGGACAATTATTAAATAGTAGGACAACCTATTCGGGCTGTTTAAGCAACTGTTCGAGAAGGTAGGATTCGGGCTCTCACATGAGCTACCTATTGCATGGAATTCCGTCCCGAAAACGACGGACAAGAAGAAGAAGAATAAAAAAAAAGGCCTCTTTATCATTTATTTATGGTGATGAGTAAGAATGAAATACTATAATGGAGCACAAAATTAAATAACTCACACAGAGAAAGAAAGAGAAAGTGAACCTGCATGTTAAAGTCAAATCATAACGCTTAAGATCTAGAGAAAGGAAAACCAAAACGAGAGGAAGGGGAGAGGGAATTACCAGAAAAGAAGAGAAAAGCCAGGGTAAGGCAGAGGAGTGCTTGGGTTTCCATTTGCTTAATTTGACGATGATCTTTGCCTTTGATGAAAGCAAGATTGAAACCGGAGAAAGTTTATATAGGCCGCTTGATCACAGGAACAATAAATACGGTGAATTAATTCTGATTTCCTTCTCATTTAATTTTGATTTTCTATACACGAAATCTGGAGATATTGCTGTATATATATATACCCGCTCATAATGATTGAGATTGGAGAACACGTACGTGCCCTAAGGTAATTCATTAATAACGAAAGCAAATCCTGGATATTTCTGAGGAAAAATAAACATGATGGTTGGAGGGAAACAAATTATAGCCAATCATAATGGCCGCGGTACCCGCATGCATATAGTTATTTGATGATTATTATTATTATTTTAGATTTTGCCCCTAATTTATATTCAATATTCAACAACTTTTCGATATTTGCCCTAGGCCTTGTCAAATTCACCGTATACTGTATTTCAACCGACACTGCCTACCTGCTGCCAATTGGTGGACAGTAGGCAGAAGAAATTTTTTTGTTCTAACATTTCACGGTCGTTAGGCAAAACATTGGTTTCTCCAACTGACTTTTACCGTGTATTAAAACGTCGTTTTGATAAGTTTCCTCTTCTACAGTTTTACCATTCTCAAAACGACGTTGGTTTGGGCTACATTTTTGAAAATATACATATTTTTTAAAAATTGCTAAATTTGGGTTACATTTTTTGAACTGGCCTAGTGGTCCAAATTATTTAAAATTAAAATGATTGAAAATGTAAAAAATTAAAAATCCAAAACCTATTTTTCGGCCCAAACAACGCATACGTCTTAAGGCCATATTCTAAAAATTGGCTCAAAAAGCGTATAAGCCAGCCTAACCAAACCGGAAATTTGGTCCTGCTCAACCAACATTTTCGACCGTCAATTACCGACAAAGTCAATAATGTTAATAGGGTGAAACAAGTGATCGGTCGATAAAGTCGGTGCAATTTTCGACATTATCACCTGTAATTTGGCGAAACACAAAAATATTATTTTCGATACCGACTTAACCAACTCTCACCCCTAATTTGCCCCTTATACTACTTGCCAAATGAAGTATAATGCATGGCTCCTCTCCACTCATAATAGTTGAGGAGTGCCTAATTATATAATTCGTGCATATCCCGCCAATTAAAGCAACGGAAATAATAGGTATTTCTATCTATTGTATTTGGAAAGAGAGAAACAACAGAATGTATTATGTATGGTAAGAAATTTTGAAGTCCAACTTGTATAGATTAGATAAGGATGAGAGTTAATCCTTTAGATAACGTTGATCCTTCCCCTGAAAATAGATTAATTTGCATAAGACAATGTGGAGCTTTTATAATGACACATTAGCATTCACAATAGATTCTCTAAAATAGTTAACTAAAATTTAGTTCTTTTTACCTGGGTAAGTATTATAGATAAAATAATAATGCTAAAACCTATATTTTTATAAGTAATGTTACATTTTTAATTTTTTTATCTAATTTTATTCAATTTTACATATGTGGACAAAGATGAATTCCACAAATACAAAAACAACGTTTTTTTTTTTTAAAAAAAAAAAACTACATGTACAAAATTAGCTAAAATTAGATAAAAAAAAATAAAATAAAAACGTAGTATTACTCACAAAAATATATTTAGAAAAATGCATAAACTATTGAATATGGTTTTATATAGCTAAATTCACATCCCTCGTATTTTTCATTTGTAGCATCTCTCCTCCATAGGGCTAGGAGTAGGCTTTGATATGTGGAGCCTTATTTGATCGTGTACTTTTTAATGTCAAATCTATCATATAGAGTAAAATCCTGATTTCGCATCGGATTCTCTCAAATTTTTTAAAATTTGATTTTCTTAAATTATTAAATCCCAGCTATTCTTTCCATCTAACGGATCCAAGCATGCCACGTCGTCATATTGATCAATATTCAAAATTCAAACAACCTGTTTTAAACACACCCGCTAAAACTAAAAAATTTTAAACTGCACACCCTTATTTTTTCAGCCAAAAACCACAAACTCCTCGCCTACTTTCACTGATTTCACATGCAAGCCCTTTTGCTTTCTCCACCCGTCTCCACGATCTCTTCGAATGATGCTTGTTGAGCACCATAAGCAAATCTGGTTGAGGAAGATTCTCTCAATTCCATCCTACAAGTTAAAGATCCTCACCTTGAAGATTGCTTCATCGTGGAAGATGCTCAGGCCTCACTTAGGTTTGTGAAAATGTCCAAATAGCCAATTGTTAGTCATCGAACCCACCGTCGCAAGGTCATGCCACCTCTTGCTACCACATAGCTCCTCGTGCCACTCCAAAGACTCTTGGGGTGATTGGGTTATTCCTTTATACAATTATATTGGCCAAATTACTTTTAATAGTTTCTTTGATTGAATATACAATAGCCGAATTACCCTATAATTTTAGAGTGATTCAACCATCCTAGCAGTTTATTATGGAGGTGGTTGAACCACCTTGGAATGGACTGACATATTAATTTGTAAAAGCATTTTTATCAGGCCAGCCAAATTTTATTTTGGTTAACTAAGATGCTAAAATAGGAACAAAATAAGCTTCATTCCGCTCAACAATTTAGAAAAATATTTGGTCAACAGTCTTCTCTCACCAACTATAAAAACAAAGCATTTTTTTAATTTCTAACATTTGTACTCCTCATAATAAAGAATAAAGAATAGCTAAAATAGAGAGCCATATCCCATATGTATATGTTGGTGTATTGAAAAAGTAGATGGCTAATTTTTTTTTTTATTATTAAAAAAGAAATCTTTTAACGAAAGTAAATGCTCTAAGTATCACGTGGATTGTAATATTAAATTGTAACAAATTTTTAAGATAGTTCAACTCATCGCAAGGGGCACAGTCATAGTCCCCATTGGCACACATCTCTGCCTTGGATCTGGTAATGTGCAAATTTTTCCAGGATATACCGTCACCGCTTATCTTGCTTTTTAGTATTTTATTGGGCTTCAAACGGTGGAAGTTGAATTCATCAAAAGCCGTCGCATTATTTCTTTGATCTGGGGTTGATCAAAAGCCGTTTCATTATTTATTTATTTACTTTCATCACCTGCCAAAAAAAACAATGCAAAAGATGGACCAAAAAAAAATTAACAACAAACATTTTTCTATTTTTTTTAGTATTTTATTGGGCTTGAAACGGTGGAGGTTGAATTCATCAAAAGTCGTCCCCTTATTTATTTATAGGAAATGCTACAGCATCTCCCAGTATCCATCATTCTCTTATCCTTCTGTTTTTTAAAATTACCATTGAATCTGTAGTCCCCATATAGCATTTCTCCTCCGACCGTTCATTCAATTGCAGGTACTCCACAGGTAGTATCCATTTTTTTTAGTTACTGATGAATTTCTAAGCATACGCTAATACGTACCAAAAATTGTAAAAGAGTTATAAAATAATTATACTTGTAGCATTACTTATAATTTATAGGCTTAACCAAATTCTATTGGATCAAAATTTATTTATGAATAATGTTAGAACTACAGTTTTTTTTTTTTATATAATTTTTTTACTTTTCAATTAATTTATGAAAGAGTTATTTAGCATTATTTATTTATTTATTTATTACAGATATCCAGTGAAAAGCGACATTCAGAATTTCAGACACACCTATAAAATAGCCGTGGCCACAACGTTCAATTCTGCCATTTCTACACATCAAAAAAAATTCTGCCATTTCTACACGGTGGGAGTGCAGACCAAGAGCTTGAGAACACTCACAGAGAGAGAGAGAGATGGATTTCACAGAATTGAGAGAAGCAATAGACGAGATCGAGCTAGTGGACGCCCACGCCCACAACATCGTCGCTCTCGACTCCACCTTCCCTTTCATCAATGGCTTCTCCGAAGCCAACGGTGACGCGTTAACCTTCGCGCCCCATTCCCTCTCCTTCAAGGTACTCACTCTACTCCGACAATTTTTTTCAGGCTTCTTGCAAAGTGAGAACTGGGTTGGGTTGACTTTTGTGACCCACTTGTTTGTAAACCGGTCAAACTCGACTTAGAGCGATTTAGTCCCTGTTTCTAACTTTGTTTCAGTCTTGCAAATCAATCCCATGTTTCATACTTGTATGGAATTCATTTTTACACACTTTAATATGTCTTTGTTTCAAGGGATTGTTTAAGCTAACATTCAAATTGCCACATTTCGATCAACAAGTTTAACAGGAAGAAAGGAAGAAAGGAAAAAAAAGACATGAAAATGATGTGGTCAGTAGAGTACAACGTGATAATGCCTTCTCTGGCAACTAAATTTAATAACTTGTACTTTCATCCAAAAAAAATTTACTACTTGTACTGGGTCAATTGCAATGACTTCTTTTGCTAATGTTATTGGATACGGCTTGGGTGCTGTTTTTTGAGGCGATCAGTTCCTATTAGGCCTTGTATTATGTTTCCATCTGTATTAGTTAGTCTGTAAGCTAATTGAGGAAGAATTTGGGTTTATGTAAACAAGATGCAAACATGTTAGTACATGGGCAGCATATACTAGCTGTGTCTGCATCTTATTATGTCTAGTACATGGACGGCCTTGGTGATCACGCGGCCACCACGGCAGGGCCCCATGGTGGCCGCCGCCACCATGCCAGAGGCTTTTTTATTTTATTTTATTTTATTTAAAAAAAATATGTAATAAGGAACGTCCACACATGAAAAAATAAGCCTGAAAAATGGGCTTTAAAAAATGTGTAATTGCATTTATGAAAGAGTTAGTTAGCATTTTTTAAATTTATTTATTACAGATATCCATTGAAAAGCGACACACAGACACACCTATAAAATAGTCGTGGCCACAACGTTCAATTCTACCATTTCTACACGGTGGGAGTGCAGACCAAGAGTTTGGGTTTATGTAAACAAGATGCAACCATGTCTAGTACATGAGCAGCATATACTTGCTGTGTCTGCATCTTATTTTTGCTTGTGGCAATTTTGATGGTAACATTTTGAGGGGTGTTTCTGAAAAACAAAAAAAATGGAAAAACATTTTTATATAATAAAAGAAAAAAAAATTAAAAAGAAAATACTGTTGCGGGTTGGTGACGGCCACCGCATGGACACTGAATGGCCCTTGCGGGGCTATTGGACGGCCTTGGCGACCTTTGCGGGCTGCAAACAGTGCTGGCAGTGCAGTGGCCGCCAGACAGCCTTGGAAACCACCGCATGGCTGCCAGACGGCCTTAGTGATCATGCAACCACCACGGCAGGGCCCCCATGGTGGCCGCCGCCACCAGGCTAGCGGCTTTTTTTTTTTTTTTTTAATTTTTAATTTTTGTTTTTTAAAAATATGTAATAAGAAACGTCCACACATGAAAACAAGCCTGAAAAACAGGCTTGTAGTTAATTATTTTTTTGAGAAATGTCTTGTGTTTTATTTGTTAAATAGTGATTTGTGACAAGTGTTTTGGTTTTTGAGAAGAATTTTGTGGTTTGTTTTGAAAAGTGTGTTAGTGGTAGGGGCCACATCTAAAAATCCGTTTGGATAACTAACATTTGAGAAGAGTTTCCAAGATTTGAGAAGAGAAAGCTGTTTTTGAGAATTTTGTCAAACAAACCTAGGGTGTAATTCTAGACATTATGAAATACATTCATTCTTTTCATTAATATATCGGGTATCACCGTACATCTAAACCCTCAGAGATTTGCAACCAAAAACTCATAACAAGTGCTAATGTCCCTGGGCCCTCCTAGAAAAACAAAATAAAAAAATGTTTGGGGTAAAATAACAGTTCTCTATGTACTCAACTTGTAGGTTTTATGTGACATGTCCTAGCCTTGTTCGTTAGGTTCAGTGACACTTTTAATGTCTGTGGTGCCAAGCTCAGTATACTGCATTATCTTTCTTTGCCACTATGCAATAATACGTGTTGCTATGACTTGTAACTTCATGGTACTTGAGGACTTAAAAGAAATCACTTCTGGGTTTCCATTCTGACTGCATTGCTTTGTATGTGGCAGAGAAATCTAAGGCATGTTGCTGAATTGTATGGATCTCAGTTATCCTTGCGTGGGGTTGAAGAATACCGTAAGCTCTCCGGATTACAGTCCATTAGCTCAACATGCTTCGAAGCTGCAAGAATCTCTACCATACTCATTGATGATGGGATAGAGTTTGACAAAAAGCATGACATAGAGTGGCATAAAAGTTTTGCTCAGGTCGTTGGTAGAATATTGAGAATTGAACGTCTGGCTGAGAAGATTCTTGATGAAGTAATATACTTTTTAATTTTCACTTTTCTGACTTGCATTAAAGTAGTTAATTTGAAGCATTTCATTGTTGTAAATGCATGTACATGATGTTCTTTATATTGTCCTATTTATTTCTTTGGTCTTGGGATTTCTCTCATAGTTCAGCTAGTCATGCTTTTTATCTTGATGTCCAACTCCATCCCAAAAGGAAGGAGAGAGTATTATGCTTACTATTTTTTTGACATTTAAGGACGCTTTGTTGTATAGTTGATCTGTTTTGGTGAAGACCTGAAATAATTTATTTGCACACAAGGAGGCCAAGACAGTATCTAATTGTCATTGTTATTAGTAAGTTTCATGCCAGCTATGGTCTTGATGCTCCTATAGTTTTGAGGAGATATTGTTATATGCTTTCTGTCCTGTATGTATACTTGTTCCATATGTATGGTTTCTGGAACGAGAGATCTTTGCTGTTTGTTATTTCTGCAACTTTTTCATTATAGTCATTGTGTTGCAATAATTTTATTGTACTTGTTCCATGGGGCACTCTTTTCTCTTTCTTGTGCATTGTAGATTATATCTCCATTCCTACGTTGATGATATATTGATGACCTGCATAAGTTTTTTATTTTTTATTTTATCTTGGTATAGTATCCTGTATCCAGTTATGACCAAGCATTTTTTTCTCTAGGGTGACTTTTTAATTATTTGTTTGGATCTATTTAAAGTTGAGTTTCGTATTCTTCTATTTGTCCTTTTATCATCATCTGGTGCTCTTTTGTTGATGTAGCATCCCTTACTCTCTGCTATCAGACTCGATGTTTTTGAGCAGGGGGCTCAAGCAATTTTTAATTTTTTTGCTTATAGTTTTTAATTTGTTTTTTGCTTTTTTATTTTTCTTTTGTTTTCCTTTTAGGAGTTGCCAGATGGATCCACTTGGACATTGGATACGTTCACTGAAACTTATCAGGGAAAGTTGAACTCATATCCTTTCAGCTTTTATGGATTTCTTTCTGTTACTTTGTCCTTTCTGGTATTAAATAAGAAGCCTATTTTAGTTGACTTCCTTAAGATTCTATCACAGTTACTAATCAGATATATGGCTTGAAAAGCATAGCTGCATACCGCAGTGGGTTAGAGATCAATACAAATGTCACTCGAAAAGATGCTGAGGAGGGTCTTTCTAAAATTTTAAGTGGTGAGTATAGCATGTGTATTGGGGATCCTCATTGTACATTGCAGATTATACTAACCAATGTATCTTTCCAGCTGGAAAGCCTACCCGCATTACGAATAAAAGCTTTATTGACTATGTGTTTACACGTAGTTTGGAGGTTGCTCTATGCTTTGACTTGCCGATGCAGATACACAC
This sequence comes from Betula pendula, assembly GCA_900184695.1. NCBI lineage: Eukaryota > Viridiplantae > Streptophyta > Magnoliopsida > Fagales > Betulaceae > Betula > Betula pendula. Next base: position 482,374 of record FXXK01000083.1, on the reverse strand, counting down.
AGGGTAACAAAAAGTTTTTAAACTGATAAATGGTTTCACATTATGCTCTGGATGATGGCTGAGAAGATACAGAGAATGAAATGAAAATGTGGAATCTGCGTGGCTCAATGAAGGGGGCTGCTTGGGAATTCATACATTATGCAATCAACTTACAGCTGAGGATAAGCTGATTGCTTTTATATTTTCTAGAGATTGGGAAGAACTTTCCCATTTAAGGACATTGAAGTCAAATAGAAAACACACCTAAATACACTGAATTTATTTTTATCTTAATCTTTGTGTTTTTATCAAATAAATTAATGTGAGGGAGGTGGACCCAGTCTGGTCCACTTCTGGAATAACCAAGCAGCTTCTAAGATTCTAGGTTGTTATTGCTCGTCCTTTTCTCAGCTATCAAAAGGAGCCTAAGCTAGTCTGTATGTTCTTATAGTGTTACTGACAAACATATAAAATGTTGTTCCTTTTTACTACAACTAGTTTTGGAGACAAAGATTTGGATATGCGGCTGTCCAATCCTCTTCATCTCCGGACTCTTCTTGAGGACAAGAGATTTTCAAAATGTCGTATAGTACTTTTACATGCATCCTACCCATTTTCAAAGGAAGCATCATATCTGGCCTCTGTTTATCCCCAGGTAAACTTAGTCCCAAGTCAATAAAATTTTTCAACATGTCCTTTTGATGATAAACATGGAAGTTCTCTTACAAATAAGGCAATGATTTCACTTTCAGGTGTACCTCGACTTTGGGTTGGCAGTTCCCAAACTTAGTGTCCATGGAATGATATCTTCACTTAAAGAACTTTTGGAGCTAGCTCCAATAAAGAAGGTGAGACTACAAGCAATCTAAACAATACTGATACAGAAGTTTAGTATAGAAAATACCAAGGTTAGTCTGCATTTTCTTGCTAAATAATATCCACATGTACTTTGTGAGAACAGCTTCTTTATTTGTCTCCCTTTCCCACTCACCCCTCCCCTCCCCTTCCTTTCCCCCTCCCTCTCTAACCAAAATGTTCACCTACTTTGTGACTGTGAAACCATCTTAATATTGTTGATGCATTTAATACATATGTTGCCAGAAGAAGGATCTTTATGCATATATAGGAAGATGACATTGCTTTTTCCTTTTGTTTGGTTTGTGCTAATAACATTTGATGCTAAACATAAATGAATTTGCAGGTGATGTTCAGCACTGATGGCTATGCGTTTCCTGAAACTTTCTACTTAGGTTTGTTAAAGTGAAAATTTATTACCATTTTACCCAGTCTTGATCCAAATGTTAGTTTTTTTTTTTTTTTATGGCAGTAGTTCATGACAGTTAAGGCACTTTCTCTCTCTCTCTCTCTCTCTCTCTCTAATTTAAAAAAAAAAAACCATATCAGCTTTGGAAGTGGTCACTTTCAACAACCATTTTCATCTTTACAGGTGCAAAGAAAGCACGTGAAGTGGTCTTTTCTGTTCTACGTGATGCGTGTATTGATGGTGATCTCGCAATTTCTGAAGCTGTTGAGGCTGCTAAAGACATCTTTGCACATAATGCAATTCAGTTTTACAAGATCAATTTATCTCTTGGTTCAAAGAATACATCAACTCCTTACACTGTGCAGATGAAAACAAGTGCATTGGATAATGATGTCTCCTTTGTTCGCATTATATGGGTTGATGGTTCGGGACAGCACAGATGTCGTGTGAGTACTCTTTCTCCTCTTTTTGCATTAGAGACATAGAAAATGGGAAATTGTTCTAGGTTCTCGCAACTAATTACGGTTGATGGTGAGGCCAAATAATAATATGAAGCTCTGTCTTCTCCAAAAATGAAGGAGAGTTGCCTACTCTATATTGTTGGGACAGAAAAACATAAATAAATAATAATATTCTTTCTAATAAGGTCAGCTGCATGCGTCATGATATGTGTTTGTTTTTGAAATGAAACATACTAGCAACACAACTGTGCACATACACCTCAACCATACTCTATAGGATTGAGTTTGTTTTCTATAATAACAAAGCCTTTGGAAACTACTTATCCCACCTAGGTTTGCTGCAGTGGTTTCTTGAGAATTGGAGAGCTATTTGTGTTGCATCAAAATCTCGCATCTCACATTCTTTTTTCTTTTACAAAGATCTGATGGAAAAACTGTCAGATTGCTAATTAAGATTTGGGAAATAAGTTGTTCACTTGCTGCAGGTATCTAACTTTTGAAAGTAGCCCAATGTGTCATCCTATTGTTTCTCTAAGATCATTTTTGTATTTGACTGCATTAAAATGCATCACTGCCATACTTGTAAACAATTTAAGGAATAATTGCTTGGTAGACTAGGGATCTGAGTCATCACTCCTTCCTGTCCATTCAGAAATCTGATCGAGAAACTTTAGAATGAAGCTTTTAAACAGTTCTTGTCTCATACCAGCAGTTGATTGCCATAACTGGCCTTATCAACTCTTTTGTCGAGTGTACTAACCTTTGATATGTAGCACTCACATTCAAACATTTGTCTCAAGCGCAAGGTGACTCAACAAGGCTTCCCCCAACAATGTCCCCGTGGGTCATATTTTCTTACTTGAGATTTATCAGACTGAACTTTCAGAAAATCTGATGATGAGAACAGACAAGCGCTGTTTCTATGACATTTGAATAAGATAATTTAGAGCACAGCGTAACAAGTTCATTAAGGAGTTTGTAATATAGGATATGATATAAGATGCTCAGAAATACAGGTGATAAAGACCTGAACCAGTTTAAGAAGTAGCTGGTTGCATGTCTCTGGAACCCTACTGAAGATGCATGTAAGCCTTTACGACCATTCGGTTCCCTAGAGTTCTACATGGTAATAAGGAAATGCCTGCACTTGGCAGAGATTCGTTTTGCCATATTTCTTGCATTAATATAAGTGTTACAAATATTGAAATTAGAGCAAAGATTATTCTGTATAAGATGATTGCCCTGTGTTATCTGATTTCTTGTTAATCAGAAATAGAAATATGGAGGTGATCATATAGAATAACTGTTAGGAATAAATGGAGCAAAATTTTTTACCTTGAATAAGAAAAACTATATGGAGTTTTCTCTTCCATGCTTTCATCTTGTGCCTTGTCTTAATTGCAAAATTCAATTGTGGTGGTCAGATGTAGGAAAACCAGGCATGGAATCTGGGATTAGTCTGAATATCCTACACTTTATTTTAAACCAGATTCTCGGCTACACCACTCAAGTTATTTAGTTTCAGATTCTGTTAATGTAAGCAGTTCAGAAGTATAACACACTTCATGTTGATATTGAATGAAAATCAGCAATGTATGTTATAACCTTCCATTTGTTTTAGAAGCCTGTGTATAACTGTTTGGATTTGGATATGTCATTAAAGAATATCTAGTTTGTTTTCGATTCTTTCTTTTTCCCTATTTTTTCTGTATCATTGTCTCAGGTTGTTCCTAGGAAGCGATTTGACGATGTTGTTAGGAAGAATGGTGTTGGTTTGACATTTGCGTGCATGGGAATGACTTCTAGTGCTGATGCTCCAGCCGATGAGACCAATCTGACAGGAGTTGGGGAGATCAGACTTATTCCTGATATGTCAACCAAGTGCAGGATACCATGGTACTAAATATTTTAGAGAGTCATTCTGCTGGTTTATTTCACTTTAGTATATTCCTCTGACCACTTTGAAATTTCCATTTGTAGCAGTATATTGATTAGATTTTGCAATTCGTCCTTTCCTTCAAATATTCCTCTCTCTCTCTCTCTCTCTCTCTTTGTAATGAGGAACCCCAACCACCCAACCTCATCGACTGCAAGGTCATTGGATAAATCACAGATGCACAAACGCATCAACAAGACTCATGGACAGTTAAGTCCAGGCATTTGATCTTGGTGGGATTCGAACCTAAGTGCAGGTCTACACTCATCCTGATGTCCCTACCACTATGCCAATCTGCGCAGATTAACCTACATGGTTTCTTCTAAAAACAGTTAGCGTGCACAATAATCTGCACTGCATGATGGACATTTGATGTAGTCTGCGTTAGCAGTATGGACCAGCAAATCGCCATGTTGCTACTGCTTTTATCCCTCTATTGAAACTTTATAAGCTGTCCCAAAATCCTGGGTAGACATCTTTTCCCAAACTCATGAGGGTTAAACTGATAATCTTTTAAAAGTCGTAGTTTTTGTAGTAAATTAGGAGAACACAGTTATCAATCTCACAAGCATTTATAAGGTACTTTCAGTTTATGTTCAGCTTGTTATGCTAGCCTTTGACAGAATCTTCCTATTAATTAGGCTTTAGTCTAAGTTTTCTAAATACAAGGGAAAATGAGGTAACAAATTAGAAAACATTGTCAATTATGCTATGTTTTTTTTATGCATGGGTTGAGTTTAAGAGTAAACTTGTGTAACTTTCACTCTTTATGGAATTGTGGTTGACTATGTGATTGAAGGGGTGGGGAATGGAGAGAAACTGCACAACAGAAACATTAGTTAAACACCTTTACTTGATAACTTAATATATTTGATTCTTTTTTTTTTTTCTTTCTCATTACAGGTTCTGGAAAGCATATCTTTCTTTGTTGACCACTATCTAACATCTGCTTCTCTATTTTTTTTTCCTCCTCTTCTGTTTTCTTTTCCTTTTCTTTCAACCATAGTGTCACTGATTTAGTATTTCTCTATAATTTTGTTTTGCTGCATTTAAAGTCAGGAATTGGGCTATGTGATAGACCTACGACTGTGCACACAATTTATTGCCCATACAGTTCTTATATGGGTTATTTAGGTTCTCTGAACAATGTTTGTAGTTTAGTTTGTCTTCTGAGAGATCATCTCTAAGGCAGGTAACATTATTTGCTTGTAACTCTATGTTTATTTACATCATAACTGACGAAGCAATCCACTCTTTTCTTCAACAGGAAAGAACAGGAGGAAATGGTTTTGGCTGACATGCATCTTAAACCTGGTGAATCATGGGAATATTGCCCTAGAGAGGCCTTGCGAAGAGTTTCAAAAATTCTGAAAGACGAGTTTGACTTGGTATGTAGGATAATTCATGTGTTGCTCACAAAATAGTTTGATGTCTAATTCCAAATATTATGCATCCAGGAGATGAATGCAGGATTTGAGAATGAATTTTTTCTCTTGAAGAGTGCACTAAGGTATACTATGATTTCCAGTTTTTGTTCTTTGAAAATCCTGTTAGAACTATTTTAAATGTAATTTACGAACTAATGCAGGGAAGGGAAAGAAGAATGGGTGCCAATAGACTCAACAAATTACTGCTCTACAGCGGCATTTGATGCTGTTTCCCCCTTATTTCATGAAGTTATTGCTGCTCTTGAATCCTTGAATATTACAGTCGAACAGGTACAAAAGAAAACCTATAACATTTTTATGCTTATTTGTGGGAGGCAATTTTCTATTCAAGTTAGATACATTGGTTTGGTTTTTGTCATCTGTATGTCCATCTGTAGATGAAAGAGTTGTCATTACTTCCTGGAAAATCCAGTGCAAGGCATATGCATGCCAATTCGACAATCAATTGTGCGCTAACTTTCATTTCTTATGTCAATTTTATCCATCCTTGGCCCATTTGAAGAATCCCCTTCACATAGCTAAGTTATTGTGATGGTTAGTGAACTAAGATTACCGGATGGACAGTGGATCTGTAAAATCTCTGTCAAGATCTTTTTACTTTCTGTCTGTTGCTGGTCTAGGAATAGCCAAGTCTTCTATTATTGAATTTTTGGTTCTATTATACCTGCCTTATAAAGAGTATGTTAAATCTGGCAAAATAGTATAGAAATCCCAGCCTAATCCTCCTACTTAAACTAAGAAAACCTAACGAAAATTGAAGTTAACATGGAGGTAAAGCTTGAGTAGGCTTGAGTAACCTGTTCAGCTGTTAGCCTTTAGGCATGCATAGGCCATAGCACGATTTGATTTGGCTTCCAAATGGCCCAACCTGTCCAAATTGCAGCCTTAGTCCATCAAAGTTGGCTGTATCAGGAATGAAAACATACCCATATTGTTTATGCATGTGTACTCGAGCTGAATTTTTAGAACTAGTCCATCTGCCATGGGGATAGTAATTGCAATGGAGATAATGAATTGCTATCTTTTTTTCTTCTTTTTGTTAAAAAGAATTGGAAGCAGGAAACTATTCATGCCAATACTGACAAGATTTTCACTCTACAGCAGTGTTCCTGTAGCAAATATGTTATTGTTTGAACATAATTTTTCTCTTCCATCTCTTGCTTAGACAAGAACCTGTGCTTAATGATCAATTTTGAGTCTGCTTTCCTCATTCTTGAACTTAGCCATTCTGGATGAGGACAAAAGAGACTAGTCATCAGAGGAAGGCTTGCCCTCTGTCTGTGGGCCTTCTCGCCATTCTGTTATTGAAGTTCTGTCTTGATGACTTTGATAAAAAAAAAAAATCATTAACCGCTTTCCACGTTTACCTTTTGTTTGATTCAAGTGAAGTCACGTATATGTTCCCCTGTAAATCCTGCTTTTTTCTTAGCAGAGATGGCCAAGACAGTTTTATTGTTTGTTCCTGTGTGTTTTATTGTTTAGTTGTTTTAAGCTCTCTCTCTCGTTGAGGGGTGCTATGGTTCAGTACTACTTGACTTGCCTTTGTTAACTCTTTTGGCATTTTTTGTAGTTACATGCAGAAGCTGGGAGAGGTCAATTTGAGGTGGCTCTGGGGCACACTGCTTGTACTTATGCTGCTGACAACTTGGTTTTCACCCGTGAGGTTATTAGGGCTGTTGCAAGGAAACATGGATTACTGGCAACTTTCATGCCAAAGTAGGTGCCACATGATACTTATTTTCTTGCTTACAAAAAGAGAGAATTTCAAATTGTTCTTAGATTATTAAAAATTCGGGGAAGCTAGTCAACGATGACTCCATGTGCAGCCAAGAGAGTTATTGTGGGGTACATTATTTATCCTGCTGTGACATTTAATCCTCAATTCAAGTGAAGAATCTGTTTAAAGACTTTATGTCCTTGGAATTTTCTTCTTAATGCTCCATTATATGACATACTTTGCTGCATAACATAGTTGACTCTTCTTTTGCCAGGTATGCTTTAGATGACATTGGTTCAGGATCCCATGTGCATCTCAGTTTGTATCAGAATGGAGAAAATGTTTTTATGGCAACTGGTGGAACCTCTCGATATGGCATGTCCACTGTTGGGCAGGAGTTCATGGCAGGGGTTTTACATCATCTTCCTGCAATTTTGGCATTTACAGCGCCTCTTCCAAATAGGTACCTTCTTGTTCATATGATGTGGTATGGTTTGATGTAGTTCTTATTATTGTTTCTAACATCCTGTTTATGGATATGTATTACTGTAGTCTGTATCATGAGTACATACCTACCAAACTTAGCATTTTCATAAACGCTTCAAAATATCTTGGTTTTGTAAACTCCGAACATGCAGTTGCAAAATATAAATTTGATATGAATATTCTCTCCGTCAAAATGTCTTCTCTTTGGTACTTAAAAATTAATCCTTCCATATTTGCTATGATGAGGAGGAAGAATCTTATAATTAGTCTAGTTGATGGCAGCTTACACGTGTATGATATGTGTTAATCCCAAGAAAAGATTCATTAGAAATCTGGTGGAAATTTTGATAACTTAGTTTCCAATGTGAAAAGAAGAGCGGTTATGAAGTTAATTGTTACTCTCTGAATTCTCTATAATATTTGTTCCAAAGAATGACTTCCACCATAACAAATACAGCCTGTCAAATTTTTGTGTTATTTTTGTCAAATTCATAAGTTTGATTTATACGTGGTTCTTACTTTAGAACCCTTTTTAGTACATTTGACTAGATATTCAATGATGAATAGAATACCTCAAAGTGTTGTTAGATTGACAAATTTTGGTCAATTAAGCTATGGAAATAATGTTTGAATCAAAGGATACTCTCTCTCTCTCTCTCTCTCTTGCGTGTGCACGTGTGAGCAAGGGCGCGCATGCACTCGTGTGGGGTGGGGATGCACCTGTAAGATCAAATGTGTGTCTGTATGCTTAACTACATTGCAATTGCCTTCTTTTACATACCAATGCTTATATTTCCCCTTCCCTTTTACCTTCTTGATTTAATTTCCCAAAGCCTCCTTTAATGTTTAGCATTTTGGGTGGTCAATGTCATAGCAAGAACTAAAGTTTCAAGTTTTCTCTTTGTAAAATTTTTGCATTACAGTGGAACAAATGTGTAGTATAGTTATCTACTTAATAGAACTTTATGTTCAATGTGAAACTAAGTAGGAAGATAGCATGTAGGGACTACTTTCTTTTTATAGTGGATGTATAGTTGAAAAATTGCATTCGATGGACTATTTTCTCATGTTTAACTGCTATGTGATGCAGTTATGATCGAATAGTACCAAATACGTGGAGTGGAGCATACCATTGCTGGGGAAAAGAAAACAGAGAAGCTCCATTGAGAACTGCTTGCGCTCCTGGAATTCCAGATGGTTTGGTCAGCAACTTTGAAATTAAATCATTTGATGGGTGTGCAAATCCACATTTAGGATTGGCTGCTATAGTTGCTGCTGGCATTGATGGCCTTCGGAGGCATCTTTCTCTCCCTGAACCTATTGGTAATGTTGTTTAATTTTTGATAATATGAGATGGCAAGTTAAACACCTGTTATAATTACTAAATTTCATGATGACATTTCTTTATGAAACAGATACAAACCCTGATAGCCTCGGTAATAAACTTCATAGATTGCCAAAATCACTTTCTGAATCTTTAGGAGCTCTCCAGAAAGATAGTGTCTTGAAGGATCTAATTGGTGAAAAGCTTTTGGTTGCCATAAAAGGAATTCGCAAGGTATGTTTCAAATAAGCTTTCTGAATGGTGAGGTTGCAAATACGAGTTTTTTAAGTAAAAAATTATTTTCCTTTTTGTGGTTTTTGAGCAAGATTGGCTCATCATCTATTTAGCACGGAAACTTCTATGGATGGGCCATTTCTGTGTTGGACACCGGCTCTTGTCTCAAAGTAATTGGACATTTGTCCAACAGTTGCCATGTCTGTCCAATATTTCACTTTTTTATTAAGTCACTTGACTCTCGGCTGATGCAGGACAAACAATAATCACAGCAACACAGTGAAATTAGGGCAAAGAGAGGAGAAAGAAGCAAAAAAAAAAGAGAGAGAAGCCGGGAAAGAGAGGGAAGAGAGAAGAAGCTGGGGGAGAGAGAGAGAGAGAAGAGGGGGAAGAGAACGAGAGGGAGAATCAATTTCTTGTAATTTTATTCTATCAAAATCTGCCTCCATTGGAGTACAAATCATGCTTAAATAGACTCACAACTAAATCCTAATCCTAATCTAGGGGAAAACCCATTTGTTGAATTATCAAAAATACTCAGGAGCAACATTTATTTAATTACCAAAAATAACACATTGACTCTTGACAACAAGTAATATATTAAATTAAAGACTAAAAACTCCACTAATTAATACGATTTAAATCAAATTAAATGGACCAATATTTCGTGCTTCACCCCTTCATCAGCGGACACTCCTTTAGACGGTAGATTTGTTGGCATATGTTGTTTCCTTCATTATACTATTTGGCTGTTGTATTAGTTGATAAAAACCATTGTTTATCATTTTCTATTGTAGATATATATGTCTAATTAATAGGCCTCTATCATCATCTCTGCAATCTCATATTTTTCTGGGATTTGTCAGATCAGCCTGTCTTTTTTCGCCTGACCTTGTTTCCTCTCCATGTTTCAAGCCCAACATAAGACTCTCAAAAGCCCACTCATGCATTGTATCTGGCTGGGATATTTGTCCTTCTTGCTTCCTCTCTTTATTACTGCTTGAACTACAATATTCCTTTGGTTAAGAGAAGAAAAACCACCTAAGAATAATAGTAGATTTGTTTTTGTGAAATGGCGTAAAGCTTTTCTCATATCACTAACCCATATGCTGACCTATTCTGTCTAACTTACATGCACTGTTCTTGATTGGAAAATAGCAAAAATTGAACCTGACAAATTGTAGAATGAGTTATAAAGATGCTGCTATAGAATTGGTTTTTAAAATAATTTTTCTCACTTCCGTATGCAAATTATAATGCTGTGCGTGATCTCTTGTTTGCAGGCGGAGATTGATTATTACTCGAAGCATAAGGACGCATACAAGCAACTTATCTACCGATATTAAGATGATTATTTTCTGATTCTGGTCATGTTGGTCATTAGTTGTAAGGATTTTGATGATTCCTTCTTGTTGTGGACTCTCTATTCCAACCGTTACTTACGTTGATACTTGAAAAGTTTTATGAGAGGAAACAAAGAGTACTTTGTAATAAACAACGTCTGCTTTAGTTGCCCCATTGCAACTTTGTCTCCATTAAATAATTAAATTTATTATCTTTTATTGGCTTAAATTTTTAAAAGAAATGATGATTTAATATGATATTAAAGTAAAGATTCAGAATTTAAACATTGTTTCTGTCATATACCTCCTTACATCTGTGTGATACTGTAGTAGGCATGTAATATAATATTGCTTCCGTCATTTACTTCCAATTTTAATTAAATGTAATATTTTAATATCATTGCCTACGGAATAAAGCAAAAGTTATGTAAATAAATGCTAGGTTCTCTTCTCGCAGACACCGTTGGATTATGGCTCATATTACTCTAACGAACATGTGGTTTTAAAGAATTTGCTTTAGGTTTTTTTTTTTTTTTAAATAAAAAAAAAAAGTTCTTGAGTCACGTGTCCCTTAGTTTTCGTGCATCACTTCTACAAAAGTACAAAGTATGAGATCAAACGGCTGGAACAGAGGATGCATAGCCCCTTATGGCCAACTATTTGGAAGGAGAAATAGGCATATGGTACATCTGCCATCTTAGTTCAGTGGTTTTTTTTTTTTTATTTGTATTTTTAGCATTGCATTTTTTGAAAAATTTCAAGGGCTATTTCATAGTGGACAGTTTTTTTTTTCAATTCAATCTTTAACATTGTCACATGTCTCTTTTAACATTTTAACATATATATGAGAAGCACAGACTTTTAAAAATTACGCATCTTTCTAATAGTATTAATAAAATTGGAAGAAATTAAATTAAAAAAAGAATGTGATTCTTATATGGTATTAAAAAAAGCAGTTACTAGTAACACTTTTATAAACTGTCAGCTTGGAGAAAACGATGTCTGGGCCATTTCAGAGGAAGAGAGAAAGAGAGATATTACAAAAATAGCTAGTTTTTCGTTCTTCTGGTTTGGAAGAGTGGCAAAGGGCAAACACCACCACCTTCTAACTGCCCCATTAAATAGCATCCTTTCAAATTTCTAGTTGACCAAAACGAGGAACAACAAACGTAACATAAATGATAAATCTAGTACCATATATACCCGCCACCTTATGAGGATCGAAGGTAAAATTGAAAAGAAAAATATCTACATATATAAGAGCAAAAAAGGAACCAATTAAAGGGCCAGCCAGCCATCGTCTTCTTTGTGTACCCATGGCATTGCCGTTGCACGCCCTCTTTGTTTCATTGCTGCTGATAATTACAGTACTGTCCGATGATGCCCATGCAGCTGTTGTACGACATGGGCATCATCGCTGGCACAAGCGCCATGCAATGCGAGGACGAGGGAAACGCTTTAATTTGCTAAAGCACCATAGGCCCAAGTTCAAGCCTGGCCCCTGGACGAAGGCTCATGCAACATTCTACGAAGGCGGCTCAGGATCATTTGGTATGAACGTTAATGCTTGTTTAGTGTTAAGAATCTAAGGCTATGTTTGTTAGTTTTGATGAGTGTTTTTTGTTTCTTGTTTGAAAAAGTGCTTTGGCTGTGAAAATAAATTTTTGAAGTATTTTGTGTTTTGAGTTGTTTGTTAATTTAGTTTTCTGAAAATAGAAAACAAAAGCACTAACAAATATGACCTAAATTTCCATTTTCCTTTTTGGGTTTACCCCATAAAGAAAAAAAAATTACGTTAATTTAGTGTTTTTTTTTTTTGGCCTCAAATCCATCAATTTTATTTCTTCTCTTTCTTTTCTCTCCATTTTCTTTAAATTAAAAAAAAAAAAAAAGCAACAATAACAACAAAAAACAATAATACAGTCTATTTATTTTCTTTCTTTCACTTTATTGTCTTTTGACAAATTGGAGGAAATTTCTCAAAAATAGGTTGAAGGAAATTTTTTCGATCCGGTCTATTAAACTGATATGCGTTTAAAATGCATGTGATTCTCACATATTTTTTTAATTCCCAAATGTATTTTTATTAGAGCATGTGATTCTCACACACATTTTAAAAATGTGTGTGAAAATCACATATTAGTTTAGATCAGATTTGAGGAAAATTGTCTTCTATCTTACACAACATGGGCACTTATCCTTATTTTGAAAAAAGTAATGTTAGAAACTATATTTTTATTCCACAATGTTGAGGTGACAATTCCAACCAATTTTTGAATCGGTTAATTGAGCATAGGGGGAGCTTGCGGCTACGAAGACGTGGTAAACCAAGGGTACGGCCTCGACACTGCAGCCCTAAGCACAGTGTTGTTCAACAACGGGCAGAGTTGCGGCGCGTGCTATGAAATAAAATGTGCGAATGACCCTCAATGGTGCAAGCCAAGGCAGCCATCTCTGTTTGTTACGGCAACCAACCACTGCCCTCCAAACTACAATCTAGCTGGTGACAATGGGGGATGGTGCAACCCACCCAACGCCCATTTCGATATAGCCCAGCCTGTCTTCACCAAAATTGCCGAGTACAAGGCTGGCATTGTTCCAGTCCAATACCGCAGGTTCATATCTTCTGCTTCCTTCTGTCTTAGAAACTGAAATATAAACCAACCTTATGATTAACAAACATATATATCAATGCCAAACTTTTAGCGGCATGCATGTGTATATTATTATGGCAAAGGAACAACAAAACGAAGAGATGTTAAACATGAAAGAGATTTGGAATGGATGGTGTAACGACACAGAGAAAGCGTTACTCATATTTGTGCTAATTATCACTTATAAAACATAGTCTTAGTAAATAAATAATGTAAAACTTAGCACCTATGAGCTCCTTTATAAACAAACAACTTTACGGGGATTATTTATCTTCCTAATATGGGACTGAGGTGTTAAAGCACCATTAGCAAACTCCTTAAGCCCCCTTTCCTTCTATAAGTGTAGGAAAATTTTTTTAAAAAAAAAAACAACATGAAGTAGATGCCCTTTCCCTAGCATTGATATAAAAGAATATTTAAATAATATAAGGAAAATTGATAGGAAGCTATATATTGTGGAGTTTATTTGAATAGAAAAACAAAAAGTAGCTTGTTAATTTTTTTGAATTTAGAAAAAATCTAAAGGAAACTGTTTATAGTGCTCTTACAATCTCTTATCTTTAAATTCCTGACATCCTCATTAAGGCCACATTATCTGATGCTCTAGTACCACAAGGTATTACTATGTTGCTTTAATACCAGTTGTGTTATCACTTCAAAATGACTAATCAAATTGAAATTGAAACTCCATTGAATCACTTGTGTAGTCTCTCCTAGTAAAGAATTAATGTGAGATTTAACACCTCACCTATATGTGAACTCCTTTATAATCTACCAACTCGATATATGTGGCTAGCTATTTATCCTCCTAACGTGGAACTAGTGTGTTAGATGGCATCATGGCAAAGAAAGGAACAAATTCTCTACTTTTGAAGATTTCTAAATGTTTTAATTAAGAAGTATATATATATATATACTGCATGTGCAGGGTTCCATGCAACAAGAAAGGAGGGATTCGATTCACCATAACAGGGAATCCTTATTTCAACCTAGTCTCAGTATGGAATGTTGGGGGAGCTGGAGATGTGATAAGCTTGCAAGTGAAGGGTGATCGCAAGCTGAAATGGACAGCAATGAAGCGCAACTGGGGTCAGAAGTGGGAAACCAATGCAATGATGGTAGGGGAGTCATTGACCTTCCGGGTTAGAGCGAGTGATGGGAGATACTCAACCGCATGGCACATTACCCCCAAGAATTGGCAGTTTGGACAGACTTTCGAAGGCAAGAACTTCAAGTAGAATACGTACGTAAAAAGCTGATCTGCACTTCTCTTATTTCACTTCTCCTTGCTTGCTTAAAGTTTGGTGCGTCGACGCTTAATATTTTCTGGCCATATAAAAAGGTCGTGCCTTATAGTGCGTACAATGCATTAATTGTATTGCGTAGATTCTAATATAATATGTTAAAATATTAGTTAAATAATTAAATTTATTTTTTTCTATTCGTTTTAAGTTTATGGATAAGGTAAGTGGTGGGTGGCAGCTGTTTGATCGTCTTTTTGATATTTGTGATTTCTTTGCACTCACCTGCGTTGCTGAAGACAAGTTAGAAGAATATTACTGTCTGATTTGCAAAGAAGAAAAGAATCTAAAGCACTGATTTTATTATTTTGCAAAATGTGACTTTCCTACTTATTCCTAATTAATAAGTTTTAGGGAAATATCCATATATGTATATACATCAAGTTTGGAAGTAGTTACAAAGATGAAGACCGGCCACCAACACCCTGTTTCTTTTATTCGAAAGACTGAGTAGTCTCTTCCATGTGATGCTTGTGGGCCTGTGGCAAGACTTACAATGAAATGGCCCTAGAATGAAACTCAATGCAAGTTGAACGTCCACCCAAGTTCTGAGTGTCTGCGAAAAATAAGTAATAAAGTGAATGTTTCATGCTAGTTGCATGGATAATGGCTGCATGAGTAAGTTTGGTTGTCGAGTCCATTATTGTTGGGTCCAATAAAGCTAAGCAATTGTGATTGCTTCAGCTATCTTATAGTTTACCCCTTTAAGCTTCGAGTTCAGTTGGGTCGAGAGTTTATCACGAAGTCTGATAAGAACCATCATGTACATGAGTGGTTCTTGAGTTGAAGTAGTCTTTTGTTTCAAATGTTATTGTCATCTTTATTTTAAGAGTTAATAAAATCATTGGCCATTATTTTCCACACATTAAGGGGCTTACGATTTCTCGACATAAAAGCCATGGGATCCCCGATGTTGTTGATGTAAGATTTTGGAGAATCTGTTTTGGAGCATATCAACTTGGAAATGACTGGACTCTTCTTTTGGTTTGGTTATAAGTCATACATGGTGAATTTGATGTAATAAGATGCATTTTCGGCAGCACATATATCACTATAATTTCTTTTAAAAAAAAAAAGCAGAATTTCTATTAAATTTATAGTAATCTAAACCCTGAATCAACCAAGATGTTTGAATCCAATCTTGATGCTTTCAAAGAGTCATAGTTCAGCTGAGGATGATGTTACAAGACAAGGCATGATCTGGATCGAACCTTGTCTTGCCCCAAAGTCATGTCCAAGCATGCATGCATATCACTTGATTTCTTTTGTTTCTTCTTTTTCCGTTTTTCTTCTACTTGTATTTGAATCATGAATACCACACTAAGACAGATCAACTCCATTGATATGATTTAAGATTTTAACTAACAAATGTTTGATTGATGGAAAAACCTTAAAACCGGATGTGCCTGTAAAACCATGTTTTACAGCCTCCAATAAGGTTTTGATACCTCATAAAAAAACAGCAAATGCAATAGGATTGAAAACACTATATCAAAATTATCTCCATCTCTCAGCCGTACGCAGCCGCCGTCGGAATCCGCTGGCCGGAAGCCTCCACGTAGCCGAACCCACGCATGGCCGCTGGCCACAAGAGGCCGGCCAAAATCTGGCTTGGCCGGTGGCCAAATTTGGTCGTGGCCGCTGGCCATGCGGCCACGGCAGGCCAACCAAGATCCGGCCGCTTGGCCAGCGGCCAGATCTAGCCGCTGGCCAAGTGGCTGGGTCTTGGTCGGCCTGCCAAGATCTGGCCACTGACCATGCGGCCAGATCTTGGCCGGCCTGTTGTGGCCAGCGACCATGCGGCCAGGCTAGCGTTCGGCGTTCGACTACGCAGAGGCTTCCGACAGCCAGCGGATTCCGGCGGCGGCGTACGACTGAGTGGTAGGAATAGTTTTAATAGAGTGTTTTCAAATTTTATTGCATTTGGTGCTTTTTTGGTGTATTTGGTGAGGTGTCATATTTTAATTGGATGCTGTAAAACACTTTTTTTAAGGATGAACCGGATAGAAGGGGCTCCCTTGATTGATTCATGCAGCTTTCATTATAACTGTTGCCAAATACTAATTGGTTTGAGGGTATAATGGAAGCCATCACCAAGTCCAGAGGCATGATTAAATAAATGTATTGCCTATGAACATAGTTCATTTATATATGGCTAATGGCTTCCGTTTTTCTTTCCTTTTTTTTGTTCTTTTTTTTTTGTTGTGCTGCTATGACACTCTGCCTCATTGTGGTTTTCATTAAAATACAAGTAGTTTTTTATACCAAAGACAAGACTTGCCTCTAAATCAATTTAAAACTGAAACTCCCCAAAATTAGGCCTTTTAGAAGAAGGCCTAGAACAGTATGTAGCAGTTGCAGATCTGATATGAAAGCAATTCAAGAAACCCACCAAAAAAAAGCTACGTAATTAATTCAAGAGTTGTCAATATGGCTCAGAAACTTTACAGGTATAATATTTTTCCTCATAATAAACAAAAGCCACTGTAATCACATTAAATGAAGATAAAAAAAAACAGAGAATGAAACATACAAGTTGAAAAGAAAATTTTGGAGTTGTAAAAAGAAAAAAGCAGTCAAAATCACGATATACTTTCACCTCCTCACAAGATATGTCTATTATATAGATGATATGTAGCTTAAAAGTTTAGAATTTATTCCTTACTGCATAATGCAACTTCTTTTTTCTTTTTCTCTTTTTCTCTTTTTCAACTCCAAGTTAATTACTTGGCACAAAGGGGTGGAATTCGGAAAATGCAAATCTTTTGCTTTTTTCTCCTTGAAGTTGCTTGGCACGAAGGGGTGGAATCCGGCAAATGCAAAACTTTTGCTTTTTTTTTTCTTCTTGAATGAGTTGCTTGGCACAAAGGGGTGGAATTCGGCAATGCAAATCTTTTGCTTTTTTCTCCTTGAAGTTTGCTTGGCACGAAGGGGTGGAATCCGGCAAATGCAAAACTTTTGCTTTTTTTTTTTTCTCATTGAATGAGTTGCTTGGCACAAAGGGGTGGAATTCGGCAAATGCGAATGCTTTTGCTTTATCCTCCTTGAAGTTGCTTGGGCATAAAGTAGTGGAATTGGGGCAATGCAAAATATTTTGCTATCAGAAATCTCAAAAAGCTGCCAAAAATCTTACCTCCAAATTAAATTGACCTCCCTCCAGACGACCAAACAGCCGGCACCCACCACTTACCTCTCCGTTGTGTGCGCGTGTGAAAGCGAGAGATGGAGATGCAACTTTTTCTAAGAGAGAGCTTGAGAGTGATTACTTTCTACCACATGAGCAACACGGATCGGCATCTATTGACGTTGGTAGAAGAGCTGAAAAATGATGGCAAGGAAAAAGTTGACTGTAGGGGGTGCAAGGAACCGGCCGTAGTGGGTCCCACTCTGAAATGCACGGCCTGCCAATGGCTCAAACATTTATCATGCTTCAAAACGTCAACCCTTTTTTTTCATTTCGGTCGTAGGCATGATGATCAGTTGATCTTCACAGAAGAACTGAAAAATGACGGTGGCAAGGAGGGAGTTGTTTGCATGGTATGCGACGAGCAAGTAGAGGGTCCCGGATACAAATGCTCCGCCTCCGAATGCAACTTCCGGCTTCACAAATCATGCGCCCAGCTGCCCCGCCAGATACACCACCCCTCGCACCCAACCCACATCCTTATTCTTCACGTACCAAGCGTTAAATTAGGTAATTGTAATGCTTGCGGTAAATGGTGTCGTACATCCCTCTTTTACCGTTGCAACGAATGCAAGTTCAACCTTGATATCCCATGTGCTACCCGCACGCGAATTGATAATACTCACGACTGCCAACACACATTTGTCCCATTGTTTAAGCAGATCCACTTCACTTGTGAAGCCTGTGGTCAAGAAGACACGGACTTCGCCTCCTTATGTACCATCTGTCAACTCTTTATTCACTCCAAATGTGCTGGACTTCCACGCACCATCTATATTTCAAGACACAATCACTCCCTCACTCTTATCTATTCCCTTCATAATCAAGTCAAAGATTTCAACAACGTATTTTGTAATTTATGTGGTCAAAAAGTGAAGACAAAGTATGCAGCCTTCTGTTGTCAGGAATGTGGTTTTGTGGCACATTTGTACTGTACAGAGGAATATAGAGTCAGGAGTGCAGAGCATGAGTTGCTTTATGAGAAATTTGTTGATGCTATGGAGAAGATCAACCCAGGTGAGATACAACTATATTTTAGCCATCCACATAATTTAATTCTTAGCCATGAGGAGGTCTTGCATGATAAGCTGTGTGATGGCTGTATGCATTTTATAATCTCGACCCCATTCTACAACTGTACACAATGCAACTTCTTTTTACATACTACATGTGCTCAACTACCAAAAAAGAAGAATCACGTACTTCATGAACACACGCTCACCCTCCTCCCACATGCACCTTATGCTGGTGGACTATTCATTTGTAAGGCTTGTGGCCATTCTCGTCATGGCTTCATCTACGGATGTGACCCGTGTAAGTTTCATCTTGACGTTCAATGTTGTTCAATTCCAAAAACCTTGAAACATGAAGGCCACCAACACTCTCTCTTCCTTCCTGTAAGTTCTAAGAAAAAGTGCAATGCTTGTGATCATGATCACAAGCATTCCGAGGTATTTGTATGCACTGCTTGTGATTTCGCCTTGGGTTTTGAATGTGCAACTCTTCCACTCATAGTTAGGCACAAATATGATGAACATCCTCTTGCACTCACCTACAATACTGAAGACAATTCTGAAGAATATTATTGTTTGATTTGCGAAGAAAAAAAAGATCCAAAACACTGGTTTTATTATTGTGCAAAATGTGACTTTCCTGCTCATCCACATTGTGTTCTTGGTAAATATCCATACATCAAGTTTGGAACTACTTTCAAATCTAGAGTTCACCGGCACAGTGTCACTTTTGTTCAAAAGACTGAGTACTCCCCTCCATGTGATGCTTGTGGCAAGACTTTGGATGGCATGGCCCTAGAATGCACTCAATGTAAGTTCAACGTCCACTACTGGAATAATTTAGTGTGCGTGCAAAAAATAAGTAATGAAGTGCTTCGGTTGCATCGATAATGGCTGCATGAGTAAGTTTCGTTGTTGAGTCCATTAAGTTCCGGTTGTTGGGTCCAATAAATCTAGGCAATTGTGATTGCGTCAGCTATCTTTTAGATTATCCCTTTAAGCTTGGAGCTCAGCTGGGTCGGGAGTTTATCTCGGAGTGTGATAAGAACTATCATCAGTAGTTCGTGTTGAATTAGTCTTTTTTTTCTATTGTTAATTATTGTAATCTTTATTTCAAGAGTTAATAAAATTATCAGCCATTATTTTCCACACATCTGATAGGAGTCAATCTACATCACTAAATTTTAGGAAAAATTAATAATTACTATTGGCAAAAATATAGACGACAGAGAAAAGAAAACTATTAATTTATACGGATCAATCTTAAAACAAATAAATAACTAGAGACTATACTTGGATCAAAATCTAATTGCCCCACCAATACATGCTATCCAAGGCCGAAATGTGCTTTCAACCTGCAGGATGTTTGACTCCAAAATCATGTCCAAGCATGCATATCACTTGATTTCTTCTGTTTCTTCTTTTTCCTTTTTTCTTCTTTCGTCTCTAACCTTCCATTTAAACGTTTTGAATGTTGTGCACGGATCTCTAGTAACTTTGAGATGATCCATGGCTGCAAGGTCGAAACCAATTCTATCTTTGCATTCCTGACAGAAATTCAACCATATATTATCTTGTCAAGGATACATCTTAAGTTTCTCTGTTTTTCTTATCATATTTATTGCACCATTGAACAAATCTAGACATTCAGATTGGTAAAGTAACGGTGTTAGTAGCCATGCTGGACTAGCCTAGGGCAAGACAAGAAGAAACACTTGTTTACGGTGGATTCCCTGTTTGGCTCAGTCGATCTATGCATCAGACAAAACACACATTTCTGGTGTCATTTTTACTTCCTTGCGCTGGTATTTCTTTTCTTCTCCTTCTTTTCTCTCCACTTTCTTTACATTAAAAAAATAAAAAAGAAAACAAGGGAAAACTATACAGTCTCTCTTCTTTTCTTTCTTGCACTTTATTTTCTCTTGACAATTTGGAGAAAATTCTTCAAATTCAATAATCTATTAAACTGAAATGTGTCTAAAATGCATTTAATTCTCACGGGCATTTTTATTAGAATATGTGATTCTCACAAGCATTTTTTAAAATGTGTTTGAAAATCAAATAATTTGGAAAACATATTAGTTTAAACTAAATTAGAGAAAAACTGTATACTCTTTCTCTCACACAACATGGGCACGCATTTATGGCCTCATTTTTTTAAAAAAGAAAGGCAAGAAACTATATTTTTATTTTACAACTATCCGACAATGCTAACGTGGCAATTTCACAATTCAAATTATGTCCACCTTTTATTTTAGGTATTTCACGTACATAGAGTAAAGAGTCGATCAAAGTTTGTGACAAGTATTGAGTAAATAGTTATCTTCAAAGAGGATTAAGAAATTATAACATCCAAGACACATTGTGACTATATCCATTATAGATGACTATATCCGGTAGCTCTATACAAATATGAAGAACATCCCCTTGCACTCAACATTACTGAAGACAACTCTGAAAAATATTGTTGTCTAATTTGCAAGAAAGAAAGGGATCCAAAGCATTGGTTTTATTATTGTGCAAAATGAGAGTTTTCTGCTCATCCTCAATGCGTTTTAAAAAAATATCCGCTCAAGTTTGAAACTATATACAAAGATGAAGATCACCGGCACCCTCTTACTTTTGCTCGAAAGACTGAGTACTCTCGTCCATGTGATGCTTGTTAGGAGACTTTTGATGGCATGGCCCTAGAATGCACTCAATGCAAGTTCATCATCCACCGAAGTTCTAAGTGTGCAAAAAATAAGTGATGAAGTGCTACATCCGTAACATTGCATGTTTGCATGGACAATGGCTGCATGAGTAAGTTTGGTTGTTGAGTCCATTATTGTTGGGTCCAATAAAGCCAAGCAATTGTGATTGCTTCAGCTATCTTTTAGGTTATGTTTGATACGTAGAATGGCTATTCCATGGAATAGCCTATATTAAAAATGAAATTAGTAGAGTAAATTAGCTTTGAAATAATCATTCCAATAGCCATGATGAAATGACTATTCCTTTAATTGAGGGAATAATCATTCCTCTTAAGTTGAAAAGAATAGTTATTCCCTCGATTAAAGGAATAACTATTCATTTATGACCATCGGAATGACTATTTCAAGGCTAATACATTACACTCATTTCATACTCCATAAAGACTATTCCATAGAATAGTCATTCCTCGTACCAAACATGTCCTTAGTCTATCCCTTTAAACCTGGAGTTCAGTTGGGTCGGGAATTTATCTCTCTAAGTAAGTACTATCATGAGTAGTTGTTGAGTTGAATTAGTCTTTTAATTCTATTGTTATTTGTAATCTTTATTTCAAGAGTTAATAAAATCTTCAGCCATTATTTTCCACAGAGTCGTCAATCTACTTATATAACTAAATTTCAGGAAAAAATAATAATTATTAATGGTAAACAAAAAATAGACACAAAAGAGAAAACTATTTATACGGATCAATCTTAAAACAAATAAATAACTAAAGACTATACTTGGATCAAAATTTAATTGCCCCACCAATACATACTATCCAATGCACACAAATGTGTTGTAAGGCAGCTGATGACCGTTGTACATTTCGTTGAGAAACTCAAATTCCTCCAAGAGACAGGAATGAAACTTTGAAGTAAACAGAACCTCCTGCCGATTGTTTGCTTCAACTCAGGATACACTTGATTCAGTTTTTCTTGCCTCAAAATCATGTCAAAGCATGCATATCACTTGATTTCTTTTGTTTCTTCTTTTTCCGTTTTTCTTCTCTTGTCTCTAACCTTGTATCTAAACGCTTTGAATATTGTGCACGGATCTCTAGTAACTTTGATTTTGCATCTCCAAAGAGTGCATCAGACCTTGAAGCCATCAGTTGCTGAAATGTCAAATTGAAAATCAGCCTGTCATTTATTTATTTTTTCATTTATATTTTCGGCCAAGCAGCTCATTTTGAATACAATAGGCAAAGAGACAATAAAATAATACACGAACCTTGAGATGATCCATAGCTGCAAGGTTGAAACCAATTCTATCTTTGCATTCCTGACAGAAATTCAACCGTCATCTTGTCAAGGATACATCTTAAGCTTCTCTGTTTTTCCTCTCATTTCATAGATAATAATACCGAATCATTTCATAGATTAGACACGGATTTGATGAGATCAAATTTAACACAGATCAGGGCATTACAAACATTGCCATGATGAACATAGTACAGGAGTTTGTTTCTTTAGTGATGGTAAGCATTCATATATTCACTCTTCTGTAATAATATTGAAGAAGTTGTTTCCTTAGTTGACCACAGATACCATGCTAGTGCTTTCCTCAAAGATGCATATACAATTGCATGCAAGAAATAATCAGTTCAACAAATGTAGCCATTCTATTCCACCAGAAAGATTAACGACATAAAATGCTAGAACTGACAAAACACTAGATGGCATAATAGCTTAAAAACTGTAACAGTGGCAGTTCTAATGTAGCTAATTTTGCAATTTCAAACATCACCTCCCATCTCCACACTTATTGCATGTTAGTCATGGAAGTTGTAGTGTACAGACGATGCACCAGTTTTAGTGTTCTTGTTGCATATATCTTAAATGGCTAATGGCTATATAATGATTTTTTCCTTGTTTTGGACGGGTGACCAGTTACATATCAAGTTACGAGAAAGTATAGTCAGTTAATACAAAGTGATGAGAGGCTTTAATATTTATTGCACTTTTGAAAGAAATCTGGACATTCAATTAATGGTTAGTAGCCATGCTGGACTAGGTCAAGACAAGAAGAAACACTTGTTTACGGTGGGTTTCCTGTTTGGCTCAGTCCATGCATCAGACAAAACACACATTTCTGGTTTCGTTTTTACTTCCTAGTGCTAGTATAGTAATACCCTACGGACTAACGACTACAAATTGGAACTTAATGAATACATATTTGACTTCAACACAGATTGGCCAAGACTGTGTAACATGGAGATTAGCAACCCCAGAGACATGTTTGTTCAATTCCTACACCTAACATGTGTAATAAAATGCGGATTAAACATCGTATAAATACTAAAAACAACATTCACCTAGTAAAACTCTTTTGTACAAAACGCTAAACCTATGATTACCTTGGCTCTTGCATGAAGAATGTCCTTAAGAACTGTCAACACGGGTCTAGCAGCTGGGGTGGTAACCAACTGATTATGATGTGTCTGCAGTAGCACTGTAGCAACCCTGCAAACAAGCTCAACCTGCAAAAGACAGTGCAATTAATAGGATTACATCAACTAATAAAATTTAAGTACATATGCAAAAATAAGCCTATTCTCTTCTACCATTCTAGGTCAAGAGACAAAATACAGAAACAGATCTAATTTCTTCCACGAGCTAACATTTAACAAGACCTAGTACAGGCAGATACCATCTCCTACGTACCCAGATGTATCAAGTGATGAACAAATGAATTTGCAATCTCTCATATGAGTTTTTCTCAAGTTTCCAAGTGCCTCCAATCTTTAAAATTAATTTTCTTTCTTTTGATTTGTTAATGACTCCTTGCTTTTTTCTTTTCTTGATACGACAAGTACTTTTTAAGAGAAACTTCACTTATCCCCGGATTTACCACGACTTTTTCAATGTCCCTCCAAAACTTTAAAAATTTGCGGTGTTGAGTACTAATTTATCAGCCCCTATCAATCACAACATCCATTAGGATTTTATGGGAAGGAACAAAATGACCAAAATGCCCCTTTAAAAATTAAAAATTAAAAAAAACAATGACCCACAGCCACTGCCGTGGGTCTAGACTGACTCATGGCGAGCCTTGGGTCATTTTCCTTTTTTGGCATTTCTTTTTTTTTTTACTTTTTTTAAAAAAATTAAAATTTTAGTCTTTCTATTTTTTAAGCTAGGGGCAAAGTTGTATTTTTAGAAATTTTATGGGGGTAGGCCAACAGTTTCCATGCTAGGCGATTAAGTTAACGAAAAGATCAAATGGTAGGGGGTAATTGAAAGGAGCTGATAAATCATAACCCTAAATTACAAATTTTTAAAGTTTATGGGAGACATTAAAAAAAGGCGTACTAGTGAAGTTTTCCCTAATTTTTATTTGACATAACATGGGTGAGAATAATGCTCACAGTGATGAAGAATGATGCTAAAATCAAAAATAGAGGCACACTAATGCAAACCAACAATGAAAAGTTTGAAATGAAAACGAAAGGCGTAATATACTGTAAATGATAGTCTATTAAAATGCTAATCACATAACATTTACAAGCACGTGAAACCTATTATATCCAATATGCCAATGTTTCTGCAGGCAGATAACCCTACCTTATCAAGATGTGAAGACCAATCCTTCAAGTAAGACATAAGCTTCAAAGCATCAGAGAACGGTAAAGCCTGCACAGGAAGACACTTGCAGTTAAACTCATGTTAATGATCTAGACATAAAATGGGAATCCAAACCAAACCAAGCATAATTGCACAATAACATCTAGTGGCACAATGAAAATAAAGATTCAGTTTTCTGTCCACTTAATAGTCATCTAACTTTCAGGGGCAAGATCCAAAGTTCTTATTTTTTCAACTTTTACTTTGTTGGATAAGCAAAGAAGGTTTCAAAAACCAATTGATCTTTAATCAACAAAAGGTGCACTGGAATTCTTTTTCGACATCAATTTTGGAGAAAACTATTGTTCTTTCAAAAAAAAAAAATACAAGCTTTCACAAGCCAAAAAAGACTAATGAGAAAAAAATAATATCAGATGATGGAAGTATCACGTGTTCCAGTGGCAAGGTTTCAATGAGCAATTCCTAATACAAATGAACAGCTCAAGATAAGGTAGAAGAATTACAGCTAATTTTTCCCAACTAGGAGATCTTAAGTTGGATGTCAAGAATCATGGTTGGACCATTATGTGTCAAGTGCTTCATTGTATTAAGAGAATGACAGTTTGTAGGAAATTCTTATAAACTAACTTATAAAAACGACATGTGTCCTTTACACTCTTAAAAAAGCATGTCAGAAGTACATGCTATTAAAAAAACATGTTCTTCACACATTTTAAGGAACACATGTCACTTTTAGAAACTAGTTTGTAGGAAATTTGTGTCTTTAAAATAAAATGACAAAACACTCGGATGGACCATGATTTAAATTTATGGAATACTGGCTAAACAAATTAAGTTATCACATTTTAAGGTTGAAATGAGTGGAAACCTTTAAAAAAAAAGGTAAATGAGTGATTAGTGATTTCCACTCGTTTATTTGTTGAGTGCAAATCCAGGGAAATTTCTTTTGGATTTATGTATGATAAACCCCTTCCACACAAAATGATAGATGCTTTAGTGCAACCAATTTACATTGATTACTGCTTAGTTCCTGATTTCACTATAGGAGAACAACAGGATATTAATGCTGCTAACTTACCAGCAACGTCTGCTCCAAATCATTAGTGCGAACATTAGAAAATGCACGGAGAACATAATCAGATGGTGAGAGCCCGAGCATAATAATATTTTGTTGGAATTCTGCAACTTTTCCCCTGGTTTTCTCCTCCTGAATATTAAATGGCCAATCAAATCAATAGGAATATTAATGAATCTGATATCACGTTACAGATACCCCATGAGATTAAGTCACCAGAATAATATATCCCTTTCAAATAAATTTGTTGGGTGGGAGGGGTTGGGTAGGGGGTTGTATATGCGCTTGTGTGTCTATGTATCCAGTATAGATGCCACTTATCAAAAAAAAAAAAAGATGCAAAAAATTGGGTAAAATTTTTGTTACAACTTCCTGCACAGTTTAAATTCACACCAAAAAAGCAGTGTTAGCAAAAGCACAAAATTTGGACCTCTGCAGAAAGTGATTTTTGTCAAATAAATGGATCCAAAAATCATTTTTCTCTATGTCACAAATGCTCATTATGGGTAGGCCCCCACCCAAAAATGGCTTCATGCCTCCAAGAAAGGGAAACGAACAGATACATGGACACATCAGTAACACCAAATTGGAACAATAATGGAAATTAAATTTACCTCATGTTCAGCAATACGCTTCATTTCTACCTCCGCTATGTCTAGTGCATCAATAATTATGTCACTTGCTGTAAGGGTTTCCTGAGTCTTCTTTCCTGCTAAGGCCACAGCCCCCTCCTCAGGGACTTCTTCCTTGGGCACATACCTGTTTTCAAATGCATTGTCAAGGTCAGACTCGAACATCTCTTCCAACCTTTTTTCTTTCTCTTCCTGCAGATTCCAATTGCACATTTTGTTTGGTTAAACATTAGTCACAAAAATCGATTTATCTGAATTAAGGGTTCTATTATTCCTTTTAATTAAACGAAACAATTTTAGAATCAAAGTAAAAAACAAGAAGTAAATACCTCAATGAAAAATGGTTCTTCAGTACGATCCCAACGACGTATGGATCGGTCACGAGATCCAGTGACAACGAAATCACCCCGATTGCTGATTGCAAGACACCAAACATCCGCATGATGTCCCTCAAGAGTTAAAAGCAACTCAAATTTATCAGCATCCCAGTATTTGACCAGGCGATCTTTCCCCACACTGAACATGTAATGGGTATTTCGTACAAATTGTACTGCCATAACACTGCCATGTAAATAGTACATCAGAATTGTTTCATAAGATTTAGGGCCTGTTTGGGATTGCGTTGGGAAATATAGATTTTAAAGTTAAAAAGAACTTTTTGGCAAAAGCTTCATTTTTAAGCTTTTTCTAAAAGTGTGCTTGGACCATTTTTAGAATAAAAAGTCAAAAAAGTACTTTTGAAATTTTTTAACAAATAAGCCAATTTTTTGTTTGACACAGCTTTTTAGGTACTAAAGTACTTTTAAAACTCTCTAACGCAATCTCAAACAGGCCCTTATGCAAATTCTAAAGAAACATCATTTTATATTTAATTTTATCAATGTGCAGCACCTATCAGCATGAGCGAAAATGGACTTATGGCAGTCACCAAAATCCAAACCCCAAATCTTCAAATTTTTGTCTGCAGAGCCAGTCACCAGCAGATCACCATCAGATGAAATATCCATACATAGTACATGTAGCTTGTGACCATATAAGGAAAGAAAAAATTTGAGTGAATCCATAAAGAAAACCTGCAAAGGGCATTAGATAACTGCATCAGAACAATGTAACTAACACCAAAGCAAATAAAGAAGCTCCACATACAAAAACAAGATATTACGTTCAAATAGGAAAAATAAAATAAAAAAGTTCAAATTATTAGAAGTTTTCATCAAAGCATATACAAGGAGAATCAACAATAATCCATCAACCATTTAGCCCAATATCCCTCCTTGTTGTCTTTGTTTAGAAATGGCAATGCTTCACCAATGATTGAACACTCTAAAGCTCCGCCTTCAATTAGAGAACAAGAACCACATATCCCTTTTACAGATTTTGTAATTTATTTGTTTGGACTTACTCATTCAAGCACCTTGAACATGAACAAGCTTGTATCTTCACATTAAAACACTGTCTTCCATTTCTACAAGTTATGGTTGGCAAGTGGTACATACAATACATTTGATCCAAGTTGTTCCCTTATAAATTTCAAGTAGCAAGTCATGATACACAACTGGCTTCATTTAGTAAGCTTTCAACAATTTTATCCAATCTTGATGGATACCTAGAAATCCAACACAGCCATAGAGATGGGAAAGTTTAAATGCATATTTCACAAAACTAGAAAAACTCTATAGGTCCATTCTATCATAACCATCAGTCAACTTGAGAAGTAGATAACTCTCTTCCTTAAGCTTCTTGGAGACAAATGAGAAGAGACGAAATTAACTAAATTAGCAATTTAACACTATCTCAGAAGAAAACTGATAATGATGCCACCCTCATGATTTCTCATTTCTTACATTGCTTGGATATTACAAGTGTTTGTGTCTCTAAGTCTCCTTTGACAAACCCCAAACTTTGGGATACATGAACAGTGCTGACTTGTACAGCTTTGTTTCCTTAAATCACTCTTCAAATGGATCTCTATTAACGCTCTTTTTTAAGCCTCTAGCAGAGAGAGAGGAACAAGGAAAAAGACCACAAATTTGCTTTTCTTGTCAAAAAAAAAAGGTGATGATTCGTAAAGGGGTCCAAAAGTTGGTTATTAATACACATGTGAAAATGTAGAATTAGATGACTGATGATTCAAAACAAAATGACATTGGACGAAGAGCACAATTCAAAATGTCAAAAATGTTTAGGAAATCAAATTTCAAAACTAAAATGATCCCTCAATTACCAACTAGCAAGAATCTTATACATGGAACCTATCAAACCAAACAATGAAACTAAACCATAATGTATAAGGTTGAGTTCGTCAGACCTTCACTGTACAATCCAAGAGTGCAACAGCAATATATTTAGCATCAGGGCTTACTGCAACCACAAGAACATCATCGTTCATCTTCATAGTCCTCACATTTGAAACTGTTACGCGCTTAGTATCCTGCAAAACAAACAAAGACAATATAACCCTTTTTTTACAAGTAAATCAATTTCATTAGAAAGCGTAGAATGGCGCAAGCCAATACACGGAAAGTATACAAAAAAGACACCAATTAGGGAGGAAAAAAAAAAACACAAGACCATAAAATCAACAAAGCTAGAAAAGTGAGGGTTTAGTCAAATAAATCATCCATCATAAAAATCCAGATGTTAAATCATGAGATCTAAACCTTTTAAAAAAATGCAACACAATGACACTTCCATGTGTGGCACTATGATTACATCTGATGCTAGAGATATTTTCCTTACTTTGTTGAAATGACATCCATTTACAAGCACCCAAAGCGGATCACTTGAGTTCACATGTTATCAGAGATATCCATTTTTTGATAAGTTCATGTTATCAGAGATATCCATGAATTTCAGAAAAACGGAAAAGGCATCAAAGGGTTTACTTTTTCAAATGAACAGCACCTTTATAGAAAGTGGAAGGTCCCTCGTCATTATCATTTAACAATATTATGCTGGAAGTAATAGGACCTTTTTTATAAGAACAATATTGTTCATAAAAAAGAGTTTCAACTTGGACAAACATCCTAAACAATAGATAATGAGGTACAATACAAAACTTAGAAATGTTAAGAGTAGAAAGTAAGAACATACTTGACCAGATTTTTGTTTAATCTGGTATTCCCAGAACTTAACATCATGATCCGCACTTCCTGTGACAAAACCATTTTCATTTGGAATCGCTGCAATTGACCATACAGAACCACCATGAGCATCCACTGCTTCGAGGCACGTTCCACTTCCAACTTCAATAATTTCCATAGTTCCTTTTTTAGTTCCAACAATCGCATACTTGTTTTGCGGAATAATTAAACCACATAGTCCGTACCCAGACTCAATAGTTCGAAGGCAAGAACCAGTACTTGGATTCCAAATCTTTACTGCCTCGTGACTAGTTGACATCAAAAGAGAGTTGTCTGAACTAAGTGTTACACTACTGACATTAGAACGGTGTCCTTGGAGCTCCAAGGCAAGTGCTTTTGACCAGCCACTGCTCTCAATGGAATAAAATTCCAATAGATTGTCATTCAAAGACACCGCTAAAGTAGCCAGCAAATTCTTTGGAGTAACTGGACAGAAAGAAATGGAGCATATTTTTTTGCTAGCTCGAACAGTATGAAGAAGCTTGAAAACATCAGTGGCAGTAAACAAGGGGACATTTCCTTCCTCTCCAGTGCCATGATTTGTATCACCATTTTCCATAACCCCAGCTGCCCCTTTTGCAGATTCTTTGTCTTTCTTCCGATGAAGCCTACGTTTAGCTTTACGCTTTGCTTTAGCCTCATCCAGTATGCTGAATATCTCTACTGTCTTTCCTGCAACTTGGCAAGCAAGCAAATCTCCTGATTTGTTGAATCTCACAGTTGAGACTCTATCTTGGCTTTTTTTTGTTAAGTCTCTAGACTTGCTTTGTCGCTGAATTTCTCCAAATGACTTCAAAATATCCCATTTATTTTGAGTAGATGACTCTCCATTGTTCACAACTTCAGTTCCCTTTGTAGTAGGTAAAGATTGTCCATCCACCAAGTCATGCTTAATTGTGTAAAATCGAAGTTCCACATCTGCAGACCCACTGACCAGAAATCTTTCCTCTGGATCAACATCTATGGACCATATTTCACTGTGATGACCACTTACTGTTTGCATACAGTGCTGGGTTTCAAGATCCCACACTCTCAAAAACTTGTCTTTGGAGGAACTAACAAGTTTTTTACCAGAATCTAAGAAAACGAGATCAGTTACCTACAATAAGTGAAAGAAAATAAACAATAATCACAATCTATACAGAGTGCAAGATAGATAAATGAAGAAAACAAGACAGATAAGCAAGCTAAGCCCAGCAACCATCTAAATATACAGGTTTAATTGACAAGCTGTAATGATAAACCTGGTCACGATGCCCACGAAGGCGATACAGGCCAGTCTCACCAACCACATCCCATAATATTATATCATTATCCTTGCTTCCAGATGCAAGCATAGATCCAAGCTTATTGTATCGAAGCACAGTCACAGCCCCCTTATGTCCATTCAATGTGGTCTCACAAGATCCTTTGTCGCTATCCCAAATTCTTATGCTACCATCTGCATACCCACTTGCAATCTGCAATCAAAAACTCTTCCTCTTACATCAACAGAGCACATAAATTTATCAATTCAGAATTAGAGAATTGGCAACTAACACTATATTTTAAAAATAAAAAAACAATAAGCAACAAGCACTGAATTCATAGGTTCCAAACTCAATATTCTCACGTTACCAATTACCTTTCCATAGCTCATTTGTTATCAACCAAAAAAGAAGACCTTTTTTTTTTTTTGCAGGAATGAAATTGAACTTTTAAAATATTAAATCCTAAATTCTCAATATTGGAACCCAGTAGAGCTAGAACCAAAACCTCCACATGGAATTGTGAGTGATAAATGTACCTTAGATGTTCAAATCTCAGAATGATTATCAAATAAATGTTGGGGAAGAAATCATTCATGATACCAAAAATAATTGCAAGTTTTTTCACTAAAGAACCTGGAAAACTTTTCACACTCGAAGTGAATTTTTTTCTTTTTTTCTTTTTTTGATGAATGAATTTTTCTTATTATACAGGAACCAATACAAATAGCGAGTATATCATCATTAGACCTTCGTATCTCATTTTCAGACTTCAAACCATTAAAATTTAAAGAAAAATACTTAAAGAAGTTTCTTTTCTTCTCTATGGTTTTTGGTTTTCTTTGCCTCACGTTCTCGGCAACCAAACCAATACCAAGGGAAAAGAAAAAAGAACAAGAAAAAAAGCTGTCACCTGAGAAGAAGAAGGCGAAGAGGCAATGGAGGTGACGGCGAGAGAAGGACCACGAGAGGCCGGCAAAGGAGCTAGGGTTTTGGTGCAGAGACCCTGCCGCACGTTCCACACGCCCACCTTCTCCAGCGCCGGAGCCAGCAGGTGCTTCCCGGAGCTGTCGTACGCGATGTTCGCTTCGCCGGATACAATGACTCCGAAGGCCGCCGCCGGCTCGTACCTAAGGTACGCCTTCACCATCGCTGCTAAGCTGTTATGGCGGGTTTTGGTTTTCTGTTTTTTTCTTTTTTCTATTCGGCGGCTTTTGGTTTTCGCTGCCTCTTTGTGAGGTTTAATAAGGGTTTAACCATTTAAGGTCGAACGTGGGCCCACGTTGAATAATTAAAAAAAAAGGTCGAACGTGGGCCTTAGGTCAAGTGATAGACTACAAAGCCCAGCCCAAATTAAGTTTGTCGAACGTCAAGACTCGAGGTTTTGGTAGTAAAATGATAGTAACAAATATAGTGTAATAATACATGTTACAAAGCCTACTTTTGATCGAAGAAATGACATACAAAGGAAATCAAACCGTATTTGCTTCACTTATTTGAGGTTTTATATCCAAAACCTCTCTCAATTTGGTCCAAAAATTTAATAGTTCTATATATCTTAGTCAGATCCTTCTCATTCTTATTGAAAGGATGATTTGGTTGAGAGAGAGAGAATAATGGCCGAATATATTGATCAATTGTTGATCTTATATAAAATATAAATATAAAAATAAAATTTAAAAATTAAAATAGGGTGGTCGAACCACCCCCAATGGTCATGGAATGGTTCGGTCACCCCCATTTGGCCAAGCCGCCCCTAATACTTTGTTTTTTATTTTTAGTTCTGTTTATTTCTTTTTTTAAGTTTTATAATTATAATTTTTTATTTTTTTATTTTTTTATTATATGTGACACATCATAATTGATTGCTGTTGATGTAACATTTGACAATTTTTATTAAAAATTTGGACATAAATTGGGTGTATGAGCCTATTTGTGCTTCTGGCTTACCACTAAAAGCTTTCGGTCACTTTTTATACTACAATGAGCTAATTACAATTATGGGCAATCATATTGGCTAATTTTGTCTTTTTCCTTTTTTTTTTTTTTTTACAACAGGTATTCATCATAGTTGTCTGTATGTAATCCATTCTATTTATTATATTTTCATATTTTCTAGCCTACCTCACCCATCATATTTTACGTCTAAATAGACCATGCAATAGAATTGTATCATCTAGTCATTTAATAAAAAGGTCCTTATATCCGGCTGTTCCCAATAGTAGAGGAAAGGAAACATAAGGCTATGAAAATCAAAGGAAAACAACGGAATAATAAAATATAGATAAAGAATTTATGTGGTTCAATCTATAACTTACGTTCACATGATAAAGTTTTAAGGCTACAATTTACTCTTATTTACTTTATGCTTTTATAATACAAAATATTCATATTGATAAGAAAATTGCTTTTACCACCAAATCTAATTATAATCAAATCATTCAAATATATGAAATCAATCTAATAATATACTCTAACATCTTCCTTCAAACTCAATGTAGAATATTCTACAAGCTTGAGTTTGATAAGAATTTTTTTTTTTTCTTGATTGGCGACGACAAAGACCAAAAACTTGTTGGAGTTGGTGGCGACCGATAGTGGTGACTGAAGGCAGTCAGTGACGGTGATCAGAGATGAGCCTTTGTTGACCCAATTTTTTTTTTTTTTTCATTTGTGATATTGTTTAAATACCTAAGCCCATATTTAACCTAATTTCAACCATCTGTTGGTTCTCATTTTGGCCCATAGTTGGCTATCTCTTGATACTATATTAAATCACCACTTAAGCTTTTGGGATAAGTGGTGGTTTAACATAATATTAAAGCAAAGATCATAAATTCAAACCATGCCTCTGTCATTCACTTCTCATTTTAATTAAATATTTCACGTGTTGAGCCTCACATATTAAGAGGAAGTTTAAGCCTCCACGTGACTGACATGAGGGAGAGTGTTAGAATATAAATTAAATGATTAAATATATTCATTTCTATAAGCTTAAACTTTTTGAGACAATTGATAATTTAATATGGTATTAGAGTAGAGGTATTGAGTTCAAACATTGTCTCTATCAATTCACCTATTGTTTCAATTAATATTCTATGTGCTAAGCCTCAAAAAAGAAAAATGCTATGCTTTCAACTTTTCTATCAAACTCTATCCAACTTTGCATAGGTAACTTTTTTTTTTTTTTTAAGAGTTTGTTTTTACATTTGTGGGATCAATCTTTGTCCACATATGCATAGTTGGATGGAGTTGGATAGAAAAGTTGGACATGTAGCATTCCTCATTAAAAAATGAATTTGAACCCACATATGAAGAAGAATGTTAAAATATTGATTAGATGATTAAATTCAAATCTCTAAAATCAAATCTCATAATATACTATAATAGTAGATGTGGCTTCTAAATCTGTTCCATCCAAAATCTTTGTGTTATCTTTCTTTCTTTGCTCCCACTTCTCTCACATTTGAATATTATAATTCTTTTCTAAGCTTATAAGCTGCATCTAAGCAAAATATAAAAATATAAAATGAAGAGGCACAAAAATAAATAAACAAAAAACAAACAATACTAAACAGCTGGTATAACCCCATTCCACCAGCAACATGAGAAGTAACAACTTTCTCTAGTGGCATGCACTTTTTCTCTGGCGGCAAGTCATTAACCCTCAGATCCGGTGGAGTGCCAAAGCCCATCACTCATCTATCATAAGATTAGCCCATTTGGCATGCGAATTCCTCTCATCACTTCTAACTGATGTTACATAAATAATTCAAAAATAGAACCACCTACTTAAAAAAAAAAAAAAAAAATAGAACCACCTAAAACTCAATTAGAGTACATTTTGCCCTACCATTTTGTAGGTTAAACGTGTATTTTTATACAAAATTGTCGAAAGTGTCTTATTTGATAGCACGTTGAAAAATAAATGATAGTTTGTAACAGGTAAAGAATTATATTTAATTGCGATTTTAAAAAGTGTGTTTATCAAGTATTTAAATGCGTTTTTAAAAATGAGATTTTTATTAACTATGTTTTAAAGTATTTGTTATTTCTTTCAATTGTACATTTTGAAACCACTTAACCAAAGGAACACTTAGAAATTAAGAAGCTTATCCTTTCTTTTCTTTTTTCTTTTTTTAAGAAATTAAGAAGCTTATCTTGGTTATTATAATTTTAGTGCACTAGCTAGTTTAATTTAATAGCTTGCATGTATGTTAGTTCCTCCACTTATGGAGACCCCTGCCTAGAGCCCTACCTCGTTGAGAAACTAGTTGTTATTAGGTCAATTGTGGATCAAATCAATTTCATTCCACCGATTCAATTAATTGATTTTTTTTAATTAATATGATCAAACTAATCAATGAACTTCTTTATCACTTTGCCTAGTTGAAGTTCCAAAATTTTTTTTTTGTAAGATCGAAAAAAAAAAAATTGGAACTTCAACTAGGCAAAGTGATAAAGAAGTTCATTAAGAAGTTCCAAAATATTGATACTATATTGCATTGGATTATTGGATTATTATAGCTTTTCACCTAGGAAAAAAGTGGTGATGTATAGATAATTAATGGAAACTGATAGAAATAATCTTTTTCAGAAGTCAACAACTAGGTGCCCATTAAATTTATACAATCTGATATACATCAAGCGGCTCCCTTTATATAGAATAAATGGATAATACTACTTTAATTTCGTGTTATTTTCACAAGCCCTTTCACTTTGTTTGTAATGGACGTTCTTTTCACAAGAAAGAGAAGTACTACACTACAAGTCACCTCATTAATCAACCTATTTAATTACTATCATCATATAATTTAGATTTGGCTCTTAAGTTAAGGCTCTTCACAATAAAATAAAATAAAATAATATCATTAAGCTTCTCATGGGCCTCAACCGAGATTTGTTGAGCCTAACTAATTAAACTGATTTAAGCATCGAAGTTATTTCTTGCCGGTAATCTCTATTGCTCATTTCCTTTTTCTTTTGCATGTACAAATTGATCGGAGGAACTGTTCTAACAGAAATCTTGTTCATATATGACATCTTTTTTCTTGGTAGAATTTTTCATAGTGCATATGATCACTGTTTTCTGGTCTGAAATGATGAATGTATGTATAACTTTCTCACTTCCTATGGGCCATGGCGTCTATCATATCTCACTTTTATTCAAGGATTTTCTCTCATTTCAAAGTTGTGTATGTATGTGAGTAGACATATGCGTTAAAAACTTGTGGGTTCGAGTGGAAATTTCAGGTCAGACATGGCACATGCATGCTTCCTGCAATACGGACAGAAATTATATCAACCTTGAAGTCAAATTTGCTGGTTTGGTCTGCGAGTCATGATCGTTGGCATTAAGTCCAGTTGCATGGGGCACCTGTTACAATTTATGGTTGGTGTGGTGACATCTGTAAAGACTTCAAGCACATTGGCAACATCCATTATAAGTAGCTATAATATTATATCTTTTATGTTTCCTTTATTCAAATATGCTTGATAGGTGATCTTTATCGACTGTTTCATTGCAGTAATAGTTAGTGCACATTTATTCTTTGCGGTGCAACCATTCGTTACCCCACAAAAAAACAAAAAGGGGGGGGGGGCACTGAGTGTCGTTTACATTTACATCGTTTATTATGAATGATACTAAATAGATGAAATCACATATAACACAATGTCAATATTTTGATGTTCCTCGTTTTTTTTTTTTGGTCTAATGTAATCCGCAAAATATTTTTAAATTTCCAATGACACAATGTTAATATTTTTTATTTCATTAGAAATTATATTTAATATTGTTTCAAGTTGTAACAATTTACTTCATTTTGAATTTATTTCATGTGTTTACACTTATATTATGACCCACTATGGTAATTACATTAGAATTTAATTTTAATCTAGATTGTTGAATTGCATATCTATTAGGTTTTTAAACCTTTTTTCTTTTGTTTAAAAAAAAAATTATGTCGTTTGTTCGACAAATGACATTAAATTTAATGTCATTTGTTGAACAAACACGATGTAAATTTTTACATCGTTTAATATTATATAAACAATTTATGTCATTTGTACAATAAACATTTTTACATCGTTTCTAAAACAAACGATATAAATTTGTGTTGATTACTGTGCAACCGACACAAATCTATGTTAACAACTTCACGTTTAGCATCGTTCAGCAAATGATGCTAAATAAACGATGTAAAGTAGTTAACATCGTTTATAACTCTATAAACCATGCTAACCAAGCGACACTAAGTGTCAGTATTTTTGTAGTAATTGAACTACTTCCTATATCACCATCAACCATTCATCAATGAACTATATATGAGACCGGATTTTTTTGGAATATTTATTTTCCATTTTAATTTTTATTTCTTGAACTATCATGATTCTATTGGGGTGTTTGTTGGGGTTGTTCCCCCCTCCTATTATAGTTTTATTCCCTATTAATATTATTTTTATCTTGCTAAAAAAATTGGCTGCATCTTTTCTCTCTTCCGTCCTTTTTTTTT
This sequence comes from Betula pendula, assembly GCA_900184695.1. Lineage (NCBI taxonomy): Eukaryota > Viridiplantae > Streptophyta > Magnoliopsida > Fagales > Betulaceae > Betula > Betula pendula. The sequence continues at coordinate 445,098 of FXXK01000083.1, read as the reverse complement.
TTTCTTGGGTCATGGGTAAAATCAAATGAGTAGTAACTGGACGGCCTACTTAAGTAATTAATTACTACTTTTGGTGCGTATGTGGTTTTTTTTTTGGTTAAAAATTGCATTCTTCGTTTATAATAGAAAGTGAAAAAACACTAGAGCATAAAGTTCTAAAAAATTAGAACAGATTGCTCTAAAGATGTAACATCATGAATACCTTCAAGAATTTCTTCTATCCATAATTTATTTGACAGTAACTTTAGCTAGTTCATGAGCCGCATAATTTGCTTATCGTTTAATATGACAAATCAACCATCTTTGTACTAGATTTATAACTACTTGAGTATTCGCTACCATCTGACCATATCAACTCCAGTTTGGTCATGTACCTTGGATTGCATTGGTCACTTAATCGAAGAGAATCCACTTCTAAGATAATGTTTTGTAGACCCATATCACGACTAAATTTCGTTGCACACAATGTCCCTTGTGCTTATGCAAAAGATAGGTTTTTGTACAACACAAATAGTCTGACTCTTTCCTGCTTCCACATGACCCAAGCTGTCACGAACAATGATACCAATTCCCATCCGTCTATTTGTAGAATCAATGACAACATTTCAATTTACTTTATACATGCTTGATGGTGGAGCTTGCCACTTTGCTTGAACTACTGGCTCCCTATTCAGTACTACTATCGCTTCCATAGTATTAGCTTCTTTGTATTTGTTTAAAGAAGAGACAGCCTCTTGAATTAAGACGTTTGGATGAGAAATATCCCTCCATATACAACTGTATTTCTTTTGAGCCTACTACTTTTGGTTTTAATCCTTGGTGAAGTTAGAAAAAAGGGTTTATCTTTGAATTGTACAAAAGCTATTGCAAGTTGTAGAAGTAAAATGATGAGAACCATACAGCTATATGGAAGGGGATTAATAAAGCTAACCCCGGAACAAGTAAAATGGAGATGAATCATTTTATAATTAATATTTTATTTTGTTGCATTTAACATTGTATATGATGCCACGCAATGAATATAATGTCATATAATGTAAAATTTTTAAATATTATAATATCATATATATCATTAGATGCCAATAAAATAAAATTATGATCTTAAAATAGCTCCTTCTCTATTTCATGGAGAGGATCTTTGTCTCCTCTCCCTACCACTTGTATAAATTGCTTGAAGTGTTCTATGTTTAAAGTCTTTTCCCAATGATGGTCATAATGATGATAGATCATAAGAGAGAAAGAGAGTAAAAGATATTTCCGAATTAAGGAACCTTTTAGACATGCTTCGATGATAATTAAGGAAGTAATCATAAAGAAAGAACCATCATATAATATTTTTGGACATAAAAATGTTGCAAGATGAGCTGATCAGTCAATTATATATCGCTAACCCAGAGAGAGGGAGAGAGAGAGAGAGAGGGCATAACTTAGTTGCCCAAGTGTGCCAATGAGAAAGAAACAAAAGCATTTCCGAGAGAACCTTGAATGTTGTCTACATGTGTCAATGACAGATAGAGCTGTCTCGAGTATAGTAAAAAATTAACCATCCTCATCATCATTTCATATTGTAATTATTTTCTCTACTTAGCTTAGTATGCATATCACTATCTATATATATATATACATAATACAGAGAGAGAGAGAGATGATTTTGGAAACAAAACAAAAATAATAAAATGCAGAAGAAAACTGAATCGGCGGTGGGAATGGTCGATGGTCGGTGGCAATTAGGTGATCAACTTGGAAATATTGGAAAATTCGAAAGTGACAAGATGGCCGCCAACTTACTTACTTAATTAATTAGTAATTAACCGACCTCTCCTGCATTATTTTTTGAGTACGGTCAGGTCAGGGATGTTACGGTTTTTATTATAATTTTTTTTAAAAAATTGATGTTTTAGATCATAGTTGGTGAAATAATTAAGCAACAAATTTTACTTATCAATTTAATTAATTAATGCATGGTTGACTTGTCAACCATATTCTTAATTGTTTTAATAATTATGAATTGTCATGCCCATTTATCGCAATCATTTTATACTTGTTGATATGGCATGTTTTAAAGGGTTTATAATGTCAGTCACTTAAAAACAAAAAACAAAAACAAAATTCACTTAAAACACATTACATCAGTTAGTATAAAATGAATATAAAAAGTAACATTATTCAGTCATTTAAAAACAAAATAAACGCCACTAAAAACATATTATATTAGTCGATGCGAAATTAGTGATAAATTAGTTGTCTAGAGTAGCATTACTGATTTATAAATGAGTAATGCTACTCTCCACGTTTATTTATCACTTGCATGATGACCTGACATCAATTAAATGAAGAGTAACATTACTTTCTACACATATTTATTACACTCATATATGTGTTTTATGTATAAGATTTACAAATTTAATAATAATAATAAAATTAAAAAAAATGAAAGAATGATTTGAGTAAATGCCATAACATTTCAACTGTACGAGATTATGAATCGTTAAAGTGGTAGTGAGCGAAGAACCTTTGGTCTATCTCAGCTGTCCTGGTCGCTACCCACCGGCCAATTTTACTCTCAATATATATAAATATATTTTCCCATGTGCTGCTTGTTTCCCAAGTAGCTTTCGATGAAAGTGGCGGCATCAAAATGGACAATACGTAATTAGGTACGTACTATATAAATCCAACTAATATACAAAAATGGGGGAAAAAAGTAAAGCAAGTAGGTAGCATATTGGAGTGAGGCTAAAGTGGACTTGCCGCAAGGATTAATTCCGTGAGTATGTTGTCAATTAAAAGGTGAAACAATCAGTCTAGTTGTGACCCCAATCTTGCTACCATGGATTGTAGACTATGATCACCAACCTGACCGTCGGTGCGACCACTAGTTTACTAGGCTGATTTTTACATGAATTTTTAAAAATACATATATAAATTAATCAGATGCTTTAAAAAACAGAGGTCAATTTGGATTTGATAAAAATTTTTAAACCCAATTTGATGAAGACATGATTACGCACAGTTGCTTGTGATAAGCAAATAGATGAAAAGGTAAAGTAAGAGAGCAATTTGACGATGACAATGAGAACGCGCGGTTGTGGCCGACGGAGACATGCACTTGCCACCACGAAAAGAAGAGTAAAAATATGTACATATATCTATCAGGAATAAGTTGCTTATCGGCTATATTCTTCTTCCACTTTCTTTCGTACGACCTAGTTAACCTCATTTTTAAAATTCGAAAATTCGTCCTTTCGAGAACATGTTCTTTCATTTCTCCCATATTCTTCCTTTCGTGCTTCAACCACTTGTAATTGCTTTTTGAAAATTTCTGTGCAATTTCTTAATCACTGAGCATCCCCAACTAGCGTAATATAGGGGCTATTTTTAAGCCCCATAGACTGTTGATATTTTTTATACAATTTGTGGATTTAATACGAAATTAGTAAATTATAGTTAAAAAATCTGACCTGTTTAATTAAATTAATTAAATTATAATTTATTTATATAATCAAATAATTTTATTTTTATACTTTAACACAACCAAACTCGACAAACGATTTACATCTATTTTCCTTATCTACTCATCCACTCTCACAAATTTCATGATGGTAGTGTCTACTTCACATTTTTTACATATTTGGGGCATGTTTGGGTGTTATGATATTTTTTTCAAAGTCAACTTTTTCCTTTAACTCAAATTTTTTCAACGCAACTCATAAAAAAATAATAAAAATAATAATAAAAAATTATTGTTAAACCTAGGGGTGGCAAGGTATTTGGGGGAGGTGGCCGGACCACCCCCAGCCCCAGGTGTTTGGGGGTGGCTGAGCCACCCCTAAACGGTTTTTGAGTAACTTTTGGGGGTGGCCGATCCATCCTTATTAGTTTTGGTGGTGGTTAGTTTTCGAATCACCTTAATTTTTTTTTTTCAAATTTTTTTATATAATTTTTTTTTCATTATTAATTTTACTTTTTTTTAAAAAAAAATATATTCACATTCTTAAACATATTTTCTAAACAACCCAAACATAATTTTAATTTTTTTTTTGGTATTTACAATTTTAAAAAATCAACAAAAGAGTAAAATTGAATAATAATAATAAAAAAAAAATCTGGAGAGTCGCTTTCATAAGTTCTTATTAAAATGGAAAAGATGTTCTAGATGGGCCAATCGTTCATGCTTCGAAATCCCATAATTTAATCAGGAGATACGTAGTTAATCAATGGCCAATCATGCATCTCCGTACCAATTTAATTTAGAATTTTTTTTGTAGTGCATCACCGGCCAATACAAATCTAATGAGACATTTTTCTAGGAAAGACAAAAGACATTTATTTTTTTGTTTAACCTCCCCCGAACACTAAAAATCTCCATTATAATATAAGGAGACACCTTTTTATTAAGGAAAAAGACATGACTTTTTGTTGTTTACTAGAGGCCTATTAAATCTATTAATTACACATCTCCAAAAAAAAAAAAACTATTAATTACTCAAAGAGTAATAATTGTCTCTATTTTTCAAATCTCTTATTTCTAGTAACAAAATTCAATCTCAAGTCTTTTTCTTTCTTTTTTCTCTTTTTTTTTTTTTTTGTTAATTAGAAAAATTATCCCTCTACTCTGTTCCTTCTCTCTAGAAAGAGTATGGCATTGTCACTTTCTTTGCGAAGCTTTTCCTCCACCTCCCATAGTTTTTCAATGATCCTCTGCTCTCCTTCCTCCCCCCTCCTTTTTTTTTTGTTGTTGTTCTTCCTTTTGTGTTTCTTCATTGTTTTCTCCTAAGTTGTTTTTGTTTCCTCCAAACCACCTTTGCAACTAAATTGTCACCACGCCACTCTCTAGCCTTATTCCGCTCCTCCTTGTCGATTATTTTTGGGATCTGTAGAGTTTCACAGATCTAGCTTTTTCAATGCCCAATTTGTAAATTTATGTCATCTTCTCCCTCAAACGCACCCCATCTTTATGCTCCTAGGCCTCCCTGCACCCCGCTGCTCTCTTCCGCACCACTGTTTGGCCATCACGCGCTGATTAGGGCTGTCAAAACGGGTTAACGGGATCGGGTTCGGGTCAACCCGTTAAGGGTAAATCCGGACACGACCCGTTTAATAAACGGGTCACCTGAAACACGACCCGTTTAATGAGCGGGTCACCCGACACGACCCGGAAACCTGTTTAGTTTCCGGGTCGTGACTTCCGGGTCGGGTTTACTGGACCCGACCAACTCGAATGAAGGAAAAAAACAAAAAAAACAAAAAAAATAGCCAGACTTTCTGAATCCTGTCGCGAGCCATGACGCAGCCTAGGGTTTCGGTGATGGAGAATCGGAGATTGTCGCTCTGCGAGCCGAAACAGGCCTCGATCTCCTTGCTCGAATCGGCGATGAGCCTTCCGAGGCGGTGGGAGGGGAGGGCGGCGAGGATGGAGACGGCAGCGGCGGTGACGTCAGGGTCCGGGAAGTCGAGATCGTTACGGACGCCGATGCAGATTGCAGACTGTGTCCCAGAGATCGGCAGTGAGGCGCGTGGAGCGGATGAGGTCGAAGGCGAGCTTCTTGGACACGGCGGAGGCCGGAGCTGCCACGATTTCCTCCACGGCGGATTTGGCCAGCACCGAGATGTCTCGCCCCGCGGCGGACTGCTGGAGCGCTTGGAGGAGAGCGGCGGACTGCTGGAGCGCTTGGAGGAGAGCGCCAGTCTGGCGGAGCGCATCGTTCGAACGGAGGTCGGCTTGGATCTGGGCGAAGAGAATGTCCATCTTCAAGTCCTAGCTCCATATCCAAATATCTTCTTGTTTTTGCTTTTGTGTTTGGTTTTGTTTAGGGGTTGTGAGATTGGAAATGGAAATGTTGTACTTATACATGTTATTAGGAATTGAGGATTTTATTTTCGTTTCAATTATTTGATTTTCAGAGGGAAATGGAGAAGATGCGGAGTGTGAACTGTGAAGTTGGGAGGAATCGAGAGAGGAAAGACTTTGGATGAGGACTTACTGCGTTTCAGTGTTTCACCTTTTTTTTTTTTTTTTTTGGGGGTTAACGGGTTACCCGGCGGGTTGACCCGTCTGACCCGGTAATTTACCGGGTCATAAACGGGTCAATCCGTTTGACCCGGTAACCCGTTAAGCTCAACCCAAATCAGGAAAATTCGTGTCGTGTTCGTGTCGGGTTCGCGGGTCGTGTCAAAAATTGCCACCCCTAGCGCTGATGCATGGCCCTCACACACCTGCATGTTGATCTCACTCGCGAGCAAGTGTCCTCCACACGTTGGCACATGGATTCCCCTCACCTGCGCATGGCTTCTCCGACTCACGGCTCCAATTTGTGTGTGTGTATTTTGTTACTTTTTTTGTGTTGTGTGGGTTACTATCTCTAAACTCTTATCTGGTTTGATATCTTTTGTAATCAGCATTTGTCCATTGTCAATGGAACCCCTTCCGTTTTTGGCAGTACTTCCCCTGCTACAACTACTTGAAAATAAATATTATTTAGTTAATATGGCTGATTCGCTTAATCTTTTTTGTGATATGTCGATCTTAGGTAGGATTTTATAAATTTTAAATTTGAAAAAATATTATTTTGCAAAAGCAATTATAATAAGTATGGTTAATAAAACTCTGTAAGTGATATATGCACTTACATTAAAATAAAATAAATACTATGTTTGAGAAAATTTTAGGATTAGGACAATCTTATTTTTTTTGGTGCAAACTATCATCGTCTATTGATTTTAATTTTTTGAAATTATATAATTATACCACAATTGGGTCCTTAATTAGAGAGTGAGGAGAAACATTTTTCTATAATTAACTAATTAATGCCTTAATTAAAGAGCATCGACTAATCTTTTTACCATAATTAAAACATTTTTCTCTAAGTAATTTTCTATTTCAAGTGATGTGACTAAGTCTTTTTTTTTTTTTATATCAAACGACGTGAAAAATGTTATTTAAAAAAAATGTGATATGTTACTAATGAGAATTGAGTATATTTTTATTAGGTTATTGCGCTTTATGTCGTAAAAAAAACTTTGAGCTAAAAACTGTCATTTGGTTGACTGAAAAATAAGCGTTTCTTCAAAAAAGAAGAAAAAATATTTTGCACTTCAAAAAAAAAAAAAAAAATCATTTTAGAATGATTTTTATTTTTTTCAAAATGATTTTTTTTTTTGTTGCTACCTTGGTAACATGACACCTTTTAATAGGTGACATTTTTTAAGCCGTTCAATGCAAAGTAGTCGTTCGATGCACTTAATTTTAAAAATTTACAATTTCTTTAAAATTGTAGTAGATCATGATTCATCATTCTCACTCTAAACTCTCGATATCTTGCGCATTAATTTCATTATGACTTTCAATTAGTAATTTATTTATTTATTTATTTTATCATAATTAAGATCTTAATTAGAGAGTATTAGCTATTTTTTTCAACGTTTTTTTTCTTCTAAAAAAGAGACGTACCTTAATTATAGTGCGCTACTATTTTGGGGTGCCTAATGGAAGAGCCGCCATGGTTGCAGCACACTTTGGTCATATAAAAGATGATCACCTTTGAGACGTACCACCAAAAGGTCCAAAACGAAGGTCGTGGGCCCATGTCTCTATCAACGGCAGGTCAAATAAACAAAACCCCACGCCTCCAAAACGGAGCGTCGTCGACGTACGTCGATCCGGAAGCCACATCTTTATCGCTTTCCTTACTAACATAATTGAAAAATTAGAATGCTTACACTTGTCGGCGCCTAATCCAAATGAAAGGGTAAAATCCAACGCTCAAAAATTAGTCAATGGTCGAGGACGTTAACATAATCCAGTCCAGTGATTATTAGTTTACCATATAACGCAAGTAACAAATCACATTTTGAGTTTTGATAACTACGGACAGTTTGCTTAATTAATACAAAATAAAGAATGAAACCTCAATGATTAGACTAATTAACTACTTGAATTTCAAATCAATCACTTCAAAACCTTCAATGCTTTATAGAGCAGTGTGTATGAAATGGGAAGATTACACAGATTAGGGTTTTAGTTTGGATGAAATTTTGGATAGCTCATCATAAAAAAAAAAATAATAATAATGACATGAATTTCCGAAAAAGAAAATAAAATCACAATACATTGATTAATAACTCCACTCATATTTTTCAAAATAATACTTATATCATTTTCATAAATAATTAAAATATTTCGATTCAAGATGTATTATTTCTAATTTATTTTGTAATTATTATATATCAGAAATTTTACTGCAAAATTATTTTGAGAAATCTGTAGAAATAATCCTGTTGTTATAATTACGAATTCGTTTTTTGTATTTATGGCGCGCTATATAAAGGCAGGTAAATTTTGAGATTTCGACTTATTGTTTGGCTGAGAGAGAGAGAGAGAGAGAGAGAGAGCGTAGTTGTTACTACTCACTCAGCTTGATTCGTAACCGTGAAAAAGATTGATTCAAAAGCGAAAACGGAGAAAAGAAAAGCTTCAAAAGTCGCTAACCACAACCGCGTCTTCAGTCTTCCTTCACCAATCTTCAACAGCTCTTTTGAACTCTATCCTTTGATGGTATACATATAGTCTCTCTCTCCTCTCTCTCTCTCTCTCTCTCTCCACATATATATGTGGGAGTGTGATTGTAGAGGTTGTGTTTGTTTCGATTCTCATTTGTGATGTTTCTTGTTTGCGAGGTATGTAGTGGTTTGAAGCTGGTTTCTCTTTGAGTTTCGGCTAAGTTTAAGAAATTATTTTTGATGATTTTCGCTACTAGTAGCAGAAATTAGCTGTGATTCTTTGGGATTCAGATTGAAGAAAGTCGGCTAAAAAGAGCGGAAAAATTATTGTGATTTGAAGCCAGTTTTATTTCCTTTTATTATTATATATTTGTAGCTCGAGTTCTGGAGAATTGAATTGTTTAGTTTTTGGAAGATCTCTTTGAGTTGAATCCGGAGCCGAAATGGAAATTAGTATAAACTTTTTTTTTTTTTTAAAAAAAGATCACAAATAGAAATATGATTTGCCAACTATCTGACAATTTAGGGTTTGGTTGACTGATTTTGTGAAAGGGCTGGCTAGCTCTTAATTATCGGATTTTGAACTGTACTTGTATCCGCTTGTTAAATTTGAGGACGAGTTTTGGGTCTGCATAAGGAAAATGATTTTTCTGTTTTGTTCCCAAATCCTTGAACATGGAAAGTGTTAGAACAGAAAGGATGGAAGAACACGAGTTAAATTTTTCTTAAAGTTTTATTTTTGGTGCCTTTTTGTATGTTTTTCCCTCAATGGAATAATTGGATAGTGACATTTTCAAAAGAGGTTTCTAACTCGATAAAGTAATTTGAAAATGCCGATTCAAAAATTGAATATGTGCCCTGCTTTTCATATTCTCAGTTAGTTAGCATTTTGATAACTAGTCGCTTCCTTATTATTCTGAGTTACTTCATTGCTGTCTATGCATCTTGTTTCTGTTTTTCACGTCTTCCTTTTTGCAAGTCTTGTCTTTTTGGAGGTCATATTTTAGTTGTATAAATTTGCCAATATATAGGAGTCCTATGTGAATTCTTTTGCCTTTTAAGGCTTTATATGTTGCTTCCTTCTTTGCTCCAATAAGCTGTCTTGTGCTAATAATAAGTTTCTAATCTCTCTTCTGTTAATAGATCAAAGGAAAAGGAGTTTGAGAGGTTGTTTTTACAGTTCCACAGTAAGATCTTTTTGTCATATCCCATCTTGTCATATGGCTTATGAGAACTTTTAAGACACTTCAAATATTATAAGGAACTGTTCCCCTTTGGCCATTATGCATGTCTGGCCCTGTGGCCATTGTTGATAACGTGGGAGGAGCAGTTTCTTGTGCAGAGAGAACAAAATCTCTTGATGTCATCGCTGATAGAGACAGCACATCCATATTAACTAATGGTGAAGTTGGTCATACTTCTGAAACTGCTGGGTTTAGAGTTGGAGAGCTCTTACTTTCCAATGTGGAATCATATTCTGGGTCATTGCTCGGCAACATCCCTGAGGGCACGGGAAAGTATGTCTGGTCAGATGGTTGCATATATGAGGGGGAGTGGAGACGGGGGATGAAGCATGGGAACGGAAAACTACAATGGCCTTCTGGAGCAGTTTATGAGGGTGAATTTTCAAGTGGTTATATGCATGGTACAGGGACATATGTTGGATCTGATTGTTTGACCTACAAGGGACGATGGCGGTTTAATGTCAAACATGGATTAGGATATCAAGTTTATCCTAATGGAGATGTCTTTGATGGCTCTTGGATGCAGGGCGCAGCAGAAGGGCCAGGTAAATACGCATGGGCTAATGGAAATGTTTATCTAGGGAATATGAAAGGTGGGAAAATGTCAGGGAAAGGAACTCTTACTTGGACAAATGGGGACTCATTTGAAGGAAGCTGGTTAAATGGCATGATGCATGGATTTGGCATATACACATGGAGTGATGGGGGTTGCTATGTTGGAACTTGGACACGGGGCTTGAAGGATGGAAAAGGATCATTTCATCCAAAAGGTAGCCGACTTCCTGCTGTACAAGAACTTTACCTCAATGCTTTGAGGAAAAGAGGGCTCTTGCCAGATATGAGAAAGCAAAACCTTGCACATATCCATCATGCTGCTTCTGTAGATATGGGAAATGTTAAGGTTGGTGGAAACCCTAGATCTCGTCGTCATTCATCTGATAAGCTCTCCAAAGGAAGCCTGTTAAATTTTGAGCAGTCTCGCAGCAGAAATGTTTCCCTGGAAAGGCGCTGGAGTCTTGAGGTATCTATTGAAAAAGTGATAGGACATGAATCGTCAATGGGGTTAACTGAGTCTTTGCAAGAAGATGGTGAAAAAGAGGTTGACACGAATGCTCCAACCCTGGAGCGAGAATATATGCAAGGAGTATTAATCAGTGAGCTTGTATTAAATAGTAGCTTTTCGCTATCATCTAGAAGAGCAAAACGGCTCCAAAAGAAACTTGAAAAAGAGGTTAAGAGGCCCGGTGAAGCTATCATTAAAGGTCACAGGAGTTATGACCTAATGCTCAGTTTACAGCTTGGAATCAGGTGCTTTTAAATTTCTGACTCATATACTATATTCCCGTACTTAGGCTGCTGCAATTATGACTCTTCTTTACATTGCTCTATCCATCTCTCTTCTTTTTCTTTTTTTGAATTTATTCTGCACGGTTTCTTGATAAAAATATACCTTTAAATTTATTCGTTTCTTTTGAAATAAATATATTATTATTCAGTGCAGTAATCTTTTATTCTCTCCTATGATGATGATCTCATTGCATTGAAAAAAGAAAATAATTACAAAAAATGTAGAGAAATGTATGACTCCACAAGAATGCTCAAAGAGCCTCAACATATATCTCTTTCAGTTTGCTTCTCATGTATGCTTTTGGAGTTTCTCCCGATAGAAGAAAATATCTGGCTATTCTGGGAAAGACTGCGTCAAAATCTACAATTACCTTTGTTGTTATCTCATCTTCCATTACATTGTTTTAGAAGGTTAATGTTGACCATGCATTAGAATATGAACAGATATACTGTGGGGAAAATTACGCCCATACAGAAGCGAGAAGTTCGGGCATCAGATTTTGGTCCCCGGGCTAGCTTTTGGATGAATTTTCCCAAAGAAGGGTCCCAATTGACGCCACCCCATCAATCAGAGGATTTTAAATGGAAAGATTATTGCCCAATGGTTTTCAGGTTAGTAGTTGACTTTTTCAATCTGCTTAGGTGAATCTTGTGTGCGGCTGATTTATTTTGTACAATGCATTTATATGGCATACTTGTTATGATTAATCCTAGTGTTTGTCGAGCTCTTATACTTCAATTAAGAACATACCAGGTTAACATAATTTTTTTCACTTGTCGATATATATATGTTTCAGAAAATTTTGTGATTGCAGTGTTCCTTTTACTTGTTATGATAAAGCTATATTGCATGTTCATTCCTTGTAGGTGCAGTACCCATGATGAGCATAATAAACATTTGAAAAAATATCTTCTATAGCATCCACCTCTTCTTCTTTTTTTAATCTCCCAAACATAGATAATGTTGATCTACTACATGATAAGTGCTATTTCTTTTCTCATACATACATAATGCCAATTCTGCAACGCAATACTTAAACTTCTGTGACTTCAGTCATAATATAATGTATTCTGAAACACACCAGTGTCCCTGAATGTTAAATCTTGGATGTCCTAATTTGCTGAATCTGATACTGACCTCATGTCATGTCTCAACACTTGAAAACCTGCACGAAAGGTAACATGAAGGCAGGAATGATGCCTCTGTTTCAACTCTTTTAACAAGATGCTGATGCACCATCCAAATTGTACATCTTAGTGATGTCACTGTTAATCTGAGAATGGTTGAATTCTTGACTTTGTGCTGTTCCTTACAGATGTCCTTGTGAAAATTCATTGTAGGAATTTGAGGGAGTTGTTCAAGATTGATGCTGCAGATTACATGATGTCCATTTGTGGGAATGATGCTCTCAGGGAACTTTCTTCTCCTGGGAAAAGTGGTAGCGTTTTTTTCCTGTCTCAAGATGATCGTTTCATGATTAAGACACTACGAAAATCTGAAGTAAAGGTTTGTGCATCCTCTAAGATAAAAGATTAATAATGTTTGACAGGAATTAACTTTTTGTTTTGCAATTACTGGATTTTTGGTACCTTGATAGCCACTTATCACTTAAGGATATTGCTTAGTAAAATGTAAGGATGTTGTTTCGCAGGGTTCCAATTTTCAAATAGTGTGTCAAACTTTCATTGCCATCAAATTCCTGTTTCCTTCTTTTACCAGAAATTTTTACAATTCTTTTGTTTATATTAACATCTTTAATCAGATGCCATCATAGGGTTAGCTTAGATGATAACTTGTCCAGAATTCAGCATACTAAAGGCTACTTTTGAGTGATTAATACACCTTTCAATTTCAGGAGCTGATATGGCCGGTTTTTGTGTGCTTCTGCATGAAATAGAAAACACCATGCTTTACCAAGAATGTAGTTATGAACCATGATACATCTGCTATAATTGAATATATATATACACACACATACACACATAAATAGTCTTTTCCGTTTGTTTCTCATTATATACCTCTAAATCCTAGTGACCAAAGTTTTAATGTGTAGGTCCTTCTAAGAATGCTTCCAAAGTACTATCATCATGTGAGAACGTATGAGAACACATTAATTACAAAATTTTTTGGCCTTCACAGAATCAAGCCTTCAAGTGGTCAAAAGGTAATCAGCACAATGAAGTTTGTTTCTGTACAAAAGTATTTTTGCATGTATGTTAATGTCGTAGCTGGTTATAAGTTACCTCTTAATATTTACGATCTAGAGGTTTGAACTTCATTCAACTGTTGTGGGCAATATTACTATGTCTTACAGCTGATTCTGACTTTTCTCATGCTCTCTCTTTCATTAAACCTGCTTCAATAACGTGAGATGCTTTTTTTTTTCCCCAACAAGAAGCTAATATTTTTAATTTAATTCTTACCTTGCAGTTTCGTTTTGTAGTGATGGGAAATATGTTCTGCACAGAGTTAAGGATCCATCGAAGATTTGATTTGAAAGGTTCATCCCTAGGACGTTCAGCAGACAAGGTTGAAATTGATGAGAATACAACACTTAAAGATTTGGATCTAAACTATTGCTTTTATTTGGAACCCTCTTGGCGGGAGGCTTTATTGAAGTAAGTGATAATTTCAAAGCTGTTCTGTAAACTTCTTTGCCACTTTGGGTTTCACCTGTCAAAGGTTTGTTAACTAAGTAATATAGCAGTAGACCCCTGGTTACTTACCTGATGTGGTAAGTGAAGGCATGAAGATCTCAAGCGAATAAATTTTTTCTTCCATGGTAGATTGAAAACTGTAATAGTTTCTGTATGGATGCCATATTTGTGTAAAACATTCTGAGTTCCATTTTATCATCTCTAGCCTACTAACAAGTGTAAAGCTTTTTAAATAATAGGATTTGAACAGTGGTATCCATCTCATGCTGGCTGTAGTGCTTAATTGTTACCACAGATATTGGCCACACACTCCTCTTATATGTTTTTCATTTTTTATTTTTAACACAGGCAGATTGAGATTGACAGTAAATTTTTGGAAGCACAGCACATTATGGATTACAGCCTTTTGTTAGGTGTGCATTATCGAGCTCCCCAACACCTGCGCTCTCTTAAGTTCTACCGAGATATGACAGCAGATGGATTGGCAAGGCTTGCAGAAGAAGGTAGGAATTGTATATTGAGAAATTATAGGCTTACAAAATATTTTACAAAAAAAAAAAAAAACTCTTACAAAGTGATGTGACACCACATGATTGAATTTTTCAAAATTTGGATTCATCTCCTTCTTAATTATATTGTGTCACATCACTTTGGAAGAATTTTTTTTTATAAAATATTTTGTAAGCCTAGCATTCCTCTTATATATAATGTCTTATTTTTAAAATTGGTGTTCCTGCATAATCTGTTCATGAAATTTTAGGAAGTAGTTTGATTAAGTTTACTGGTGTCTTTTCATGATTAGAAGGTTACACAGAAAAAAAGAAAAGAAAAGAAAAGGTAAATGAGAACCAGTAGGAAACTTGTGACAGAACTAGTGTGAAGGTTTACCAGTAGGCAGTAGTATACACAATAAGTATTAAGTAATGAGAAAGATTCTTTTTGAGCTATTTTTAAGTTGAACTAGATCAATACGTTGAGTATTGTTGTTATGATCTTGATGTAGGTAATCCTGGAATAGTGGTGTTTTAGAATCACATTTCTTAATGGGATTAGGGTTGACAGTAGCAGTTTCTATGTTGATAGCTTTATAATCCAAGTATTCGGGCTAAGTTCCAATTTGAAAACTTAGCACCCTCTTTATTTAACATTTACGGCAAATTGGTTCATGTCCTTTTTGGTTCTTGTTATATGTATTGTGATAAGTTTTTTCATATTTCCTACGTATTTAACCAGTCAGAATTTGAACCCTATTCTTGCACTTGGTATATTACCTACGGTCCTACACCCATCAGAATTGTAGCATGCAATAATTCTGATCTGGTCTGGTCATTTATCGCTCGTCCACAACTTGCATGGTAGCACTGTTCATTAAGACAGGACTAATATCAAAATTCTGTTGGTTATGTTCCAATTCAGACGCTCTTGAGGATGAGATCTCCAACTACCCCCAAGGCCTTGTTTTGGTCCCTCGTGGAACAGATGATAATAGCATTGTTGTGGGCCCTCACATCAGGGGTAGCCGATTACGAGCATCATCTGCTGGCGATGAGGAAGTTGATCTCCTTCTTCCTGGTACAGCAAGGTATGATTTATTGAAATGCCTGTATTGCCAATATCATGAATAAATGAATCAGATATATGCTATCTTGTAAAATATTTACATGCTTCATCCATGCTATCTTAGAATGTCTTCAAAGATTTAGGCATCTCAGGTAAATATCAGAATAAGAGAAGACCTCCCTGTAGACTCATGGAATAGCTACTACCCTATTTCTGCCGAATCTGAATTTTACTTTTCTTTACAACTTTGATAAGCAGGCTCCAAATCCAGCTTGGTGTGAACATGCCGGCAAGGGCAGAGCAGATTCCAGGAAAGGAGGAAACCCAAATGTTTCATGAAGCATACGATGTTGTTCTCTACCTGGGTATCATAGATATTTTGCAAGAGTACAACACGACTAAGAAGATCGAACATGCATATAAATCTCTTCAGTTTGATTCCTTGTCCATTTCCGCAGTGGATCCTACATTCTACTCGCATCGCTTCTTGGAGTTCATTCAAAAGGTTTTCCCTCCGAATTCCATAAGAAGTTAAAATTTTGGTTCTAACTACACTACATTCTTCTTCTGGCAGTTGTGATCTTTCTTATGTAAGGGTAATTAATGGGAAGAAGAACCCCCAAGGGGTAACTCAATATGTTTCATGAAGCAAAGGTCACTAGTTTGAATTTCCTCTTTCCCATTCCCTTGGGGCCAATGACGTATCAAAAAAAAAAAAAAATTAATGGGAAGAAGCTTCAACATGTGTTGTAAGTATTGTGAAATTGGCCAAGTCAGCTCTTAGCACATCAAATTGATAGAGTGAGTTTGATTTTCTGTTCTCATGGTTGTGTGGTTTTCTCTCGGAGCACATCAAGTTTAGTCAATTTTCTTTCATTCCTGTTGCATTTAGTAGTCTTTTATTCATGGATTTAGGGCACGTTTGTTACGTGACATAGTTATTCTTTGAAAGTCTTTATTAAAAATAGAAAAATAGAAAAAGTGAAATAAAATAGACTTTGTATTAAAAAATATATCCTTGAAATAGACATTTCTATAATCATTAAGAAATAGTTATTAGCCTATTAATTTCATTTTGAGAGGAATACTTATTTCTTTAATTTAAAAAATAGTTATTTTTTCATGATTATGAAAATGACTATTTTAAAACTAATTCATTTGACTTTTTTTATTCTTAATAAAAACTATTTAAAAGAATAGTTATTGTACGTTCTAAACATAACCGTAATGTTTACAATATGAGCTAAATGTAGCGAAAATATCACAGGCTTATGGAGGAAGCGCCTTAGATAAGAATAAGAATACACTACCGTATTCTTCCCAAAAAATAAATACCAATCTCATATAAAAGAAAAAAACACTTGAAGATCAGATGAGAACATTCACTGAAAACCTTGAGATATCATGGACCACTAGTAGAAACATATCCAAATTGAAGATAATGATCCTGTAATTTGGTTGCCCGAATTGTATGTAATTTAGGCAGCCCAATAGAGAGGGGTTATAGAGCCCATTTGTCTCGGGCAGCTTCACTATTGCTTGGGATCCCAGAAATGCATGGGTACGTGTTCAAATTTAGTAGAGCATTCGGTTCCTACACTTCTATTTGATTTTCATGGCTCGAAGGGTTGCCACGTCATTATCAACCTTTTGCTCATGGAAGTAAAAGCCTTTCCACCATTACCAATAAATCATGAATATATACTTGATTAGATATACAGCACTGAAACCACATTGAATTTACAAACTACATGATAAATGGCACCGCTATGTTCCAGGGCAATTGCGCATAAACAGCTGTGGTGCACCTGACTTCCCATCCAACACATGTATCAACAAAATTGATTGAAGATATGTTTTGCATTTGATGTGAAACAAACTAGTAAAATAGATCCAACAACCACTATGAGACTTCTGCTATCTCCAAAAACAAAAACAAACAAAAAAGGAAAAAGGGGGGGGGGGTGGTTAATGTATTGATTCTGGAAAAATGACAAGCTAATAAACTGAAACCCTCAAATATCTTACATATTGCTAACCAGATCCAGCTTCAATTCAACTAAAGTATATGGATAGCCGAATCTTTATCCCTTATATAATTCCCCTCAAATTAGGAAAAATAAATGCACTGTAGTCAAACACAGTTTTCGCACAACTACCACATAGAGAATTGCTTACTGAGACGCAGGTGGCCTGGGGATATGTTGCCCCATGCTAGGAGGGGGTGGTGGTGGACGAACACCTTGGCCTTGCATCTGTTGGGGTTGAAAACCATGTGAGGGAGGCATTGGAGGCCTAGTACCAGGAGTAAAATTCGCCATCGTGCCACTACCAACAGGAGGTGGGGGAGGGACAGGTGGAGTCCCACCAGGAGGCATAGGCCTAGGGCCATTTGCTGTAGGAGGTGGTGGTGGGAATGAAGCAGGCATTGAAGGAGGAGGGGCTCTAGGAGGATTTCCAATAGGTGCACCAGGTGGCCCTCCTTGTGTTGGAGGAAGTGGTGGGGGTGGACCTTGGGGTGGCGGTGGCAAAGGCCTTGGTGGGACACCAGGGGCCGCTGTGCCGTTGGCTGCAGGGGCAGGTTGAGGTTTGTTTGCCTCTGGTGGCTTGATTTTAAAATATAATTGCAACTTCACAATGAAGACAAAAAAACAAAAAGAGGATCAGATAAGTTACCATTAGCAGATACAAACCAACAAAAAACTTGAAAAAAGAAAATTCAAGAGTATTTTAACCAGACTAGCAAGTGGCCTATTAAAGAAAAGATTGTCCAACCCAATTCAGCGGCAGGTAAGCTGGTCTACTTGGTCGCGTCAGTAGGTACCAAAATAAATTGAGATAGAGAGAGCTACAATGAGAATTAAGACCAAGAGCTGACCCACAGGCAAATCAAATGACATGTCTAGGTTACCCAAATTTTTTAGTCCACTGACTTATAAACAGCTCAGACCAAGTAGACTGTTCAATCAAACTGTCAGTCTTTGTGCCAAATCACATCTAAAAACAAAGGAAGCAGTTGAGCAAGTATTTAACAAACTAACCGTAAACATTTTCGAGTCTGGATCCCAATGTGTGAAGAACTTGGGAGGGGTTTTGTCAATCTCTGTGCTAGGAACCTGAAATGAAAATACACAAGCACAACCAATAAATTTCTTGAAACTAAATGAAACGGTTAATTGCAGATATCTACCCTAAACTACAGTGTCATTCAATATCCAACCTACCTTCCAAATGAGTGTCAAAACTAAAATATTAGTTGGGGGACGATGTAGGGAAGACATTGCAAATTAAAAGGCACTAATCTATTAATTTTGACAGCTTAGTGCACCCCACCATGCATCTGCCCACTATTACTTTAATTTTAAATCTAATTTGGATGGAGTGAACATTGTATGTTAATCTTGAGTTAAGTCTTGATTGCAAAATTTGTTTATTTACACAGAATGCAAATGACCCTATAGTTTAGGGTGGATAGCTACATCTAAACTTAAATAATAAGCTGCTGATAAAAAGCATGGACAATTATATAATTGATTTACCTTGAAAGCAATGATCTCATATGGATCAGCTGCAAAAAGAAGATACTGGTATCTTTTGTCGAAGGGTTGGACCCTCTGCATCCATTGAGATGTGATAAAAAGAAGTTAGAACATCATTTTGTCTTCCAAAAAGAATGAATTTTAGCATTAATTAGTCAAGTTTATAGCAATATATAGAAATAAATCAACAGAAGCATGTGAAAAATTTCAGGTAAGAATCTAGTTCAAAGAAACAAAGAGCCCACCTGCTCATAAGAAGACATAAACCTGTGCCTTGGTTTTGCAAGGTCTTCAATCTCAGGATATTCAATCTGCTTGACACAAAAATGTTACCAGAAAAATATTGTTAATATCATCTTTCTCTTACTGCCCATTGTACCCATAAACAAAATTCTTCATTACCAGCAAGAAAGGGCATCTGCATACAATCAAAACACAAGGGGGAAAAAGGAATAACTAAACATGCACCTGGAAAAGAAGAGACCTCTGCTTTGTCTCTGGATCAAACTGCTTTGTTACCCGGTACCCAGGCCTTCCAATTTTGACTGCAAGCATAGCAGATGGATGTTTACTCATGAGTCAAGAATAGCAAGATTGCTAAAATTATCAACGGAATACTTCTCTTCAAGGTTATGGAAAAGGAAAAGGAAAATAAAGACCTACAGAATCAGCAAGAATAATAACCACAAAATCAAAGATGCAAGGCATTCAGGTTCTTAAAAGTATAACT
This sequence comes from Betula pendula, assembly GCA_900184695.1. Lineage (NCBI taxonomy): Eukaryota > Viridiplantae > Streptophyta > Magnoliopsida > Fagales > Betulaceae > Betula > Betula pendula. The sequence goes on along the minus strand of FXXK01000083.1, from coordinate 425,521 downwards.
AGCAGGATCACCACATACCTACCTATTATAAGGTAAACTCTTAAATTTGAACTTTTCCGTGTTTTGGGGATAATGCTAAAGTTCAAACCATTCTAGTCCAGAAGACAGATAACCCATACTTGGAAACTATGATATACACTAGTTAACACTTCTCCAACACTCAAATGACACTTTAACTTCGGGCAAGGACCCATAGTGTCATGTGATGGTAACTCTAATCCTGACAAGTCATTTTGTAGTACTTGCAGAAGCTCCTTTCTTCTAAATCTTCTTTATTTGAGCTATTTGTAAGCCCGGAGGCTTGTATTGTTTAGACATCACCTCACTAGTTAACACTTCTCCAACGCTCAAATGACACTTTAACTTCTGGCAAGGACCCATAATGTCATATGATGGTAACTCTAATCCTGACAAGTCATTAGGTAGTACTTGCAGGAGCTCCTTTATTCTAAATCTTCTTTATTTGAGCTATTTGTAAGCCCAGAGGCTTGTATTGTTTAGACATCACCTCGTCTTGCCACAAATGAAGCCAAGACATATTGTTTCCTCCTCCCTCAATTATTTCATTCTCATATTACATTTCAAAAATGATATGCACCTGACTGAACTAGTGATAACAAATCCTACTTTTGTGGCTTTCAACCTTTTTAGTATTTTACTTATCAAATGTATCCCACCGAAAGCTTGACATTTGATTCCTAATCACAAAAAAAACTTTCAGGCTATGTCTGTCGTACAAGATTTTTTTTTTGATAAGCTGTACTGCAAGAATTGAAATGTTACATCATGCATAATAATCAATCCATCGTTATAAATAAGGGACTTTGAACTGGTACCCACCATTTAATTAAGGTAAAACCTGAAAAAGGTTCGTTCCCATGGACTACTAAAAATGAGCTTATCCCATTACTGATGGCAATAGCTCTGACCCAAATGCCCACTCAAGGTTCTTTCTCACAGAATAACTCAGACAAAACCACCTACAAACACACAAAGATGTGATCTTACTCAGAGGCAGACAAACTATCAACCAGTAAAAATTCTCCAACAAATCAATTATCTTCGTTAACACAATTTTGCACACTACATGTTCGACGAAATCACACACTGGGGACAAACATAACATAACATAGTCGTTTTGGCACACGACAAATCACAAAGCCTAGTAGAAGAAAAAGCACAAAACATTAGTATCTATGGGGTCGAAAAAGAGACAATTAAAAATGGAAAAAGAAAAAAGAAAAAAAGGGCTTACCTGACTTGCGAACGGAGACCTTGCGCTTGTGGGGCTGAGGCTGCGCAGGCGCTTCCTTGGCCTCGCGGGCAGCTCTCTTGGCCAAATTAGTCTGGTGACGTTTTCCCTGTGTGTGGGCCAAGTAATTTCCCTCGTTGTTGTGGAGTGTCAGGCAAAGCTTGCACTCATAACTACAATAAAACCCCCCAACCAAAACATCAGAACCAAAAAACCCAAATCAAATATTCAGAGAGAGAGAGAGAGAGAGAGAGAAGGGGATACCTGCCGAGGTGGTTGCGCATAAAATAGGGATCTTTGGCGAGATCGATGGTCTCAAGGGCGAGTCTACGGAGACGCTCACGGCGGTCGATGGCTTCGTTCTGGGCGGAGGCGGCGCCTCCGCTTCCAGGCTTCGAACCCCATTCCCTGTCCATTCCGGCTCCGGCGTCGACGAGATTGCTTGGTCACGAGGCCTTTTGTGACTGACAGCCTGAGCTTAGAGTATGTCCAGGACTAGAGGCTTTGGTCAAGGGCTTGTTCCTTAATTACTAATTACAGGGCGGTGCCTTTAGGCCTATATAAAGGACTAAAAATAAAGAAGAAAAAAAATGCTAAATACAACAATATTTGTTGACACTTTTAACTAATTATTGGGTTAATTTTTGTTAATTAATAAATTCAATTGTTGATTTGGAGTGTTATGTTAATAGTGCCAAGCAAAAATTAGGTCCGTTTTATAAAAACTTGAGAATTATTTTTTTAACTTTTTTGTTCTAAAAAAAATTGAGTTTTAGGGAAGCTTGCAAATGAGATTTTTCTTTTTTTTTCCCAGCTTTTTTCTATAAACAAAAAACTTTATTTTTTAACGCACTTTCAAATAAGCTTAAAAAAGGTTTTTTCTTCGCTCACTCGAAGTAGGTAAAATAGGCATTCGAATTTTTTATAATTTGCTGTTTGAATTGTTACTAACTTAAACAATAAATATGAAAAAATGTTTATGAAATTCATTTGTCTAAGCGAGTAGTTAGGTAGGTTGCTCTAAACCTATTAGACAAGTAAAACTTATAAATATCTCCCATATTTATTATCTAAATTGTTAAGCATTCAGACCAAAAATGCTAAAAATTTCTATTAGTAAAATAGGGACCGGGATCCTAGGATCCCCACAGGTTTTTCTACCCTCTAATCAGGAAGGGCTCTTTGCCCCGGCAGAGAATTTACTGTTCAAGCAAGATGTTCAGTTAAGAAACTCCCTCCTCACATGGGCTTCTAATTGCATTATTTAATGACAATTTGTCAATTTCATTATATGGGATTTGGATCCGTCTCGATTGATTATAAAAACCTAATATTAGACAAAAATTATTAGGAAAACTTTTTAACATTTCCTCAGGATTCGTATGTTTGTAATGGAAAAATGTTATTTTACATTCTTAGTATTTTTTTCAACCTCAATTGATGTGTCATGTTCAATTTATTATGAAATTAATCTTAATTAAAAAGAAAAATTAAAAAAAAGAAAGAAGAGTAGATTATGCACGCCACATCAACTAATTTATTAAAAAAACAAATACATTTCTCTTAGCCTCCAATTATCAAAAATTGCTATTTATCCAGTAAGCCGTTTGCATTGACTATAGCCATTTTCCAAATGTAAATCATTATGTATAATCACTTTTTTTTAACATAAACTTACATCATGTTTTGACCACCCAAAATGGTTACATTGGCAGGTATATTAACCAGCGTGCAAATGTTGGGTTAATTAAGCACAAAACAACGATGATTTGAGAACAGGGATTTTTTCTTTTTATTCATTTAATATTTTTTCAAAGAGAATAACATGTCATGCAAAAGTAAAAATGATTCATTAACATGATAATTCCTTAATCTAATTAAAGCCATTCGATTAACCTTTCAAGGCCAGGATGCTCCAAATAAACGAATAGCATCGAGAAAAATGAGAGACAGAATAAATACGTTGCTTAATTGGTTGCCAGATATGCACAGGTAGCTAGGCGGTAGCCTCTATATATATATTATACATTTCTTTCGCGGTACTTCTTAAGACCCGATCAGACACACACACACAGGAGAGAGAGAGGAGAGAGAGAGAGAGAGAGGAGAGTCTTGGTTTGGGGGAATCAATGGAGTCGTTTTCAGTTCAAAGCAGTTGCTACGATCACTCCTTCAAGACGTATTGATCGGTGATGCCGGAGTCGGAAAAACCAGCCTCATCGCCACCTTCGTCTCCGACTCCATCCAAACTCCTCAGCCTATCGTTGGTACGTACTTTCTTCTTTATACATTATTGTTTAACCCAACTAATCACATTACTTTTGTTATGTTCAAAATAGTAATGTGGCTTTTTTCTTCCACTATTTTTAGCGACCAAACAGACTGACCATGGTAGGATCTTTATATTATATAACTTCTCTTTGGAGGTCCTTATTTTTAATTTTGGTTAATCAAATGTAAGCGTTTCCTTTTCCTTTCTTTTGGTGGTTAAGTAATATGTTGAGGTTTTTTATGTGTAGATATGGATTTGGAAGTCCAAGCTGCTCGTTGTAGGTGTGCAAGAAATTGATGCTCATAATTTGGGACATCGTAAGCTGTTGCAGTAGTCTTTCCCTCACTTTATGCTTTCCATTTGAATTTAAACATATGTGGCTATAATGTAAACACCTTATGAGCCCTCACCTTAAAAGATTCCAGATTTGTCTGGAGAATTTCTTCTCTCACAGTTTTTTATTGCTTATACTATCTGCACTTTTGGGGCTCGTAATTGCAAGAGCAGATTAATTTGTAGAATTGAGAAATAAAAATAGAGTTAATTTTGGTTGACTAAGGAAAATGTTTGGGTAGTATATCTTTCATACCTCTTTCAAACTTAGGTGATGTCCAAATTTTATGGAAAATGAGGCTACATAATTGGGACATGACAGTCACATATTTTTAGTGGCTTACACGATAAGTGTTACATTAGTTTGTAAATGTAAATAGTGTCACATATAGTTCACATTTTAGTGGCTGATGTGATAAGTGTAACACAGAATGAAGTCGTTTATAAAAAACTTGATGTAGGTAAAAATTGTAGTACTTTAACGCACGACACTTTGTTAGTAACAGTTAATAAGACAAGAATAAGCAAGGAAAGGAAGCAGAAAATAAGCAAGGAAAGCATCGAGGTTCAAGATGGAATACAAGGCAAGGAAGGAAGGCAAAATCACCAACGGTCATTGCTACATTGTGCTTCTCATTAATAGTAAACCCTAATCCCCATTGAAAACCCTAATTCCCAATTAATCACTTTCTCGACAACCTCAGCCAAGCAGCTATAAATGTATTTCCGGCCATAAGAGATGAATATCAGAAATGCAATAACAATTCTATTTTTTTTTATTCTTGTAAAGAACTGTGGGCTTATCCACTCTTGAATAAAGCTGCCAAGATTGCTTCACTTTTTCTGACTCCTTTGTTGGAGAATTGTTTCATTTTCACATTTATGAATTTTGAGTATTTATCTGTACGTGCAATACCAAGTCCTCTATTCCCCAGTTTGCTCTTTACGTACACTTCTTGGTGATTTTTATTGGTGTCGTGAAGTTCAAGGTAATTAAATATATGAACTATGCACTGGCTCAGTTTCTTTGGATAAAACATATCCTATGATCTTTGTCATTTCATTCTTGTACCTCGAATAACAAACCATTGAGAAAATTGTTTCCCAACGACCATTAGCGAGACTTTCTAGGGCGTCGTCGCGGCTGCATATATCTCGGACTAGCGAAAAGGAGTGGATGATTCGTCGTTGCGGGCTGGGAGCAGGATACAGAACGAGCTTCTGGAGCTGTAGCTCGCCTCGCAGAGGCTCGACTCCGCTTGTGGAGTTCGGGAGGGCCGACTCGCGCCCTTAGATTCCTCCGATTGCTTTGTGGTTTTTTGTTATGCGGTACCTCGGCCGATATAACTTTTCTTCTTTCTCTTACTTGAGTATTTGTTTGTGTTTTATGGTTCTGTGTTGGTTGGGGGTTTTTCTTGTGTTTTCTCGTTTGGTGAAGCTGTTGCTGGTAGACACCACTCCCCGATATGTGAAGTTCGGTGGTCAAATCGAACCAGGGAAAGTCCGTCTTTGCCTAATGTAGGCTGCCCTGTCAGTTGGACCAACGGTGTAGATGCTGAAAGCATGGTCTTAATAGCCCGTAGCGGGAGGTCATTGGTGTCCTCGCCGTCGGTGCCTTTTCTTTTTTTTCTTTTCCTGTGTTGTGATTTATTGACAGTGTTTACTATCGTTTATTGCTTTTATTGTAACATTGGCTTGCGTGTTCGGGATTTTGTGGATCGTTGGTCAGGATAGAAGGCATTTTTATTTTGGTTAGTTGTGGTTGGTCCGCCTACAGTGTTTGTCGTTTTTATTGGTCTGTGGAACTTCATCCTGTTTACTCTTGTACTGTTTTAGGTTTTAGTTGGGGGATATTATCTGGTATTGTGTACATGTCTTTTTTTTCCATTTTGTTTGTTGTTTGTTTGTTTGTTGTTCATTGATGCTGGTTTGGTCTGGTTTCCATTTTTTGAAATCATACTTGAGGGTTGTTGGTCGGGCTTATTTTCTATCTAAAATGTTTGATAGCTGGATGTCCAAAGAGTTTTCTCTGTGGTATCCAACTCAAGGAGAGACCATTATTATACGCTCATAAGTTCCCTTATTATGGGTGGTGGTCAAGTTCCGAATCTTCTCTTCTCTCGTCTTTCTTTTCTTAATTGACGAGGCTGTGTAGGATGGGTTGATTACGCAATGATTTGTTTATTTAAGCTCTGCCGTTATCAGCTTTAGATCTTTTTGTTTTCGCGCGCGTGCGTAGCTGAAGTATATCTTTTGTGATGTTGTGGAGTCGATGTCGCTAGCTGTCAGGATGTAGTTTGGATGATGGGTTTAGAATTTTTAACGAGTTTGGCCTCGCAAGCTGTTGAGATTTGTATCTGTTCTTTGTTCGTTCTAGCTTCGGTTTGACTTTATCTTTTTTGTTCTATTTAGAGATGATATTCTTTTATTTTTTTCCCTATTTTGTTGTTAGTGTGGTTTTTTTTAATTATTCTATTATTTGATCGGGATGTTCAATGTTTCTAGCACGGGTTGTAACTAGTGATCCGTGGTCTTTTTTGTGGCTTTAGTCCCTTGTATTCTTTTTCTGTTCCGATCCGCGGTATCAGGGGTTTGTCTATGTGTTTTCCTATGCGCCTTTAGGTTGTTGTCGTCGTTTTTTTTGTGCTGTACTGTATGGAGGTTTTTGGTAATGATAACCGTTTGAGGATAAGAAATTCAAAACTCAAAAAATCTTGGGTTTACGGGTTTAAAAAAAAATAGAACTTTACGGAAATTATAGCTTTTTCATTTAACCGAAAAATTACATTTTCTGTTTGACTATTATTTTCATTCACCAACTCCAAAATACAAAAAAACATTTGTATCCAAAACAAATAGAGCATTATATTGATAATTGCTACAATACTAGTAGATTCAATTACCACTCCGCTGTTTGTTCATAACGCTTTTCCAAACTTATTCCCGATGGTTTGGCGGGGTACACAATTTTTACCAATTTCTTTTCTTGTATTGTAGTTTCATGACTACGAATAGAACACTTTCAGCTATTCAGTTTCTGGTTAAAGAAGGTGGACTCTACACAAATGATCTGGAATGTGTCAAGATGCTTGTTGGAATAAGTTGTAGAGTAAGTTCGTATATTCCTGGCCCATATCATCTTATGCATTCTACTGATCGATACGTTGATAGAAACCTGTAATAGCTCCTGCTCTTCAAAAATCTCTGTTAACAAATTTTGGGGGGAAAATAAGTCGATCAGAATAGTCTAATGCTTAATGAGTACACTTTTCTTTCTTTCTTTTAGAGGGAGAAGCTCTCAAAAAAGGATTGGTTTTTTCCCGCCTTCGGTGAGGTCTCTCTTCACTTTTGTGTGGCTGCTAATGTGGGGGGGAGGATCTTCAACCTCCTTTTTCTTCCCTCTTCATCTCTCTTGTTTTTTTTTTTTATTTCATCCCTCCAAAATTGCAGCAGCACGCACCTCCTCCCCCTTTGTTTGGTTCTCCGTCTTTGGGTACTATTCTCTACCTTTTGCAGCGTGCTCCCTTTAGGTGCATTCAGTTTGTATTATTTGGTTTGCTATATGTGTGGCTTTCTTTGGCTGGGACCCAATCTACCTCTTTTGATGCAGTTCTATTTGTATTGTTGTGTTTTTTGGCGAGTTCGGGAAGCGAGGACCTGTTTGAGTTGTGTCCTTCGGGAAGGTTGATGGTGCTACATTTTGAGGGTTATGTTTTCCAAAGTCCTTTGTTTGTTTATGCTAGCAGGCCCTTTGTAGCTGTCTTGTTCGTCTTAATGGGAGGTCTTTACTTTGACTCATTCTCACTTGTTCTTGTGTCCTGTGTCTGCGGGGCATTGGATTTCGAGTTGTTTGATGGGGTTTTTGTTTGGTTGGGCTACCGGCTTTTAGTATTATACTTTTTTTTTTTTTGGCTGTCGGTTGTAATGTCACCAGGTTCCCTTCCCATATTATCTAGGAAAAAAAGAGGAGAGGAAGGTGTTGCTATTGAGTACTTGAGGACTGCCTTCTAAGTTGTAACCTTTGCTAAGAGTACTCAAAGACTCCCTTCGTTTTGCTTCCTCTTTGCCATGGCTGACTCTAGCTGAGGCTGAGCTGTACTTTTGGTGTTATTGGCTATCAAGAATCCTTAATATTTTTCTGTCTTTGATTCTTTTACAATTGTATTTGCTGATATGTAGTTAGAACGTATCTCCTTTCATAGCTGGATGCATAAAGTGTCGAATTTTTGTGGACATCTTTGTTCAGTGAACGTCCCTCTTGCCGCGGGCCGAGGCATTGATTACACCCAATGCACTCGACCGACGGGATCATTGACATGAGCCCCAACGTGAGCCCAGACATCATCCCGGCAAACAACACTAGGAAAGTGATGATTCCTATGCGAAGGAAAAACCCTGTTTCGCAGCAACTATACTCCACAACCATTCAATTCCCTCTTCCTCCTCATCTTTGAATCTTGTATAGATAACATGTTTAGTATAACCAAAATTATGATGCAAGCATATATTTATAAAGGCCTCCAACAAGTACCAAACAAATCCCTCTTAAACTCTACAGAAATTGACTAAAATTCTTGTCCTAATACAATTTTACGCCTCATCTCAAAGCATTACCTTCTATAAGATGCTGAGACATGATTGTGAAAGATGTACAACGAGGAATTAAATATTGTAAAGATAAATTCAGAGAAGAAAAATTGAAAAAAAAAAAAAAAACCAAAGCAAAACATATAAGGAACAGGGACAAGCCCAAAACGTAGAGGTTTCTCAAGGAATTACTTTTGCAAACTGTATGTGTGAGATCCCAACAGCAGCTACAAACAAAGAAAGGGAAGGGAAAATTTTCCTTTAAGAAGACATCAACAAAATTAAAACATATTAATTAGAATAACAAAATCACTCACCAACAATGCCAAATAAAATACAGTATATGGCAGCAAATATCGATAGAGGAATAGATGCAAAGAACGCACCAAACTTTCCTGAAAGACGCAAGGTAACACAATCAAACTTGAAATGAAAATGCCAGGGCTGATAGGTGATAGGTAATAGGAAACAGATAATGAGGCAATGAAACTCGTTGTGCAGGTAGAAAACAAACCAAATATGCCAAAGAAGAACACAAAAGTAGTTGAAATCTGCACTGCTCTTCTGCAAAAGATCAAACTTCTAATTACAAACCCATTAGTCACGAAATAATTAAACCCAGGCCAGTAAATTTAATTAGCCTCCAATACACAATTGACACAAATGTATAAATATGCAGCAGTAAACCAATCAACAACATGCAAAAATGTAAACCCGGATCAGTAAATTTAATCCAAATCACAGAAACAGACAACTTATCTTTTCCAAACAACTCAGAAAACAGAGCATCAAATTATACCAAACAAAACTTTAACAAGAACCCAAACCTGAAGCTTTTCTTCTACGGCTGATGAAACTGAAATGAAATTCAGAGAAAATAAGGAAAAACAAGGCAATCAACGATCTGGGTATTCCAGATAGCGGACTAAATAGGTAGTACACAACCAACTACCATCTACCACAAATCAGCCAAAACACCAAATCACTTCAAGATTTTCCACAACAAAGCCTAAAATCCAAATAGAAAACCCATACCCATCCTCCAAATAGATTTCCAGAAGCCTTCACCGGCCAAGTCTCATACCCATCCTCCAACCAATACAACACAAATATACCAGAAAAAACAAATGAATACCCATCACTTCCCATGGTTCCCGGTTACCCACTTCCAATGGGGGGAGGGGGATGGGTTTGGAAGAAGTGGAAACATGGGAGGGAATTTGCAACAAAATGGACTAAAAAAAAACCTACAGATCCAAAACCCAAATCCCATACCCATTCTCTCTCTCTATCACCCTCTCCTCTGTTTTGAAGAAGAAGGGAAAAATGGGAGGGGATTTTCTAAATGATGAATCCGTACGAGAGAGAGTGAGAGATTACCTAATGGACTGAGAGAAAGAGGCGACTGAGAAGCTACCGAGAGATCTGCGGCTTCATGCTTGCTGAGAGAGAGAGAGAGAGGCCGATTCCCCTTCAGGCTTCAGCTAACCAGAGAAACGTGGGAGAGAAACTGATACGGAGGGAAAAGAAAATAAGAGAGACGAATCGGAAAAAGAGAGAGGGAGAGAGAACAAAATATTTTTTTAAGTGATGAATTCATGTACAGTGTAACGCCGGAAGTGGCGTTACACTGTACACCTATTGAAGCTGAACCTATTTTGGCTAATGGGATAGATAATCTAATGGCTAAGCCAATGGGAGTGCTCTAATAGCTCGTGTGTAAAATTGATCTCATTTAAAACTTGCCAATTTGTTTGAATTATGTGTCTCATCCTTTGGCCTTGTAGTCCACAATTAGTTCATCTCTCTAGATGGGTTTAGATTCCCTGCAATCTTTTGTTTAAAGAAGAAAGACGAGAAATTGTAGGGACTGTGAGAGGCGCTTCTTGCCGGAGCAGCCCCTCTCATGCGCAGCCCCTCTCATGCGCAGCCCCTGCCCAATAACAAAAACAGAGGTCCGTCTGTTAGGATTGCAGCAGCTCATAATTAAACCAGCGTGCAAATGTTGGGTTAATTAAGCACAAAACAACGATGATTTGAGAACAGGGATTTTTTCTTTTTATTCATTTAATATTTTTCAAAGAGAATAACATGTCATGCAAAAGTAAAAATGATTCATTAACATGATATTCCTTAATCTAATTAAAGCCATTCGATTAACCTCTTACAAGGACCAGGATGCTCCAATAAAACGGAATAGCATCGAGAAAAATGAGAGACAGAATAAATACGTTGCTTAATTGGTTGCCAGATATTGCACAGGTAGCTAGGCGGTAGCCTTCTATATATATATATACATTTCTTTCGCGGTACTTCTTAAGACACAGATCAGACACACACACACAGGAGAGAGAGAGAGAGAGAGAGAGAGAGAGAGAGTCTTGGGTTTGAGGAATCAATGGAGTCGTCTTCAGTTCAAAGCAGTGGCAGCTACGATCACTCCTTCAAGATCGTATTGATCGGTGATGCCGGAGTCGGAAAAACCAGCCTCATCGCCACCTTCGTCTCCGACTCCATCCAAACTCCTCAGCCTATCGTTGGTACGTACTTTCTTCTTTATTACCATTATTGTTTAACCCAACTTAATCAATTACTTTTGTTATGTTCAAAAATAGTAATGTGGCTTTTCTTCTTCCACTATTTCTTAGCGACCAAACAGACTGACAATGTAGGATCTTTATATAATATTATAACTTCTCTTTGGAGGTCCTTATCTTTAATTTTGGTTAATCAAAATGTAAGCGTTTCCTTTTCCTTTTCTTTTGGTGGGTTAAGTAATATGTTGAGGTTCTTATTATGTGTAGATATGGATTTGAAGTCCAAGCTGCTCGTTGTAGGTGGCAAGAAATTGATGCTCATAATTTGGGACACTCGTAAGCTGTTGCAGTAGTCCATTCCCTCACTTTATGCTTTCCATTTGAGATTTAAAACATATGTGTCTATATGTGAAACAACCTTATGAGCCCTCACCTTAAAAGATTCCAGATTTGTCTGGAGCAATTTCTTTCTCCTCACAGTTTGTTTATTGCTTCATTACCATATATGCCACCTTTTGGGGCTCGTAAGTTGCAAGAGCAGATTTAATTTGTAGAATGAGAAATAAAAAATAGAGTTAATTTTTGGTTGAACTAAGGAAAATGTTTGGGTAGTATATCTTTCACTACAACTCTTTACAAACTTAGGTGATGGTCCAAATTTTATGAAAATGAGTGCTACATGAATTGGGACATGACAGTCCATATTTTTAGTGGCTTACACGATAAGTGTTACATTAGTTTGTAAATGTAATAAGTGTCACATAGTAATTCACATTTTAGTGGCTGATGTGATAAGTGTAACACAGAATGACACGTCAGTTTATAAAAAACTTGATGTAGTAAAAATTGTAGTACTTTAACGCACGACACTTTGTTAGGTAACAGTTAATAAGACAAGAAATAAGCAAGGAAAGGAAAGCAGAAAATAAGCAAGGAAAGCATCGAGGTTCAAGATGGAATACAAGGCCAAGGAAGGAAAGCAAATATCACCAACGGTCACTTGCTCACATTGTGCTTCTCAATTAATTAGTAAACCCTAATCCCCAATTAGAAAACCCTAATTCCCAATTAATCACTTTCCTCGACAACCCTCAGCCAAGCAGCTATAAATGTATTCCTGGACCATAAGAATGAATATCAGAAAATGCAATAACAATTCTATTTTTCTATTTTATTTTGATAAGAACTGTGTGTTCTTATCACACTCTTGAACTAAAGCTGCCAAGGATTGCTTCACTTTTTCTGACTCCTTTGTTGGAGAATTGTTTCATTTTCACATTTAGAATTTTGAGTATTTATCTGTACGTGCAATACACAAGTCCTCTATTCCCCAGTTTGCTCTTTACGTACACTTCTCTGTGCAATTTTTATTGTGTCGTGAAGTTCAAAGGTAATTAAATATATGAACTATGCACTGGCTCTAGCTTTCTTTGGATAAAACATATCCTATGATCTTTGTCATTTCATTCTTGTACACTCGAATAACAAACCATTGAGAAATTGTTTCACAACGACATTAGCGAATTATACTGACCTAGGAAAATATAATGTCTGTTGCAGCTGGACAGGCAGACAAGTTCAGAACATTAACACACTCTTTTTATCGAGGTGCCGACGGCATTATTCTTGGTATGCTAGTTATAACAAAATATATATTCATGTTATTCTTCGATGCATGCATGGAAATATCTACTATCTTAAGTTGGTTTAATCGAAAATATTAATCTCTCCGTTGCAACTTGTAATTAAGCAGTGTTTTAGTAGGACACTTGTGACCATCCTCTTATTTGTGTTGATATGATTTATAACAAAATTAGAACATGGCTCTTGTGTCAGATTGACTGCTAAGATGAAGGATATTTATTAAACGTGGTAAAAAATAAAAATCTTGTATATTGGCCGGCAAACTTCACTTATCCTTGCACTGTTTGAGGTTAACTCTGATATATGTAGTGTACCACCTTTTTTTTAATTTTTTTTGTTGTTGTTGAGATATCATTGATCTTTTCCACATCTATTATATATCTAAATTTGACTGATGCCAAAGATCGATACAACAACAAGAGAACCATAAAAACAAGGTAATTTGAAACTTCTTTCACGAATCTTTTTTCTATTGAACCAGCTGTTAGAGGGAAACAAAGTTTCTTTTAAAGCTTTATTGGTTCTTTTGTAGCCGTGAAAAGAATCTTAAGGTGGATGACCAGAAGGACTTTGGAAGATGGGACTAGAATTTAACGAGAAACTTCGCAAAGCCCTATGAATTTTCACCTGTTTTGAAATTACTTCCTTAATTTAAAAAATTCTCAATTTAGTATTTATATTTTTCAATTTTTTTCAATTTCACCCTATTAAGATTTTCCGTCAAATCTTAATGGAGGGATGTCAAAATTTCTAACGTTGTAAAGTCCCATCGGAGTCCCGATCGGGTTCCAGTGGTAGTCCAGCGAGGTATGGAGGTGTTTTGGTAATGATACAACGATTTGAGGATAAGAAATTCAAACTCAAAAAATGGTTTACGGTTTAAAAAAAATAGAAACAATTTTACGGAAATTAAATAAGCTTTTTCAGTTAAACCGAAAATTACATTTTTCTGTTGACTATTATTTTCATCGCACCAAACTCCAAAAAATACAAAAAAACATTTTATTCCAAAACAAATAGAGCATTATATTGATAATTGCTACAATAACTAGTAGATTCAATTACCACTCCGATGTTTGTTCATAACCTTTTCAATACTATATTCCCATGGTTTGGCCGGGTAAACAATTTTTACCAATTTCTTTTCTTGTATTGTAGTTTATGACATAACGAATAGAAGCACCTTTACAGCTATATCAGATTTCTGGGTTAAAGAAGTGGGACTCTACACAAATGATCTGGAATGTGTCAAGATGCTTGTTGGAAATAAAGTTGATAGAGTAAGTTCTATATTCCTGGCCCATATCATCTTATGCATTCTACTGATCGATACGTTGATAGAAACTTAATTAGCTCCATGCTCTTTCAAAATCTCTGTTAACAAATTTTGGGGGAAAATAAGTCGATCAAAATAGTCTAATGCATTAATGAGTACCACTTCTCTTTCTTTCTTTTAGAGGGAGAAGCTCTCAAAAAAAGGATTTGAGTTTTTTTCCCGCCTTGGTGAGGTCTCTCTTCCACTTTGTGTGGCTGCTATGGGGGAGGAGGGATCTTCCCTCCTCTTTTCTTCCCTCTTCATCTCTCTTGGTTTTTTTTTTCCTTACTTTTCATCCCCCTCCAAAAATTGCAGCACCAGCACCTCCTCCCCCTTTGTTGCGTCTCCGTCTTTGGTCACTAATCTCTACCTTTGCACCGCTCCCTTTAGGTGGCATTAGTTTGTTATTGTTTGCTATAGTGTGGCTTTTCTTTGGTGACTCCAATCTATCCTCTTTTGATGCATGTTCTATTGTTGTGTTTTTTGCGAGGGTTCGGGAAGAGAGGGACCTTTTGAGGTTCGTGTCCCTTCGGGAAGGGTTGATGGGTACATTTTGAGGTTCATGTCTCTTCCAAAGTCCTTTGCTTTGTTTATGCTAGCAGCCCTTTGTAGCTGCTCTTGTTCTCTTAATGGGCGAGGTCATTTATTTGACTCATTCTCACTTGTTCTTTGTCCTTTGTTTGCAGCATTGATTTCGAGTTGTTTATGGGTTTTTGTTTGAGTTGCCTACCCTTTTAGTATTAGTACTTTTTTTTTTTTGCTTCGGTTGTAATTTCACCATTTCCCCTCTCCCATATTGAATAGGAAAAAAAGAAGAAGAAGGTGTTGCTATTGAGTACTTGAGACTGCCTTCTAAGTTGTAACCTTTGCTAATGAGTACTCAAGACTCCCATATTCGTTTGGCTTCCTCCTTTGGCCATGGCCGACTCTAGCTTGAGGCTGATGTACTTTTGGTGATTATTGCTATCAATAATCCTAATATATTTTCTTCTTGATCTTTTACAAATTGTATTTCTGATATTAGTTTAGAACTATCGTCCTTTCATAGCTGGAATGCTATGAAAGTGTCAATTTTTTGTGCACATACTTTAGTTCAGTGAATCGCTTCCAATCTTGTATTTAGAAGTATACTCATAAGATTTTACATTCTCTCTCCTATTTGGACTAGAAGTGAAAAAGATCATCTCCAACAACCTTTTTCCCCATTCAATTAGAAAAAAAAAGGAAAAAAAAGTTGTAACCTTTTTCCCCATTTTCATCATACCATCTGGGGCTTTTTTCTCAAGGTTAGTGGTCTATTTTTCCCTTTCAAAGATAAATTCTTGTGATTATTAATATGCTTCTTTTTTTTTTCTTTAGTTATTAATAAAAAATTGATGATTAGTTATAAAATAAAATTTCTAAATTAAAGGCTCCCAATTTATTAATTAGTTATAATAGTTGATGTGTATGTGATTCCAGAATTCTGAAAGAGCTGTAAATCGGGAAGAGGGAATTGCACTAGCAAAGGAGCTTAAATGTTCGTTCCTTGAATGTAGTGCTACGACTAGAGAAAATGTAGAGCAATGCTTTGGAACACTTGCACCCCAGGTAATACGTATGCCATTTACCACTTTGTAGGGTTGGATGTTAAAGATATTTGATAACGGTCACCCTCAACAAGTAGAATTTGGATTCTCTCTTATTCATTTGAATTGGAAAGGAGTCGGTTCTTTTAAACAAAATGGTAAAATTGTCCAAAAAAATTTAACCCAACAAGTAAGGCCTAGTTAGATTTATTTAAAATAAATAAACAGTATTTTAAATAATTATGAAATATATTTTACAATTTAAAAGTCTTTATGTGCATTTAATTGAAAGATTTCAATCTTTCAAGTCAATCCAAATTTTCTCAAATTTTGGCACTACATTCGAAAGAAATATGTAAATGTAGATGGCGATGTAGCATTGACGTTTAGGAATTGAATTATTTAGTTAAGTACTGTTTAAGAAATATACACCTATAAAAGTGTGATAGCCCTATAACTAGAAAATATGATTGCCATAAGTATGATGTTGCCTTTTCTGTTCTTACTTCTAACGAGTTTGAGATTATTTTACAGATAATGGAGCTTCTTGAGGGAGAAGAGGAGGAAGAGGAAGAAGAAGAGGAGGAAGAAATATCTCCAGTGGAAAACTTGATACAGTTGACTACGGGTATAGAGCTGAATGTGGATGTTGGTGGTGGTGGTGGTCGTCGTCGCGGTCGCCGTCGTGTTCGTAGTCAAGTTCGAGGTCGTGGTCGCGGTATTCGTGCTTGCCGTGTTATTCGTGGTGGTCGGGGTATTCGTAGTGGTCCTGTTATGCGTGGTGGTCGCTGCTAAAAGCAAGATTTGCATATTATTCATATCATCTAGATTTAAATTTCTCTTGTAATTTCTTACTACTCCTCTTGCCACTACAAAAAAATCGGGTATTACTCACGTTTTTTTTTTTTTTAAAAAAATAAATAAATAAAAGCGATGTTAAATTCTAGGTTTAACATCGCTTTTACAAAAGCGTTGTAATTTTTACTATGCTTTTTTTAAAGCGTGGTAATTTTTAGCTGTCATCAAGCTGATTAAATACTTATAGCATTGAAAATGGAATATTGGCTCTCAGATAATATCTATTAGCTTGTGTAAATTGTTTGCTTTTGTTATGAAGACATTTTTCATTTTAACAGAGTTTTCTACTTAATTATTACTTTTTTTTTTCCTACTTATTACTTAACCGTATTAATTTTTTACTCCCCACGCAAGCCAAAAGTACATTTTTAAACAAAATTGTGATGAGTGTTCAATTTGAATGTTCGTTGTAAAAAGAGAAAAAGAAAAGACAGTTTAAAACATGAAAAAAATACACTTTTTTCAAATTGCAGGAATCAGAGATTTGTTTTTTAAAATGCACAATTTTAAAAACATGAAAAAAATACACTTTTTATCTGGGATGCCTTTCTCCTTCCCTGTAAAATTCAACCACTTTAAGCCTTTTATTTGATCCTCAGAAACCCATGCTCGGTTTCCCTTCAATTCTCTTTGGTCGATTTAACGCAATCTCCATATGGAAATAGAAGATCTCATCCCCCAAACAAATGCCTTGAATTGGACCGATAATCCACCCCCACTCCTTCACACCCCTAGCTGCTAGTAACGAAACCAACTCATCCCTTACCTTTTGTTGGTATAATCATTTTCTTCAAACCTATTCCCAAAACTACCATCAAAGCTACCTTACAGGGTCACAGAAAATGTAGATGCTAACACCATGGTTTTAACCTTCCACAGTCAACACCAACTCAGCCGTGTTTTGGAGACCACCCCCCTAGAATATGTGTAACACTCTAGATTTAATTAATGAGGATAATTAACTTTAAATTAATTAATTGAAAAAACTACCTTATAACATGACCTATCATAGTGAATAAAGTAGAGAAATGTGAAAATAATGATATGAGCTACAATTTAAGCCTTAATAACAACTCTTAAATAATTACAACGCAAAACACTTATAAAAAAAAAAAAAACCAGCTAACTATCACAAAATGCGAGATACAACAAAATAGAAATACAACCCAAGCATTACCTCAACAAGACTTTGATTTGTATCCTCAAACCTGGCGAAAGATTTTAATCTCCAACTTGCACTAGTACCTGTTAAATTGTGAAAAGAATATATGTTTCACATGTGAAAAGGAAGCAACTGTTTAATTCCACTACATAGTATGTAAATTATCACCAACTGAGCTCATGCAGTGAACCTAATTTTAATAAAATAAAATAGATAAAGAATAATTATTATGAATGTCATAGATTTATACAAATTCATTTTAGAAATGTGTTTGTCTCTATAATTATGCCAACGGGAGAGAAATATTGCATTTATGAAACAATAAGGCGTAACCCTAATGACAATAGTTTTCGGCTTTTTAAACAAAAAACATGCTAATGAGAATATTAGTTACTATAATATAATGTAGGGGTTATAACCATCTTCCATATGGTTTATTTGAGTCATTAATCCCTTATTGAAAGGGTTTGTGTGTCCTAATGGGTTTATAGTATAATACTAGTACCTTAATGAAGTACAATAATAGGCCATCAATTAACAATCTGACCCCATATGACCCACGCTATTAGCGATGTTGTTGCATTGTGACCACTACACGTACATAGATGTGACGGTCACTTATCTAGCCCATTAAATCTAACGGGCAAACTATAAATGTAAATTTAAACCATACGATCAAGTTTGTATAATGCTAACGCTTGGCTAAAAGTCATATGAGTCATATCATATGATAGCAATAACAAAAGAGAGATGTATTTGGATCGGAGAAGCAGCTCATAGACAAGCGTGCAAATTTTGGGTTTAAGCACAAAACAACAACGATTTGAGAACAAGGAATTTTTTTTTTTTTTTTTTTAAATTTGTTTATTCATTTAATATTTTTCAAAGAGAATAAGATGTCATGTAAAAGTAAAAATGATTCGTTAAGATTATATTCCTTAATCTAAAGCCATTCAATTAACCTAACGGAATAGCATAAAAAAAGAAGAAGACAGACTACGAGGATAAAAGGAGAGAATAAATACGTTGGTTGGTTGCCAGCTGTAGCTCAGGTAGGCGGTAGCGTTCTTTTTCTCACTCTCTCTCTCTCTCGCGCCCCCGCCATTTTTATATACATTTCTTTCGCGGTACTACTTAAACACACAGAGAGTCGAGAGACACACAGAAAAGCACTGATCATCAGAAGAGAGAGAGAGAGAGAGAGAGAGAGAGAGAGAGAGAGAGTTGGGTTTGAGGAATCAATGGGTTCGTCTTCAGGTCAAAGCATGAGTGGCAGCTACGATCACTCCTTCAAGATCTGTTTGATCGGTGATGCAAGCGTCGGGAAAACCAGCCTCATCGTCAGCTTCGTCTCCGACTCCATGGATCCTCCTCCGCCCACTGTTGGTACTTTCTTCTTTATTACCATTATTGTTTAAGCCAACTTTTAGTTTTGTTTTGTTCTCAATTAGTAACGTAGCTTTTCTTTTTCCACTATTCCTTAGCAACCAAACAGAGTAACAATATAGGATCTATGACTATATCTTTAAAACTTCCACACACACACACACATATATAAAATTACCTTGGCTTACCTATAATCACTCCGACAAAATAAGGTTTTAGCGGCTACAAAAATGTCACTAAAAGCACCTATGGCTATGTTATTGCAAAATCGTCCCTACAATTGCTATATATAAGAGAAGAACCAGAACTTTTAGTGTGGGCCAAACTTAAAAAAAAAAAAATTAGAGGGAGAAAATTAAATTTTAAAAGTCTATTTTATTAAAAAAAAAAAAATCAATGTTTTTAAGCAATATTTTAATTTTTTTGAGGAGCAACCTTATGGGGCTCCCCAAGCCATAAGGTGGCTCTGGCCTGGCTATAGGGCGGAGCCACCTTGTGGCAGCGTACTCTAAAAAAAAATAAAAATTATTTAAAAAATTAAAAAAATCTTTTAAAACAAATATATATATTTTTATAAAATAAAACCTTTTAAAAATTAATTTCTCTCCCAATTTTTTTTTTGTGCCCCCCAAGCCACAAGGTGGCTCCAAAAAAATAAAAATTGCTTAAAAATACAATTTTTTTTTTATTATAAAATAAACCTTTAAAAATTAATTTTCTTTTCCCAATTTTTTTTTGAAAGTTTGACACCCTCACACCAAAAGTTCTGACTCCGCTCTTATTATATATACACATTTTTATCCTACATCATCTATCCTCAATGACGGACTTATGTGTAGACCAAGGGAGCCTTGGTTTTCAAAAATAATACATGATCACGAAAATCTCGATTTAGATCAACACTGTTTGCATTACCATGTCAAAAATCATCATGATAATCACGGAACTACTACAAAAGTATATCAACTTTAAAAACCATTCAAGATTGTGTAACTGGTATATAATAAACAAAGAACATCAAACTAAATGCCGATAATCAAGGGAATCAAACAAATAGGGAAGGGTCTTGAAAAATAAAACACAATTCACGATTCTGAGCAGCACAAAGACATGCAAAATTAGAAATAAAAATCAGTCTTTAAGTAGAAGTGCATAATTCTTTTCAGTGAGCAACTTGGGAGGAATATTAAATCAGGGACAGATCTTAAAGCTCCTTCTTTGAATTCCTTGTTTAGGATCAAAAGAACAAAAAGAAAAGAATTTAAATCACCACAAGAATTATTGTTGCTAAAAATGACATATTTTGAATTATTAGTGACAACTACGTTTTTTGATTGTTAAATATAACATATTTGTATTGTCGCTAATGCTATTGTCGTCGCTATTAACCATTAAACCATATATGTTTTTAGTGAATTTGACTATTTGAGACTCATTAAACAGTAACCAATTCATAAATTTCTTGAATTTGTGAATTTTAAAGTGCCCAAACCTTCAAAAATGTGGTTTTCTTTTGTTTGAAAGCTTCGTCTTTCCCTTTTGATGGGTTAAGTAACATGTTGAGGTTCTTGTTAATTATGTGTAGGAATGGATTTGAAGTTCAAGTTGCTCACAGTAGGTGGCAAGAATTTGAAGCTCACAATTTGGGACACTGGTAAGCTGTGGCAGTAGCCCATTCCCTCACTTTATGCTCTCAATTTGGAATTTAAAACATCTGTGTCTATATGTGAAAGAACCTTGTGAGCCCTCGACTAAAAAGATTCAAGATTTTTCCGGAGCAAATCTTTCCCCTCACAATTTGTTTATTGCTTCATTACCAGGCCACCTTTTGGGGCTCTTAAGTTGAGCAGATTTTGTGGAATGAGAAATAAAAAATTGAGATAATTTTTGGTTGAATTAAGAAAAATGCTTGGGGTACTACAACTCCTTACAAACTCACGTGATAATCTACATTTTATGGAAATGAGGGCTACATGAATTACCACATGACAATTCATATTTTTAGTGGTTGGCACGGTAAGTGTCACGTATATTGCCACGTCAGTTTATAAATGTGATAAATGTCACACGGTAGTTCATATTTTAATGGCTGATGCAATAAGTATCATGCAGATTTCCATGTTAATTTATAGGAAATATGTAGTAAAAGTTGTAGTACCCTACAACACTTTTGAACTAAAGCCGCCCAGGACTGCTTTACTTTTTCTAACTCCTTTGTTGGAGAATTGTTTCATTTTCACATTTTGAATCTGGTGTATTTGTCTGTACTTGCAATACACAAGTCCTCTATTCCCCACTTTCGTTGGAGATTCCTAGCAATGGATTTTTGCGTTCTGAAGCTCATTAACAAAGACCTTGGCAAGATTACACAAGTTATATTAACTTTAATTTTCCAATTGCTCTTTTCGTTTCTCTGTGCAATTTTTGTTTTATCGTGAAGTTAAAAGGTAAATATATGAACTATGCACTGACTCTAAGTTTCTTTGGATAAAACATATCCTATGATCGTTGTCATTTCATTCTTGTACACTTGTATCACAAAATATCAATTGAGAAATTGTTTCACAACATTAGCGAATTATGACTGACTTAGGAAAATGGAATGTCTGTTGCAGCTGGACAGGACAGGTTCAGAACAATAACACATTCTTTTTATCGAGGTGCCCACGGGATTATTCTTGGTATGCTAGCAACAAAATATATTCATTTTATTTTTTAATGCATGCTGGGAAATATCTACTATCTTAAGTTGGTTTATGGAAAATCTCTCTGTTGCAACTTGTAATTAAGTAGTATTTTAGTACACTTGCTACCACCCTCTTATTTGTATTGATATATGACTTATAAAAAAATTAGAACATAGCTCTTGTGTCAGATTGACTGCTAAGATGAAGGATATTTACTAAACCTGGTAAAAATCTTGTATATTGGCAAACATCACTTGTCCTTTCAGCATTTGAGGTTAACTCTGATGTAGTGTACCACCTTTTTTTAAAAAACTTTTTTTGAGATATCATTGATCTATTTCGCATCTATTATATATCTAAATTTGACTGATGCCAAAGATTGATACAACAACAAGAGAACCATAAAAACAAGGTAATTTGAAACTTCTTTCATGAATCTTTTTTCTATTGAACCAGTTAGAGGGAAACAAAGTTTCTTTAAAAGCTTTATTTGTTCTTTTGTAGCTGTGAAAAAAATCTTTAGGTGGATGACCAGCAGAAGGACTTGGAAGATGGTAGTAGAATTTAACGTGTTGCAGGAAAGTTAGGACCCAATAGGCCTTAAAGAAAGGGAGTGCTCATTGAAATGATCTGCTCATTCTTAAGCGAAGACCAATGCTGTAGAATTTGAGATCGTATGAGCTAAAAATATGATATATAATTTTCAGATTTTAACCCGATATTTTTTTCATGTATACTTTTGTGTACTTGAAGTGCCTTACGCTTTTAATGATATCTCAATTACTTAAAAAAAATAAAATAAAATAAATTTAACCCTAGATGTGGCCTTTTACAAAGTTTGATATGGCTGAGCAGGTTTTGCTGGGTTGTGTTTGGGGATCATTGACAATATGGATCGGGGTTGCTTGCAATTCACTGACCGAATTGCTGCTAATTTAGGCAGCCGTGTGGAGAAGACAAGTGTAGAACTTCGGGCTGCCTAAGGCGGTGGCTCCGCACCCACCCTCTCTGTGGGGGCTGTGCAAATTGATTGCAATTCGGTCAGAGATTGCAACCAATCCCTATCCTTGACAATATGCCTGCAAATAAAAAGATGAAAGGCAGGTATAAAAGATGACATCGTTATCGATTAAAACAGCACTTGTATGTTCATTTTGGCTTTTTGCATCTCTCTATGGTAGTAGACTGACATAAATAAATGATGCACTGGCTTTATTATTAGATTAACAGTTTATTCATTTATTCATTTATTTTTTCCAATCTAAGCAATCTTGGCAAGCTTTGAAAAGATCCCCCCTCCCCTCCTTTCTTTCCTCTCTCACACAATTCAATTGTTTTATTTTATTTTTTCTGGGTCACACAATTGCATTGTCAGTAACCTCATCAAACATTTTTGTATTCTGATTATAACAGTAGAACTGTTTCCAGCATTTACATTGCCGAGGCCTTGGGGAACCCTTTCTTTAATTTCTCACTCAAATTTCATCAGCACAAACATATAGGTCTTTGCACATTATTGAATCAAGTGGATCAGTGCATAATTCACTAGCTTAAAACTAAGATTGATAATTGCTACAATAACTATTAGATTCAATTAGCACTCTGATATTTGTTCATAACCTTTTGAATACTATATGCCCATGGTTTGGGTAAACAGAGTTTTTACCAATTTCTTTTCTTGTATTGTAGTTTATGACATAACGGTTAGAAGCACCTTTACAGCCATATCAGATTTCTGGGCTAAAGAAGTGGAAATTTACACTTCTAATCCGAAGTGTGTCAAGATGCTTGTTGGAAATAAAGTTGATAGAGTAAGTTCTATATTCCTCATATCTTATGCATTCTGCTGATACGTTGATAGAAACTTAGCTCCATGATCTTTCAAAATCTCTGTAAACAAATTTTGTGGGAAAATAAATGGATCAAAATAGTCTGACGCATTTGTTTTTGGTATGATATGTATGCACTTCTACATTCCTTGACACGGCCAGTAAAAGAAAATTCATAGGTTATGTTGTTGTCATGATTTTCTTCACATAGGTGCTTTTGAAGGGAAAATTTTACTAGCAAGAGTGTAGAGCTGATTCATTATCACATTGTATTGTGAATGCACTTGTGAGTATTGTGTCCCACAAGTGAGTAGTTAATATACCTAAGTGAAGCCAAATTCATTAATTTAGGCTTTTGGGCTAAAGTGGTATCCAAATATATATATTAATGGACTGTTTGTGAACTTACCAGGTAATTCTCTCCCTAACACATTGTACTGAAAATCTGTTGATGGTTGTTCATTCCTGCAAGCCACAATTGGTATATATCTGTTCTCAACCTATCTGCTTCACTGTAAACATCGTTTATGCTGCACCAAGGTATTGCTAATGAGTTGAGACTGCCTTGTAACTCTAGTTGATCCATTTGCGATGTCTAGCCAGCACAATTAATTAGCATGTGGGAGGCCAAAGCCAATAACCCTAGTATATATTTCACTGTTTCTGATTGAGGCTTTGATGACCTTGACGTGAATGGGCTTACAACTCTTAACAATTTATCAGTCCATATCATTGTGGAGAAGATTTTACAGCACTTCTGCAGTTGGTGCATATTGAATTCATAAATTTCATCTTTGTGGGCACATAAGCTATTGGCGTGAAAATTCATGAAAGTATGCTATGCATTTTCATCATAGCATATGGAAATTTTTTTCTCAGGGTTAGTGGTCTATTTTTCCCTTTCAAAGATAAATTCTTGTGATTATCTAATATGCTTTTATTCTTTAGTTATTAATAAAAAAATGCTGATTAGTTATAAAATAATTTTCTAAATTAAAGGCTCTCAATTTATTTAGCTATAACAGTTGATGTGTATGTGATTTCAGAATTCTGAAAGAGCTGTAAGTCAAGAGGAGGGAATTGCACTAGCAAAGGAACTTGGATGTTCGTTTCTCGAATGTAGTGTTAAAACTAGAGAAAATGTGGAGCAATGCTTTAAAACACTTGCGTCAAAGGTAATAGTTATGCCATTTAATACTATGTGGTGTTGGATATTAAAGATATTTGACAACGATCGCCCTCGACAAATGAGGCTGAACCTTGAAATATTTAACTGAAATTGAAAGTATTTATAGAGTTAAAATTCAAATTTAGGACACCTACTATGATACTGTGTTAAATCACTTGTTGTATTAAAAGCTTAAGCCGATAGGAAACGGTGAATTTAACTATTTAATTAATACTTTAATAATAACCATTCTAGACAATCAATTTATCTGTCTAATCACTTTATGATCTTTTTTTTTTCTCATTTCTTTTTTATTTGAATCAGTATATTGTGAGTTATATGATAGCTCCTTTTCGAGTTATGATGGGGTTCATATGTTAGCTCTATTTCAAATGTGGTTGTCATGTTTTGCTGGTAGCCTTTAGTTGGAATGGCATATTCTTCCTAATGAAGGGAGAGGTAGGGTGGCGAAGGGGCTTATCTTTAGGGACAAAGGTAGAATAAAGGGCACTAGGCTTATCCAATAAACTATGGTTGTTTGTCAACCAGAAAACAGAAAATATGGTTGCCATAATTATAGAAAGGGAAATGCTTTATACTACGCCAATATCCCACTTTTATTTCACTATGCAGATGTAATAGGGTATAGTAGCCATTGGAAGAAAAAAAAAAAAAGGCTACTAAACCTTGTCACGTCAACATAGTGAGATAAAAGTGGAATAAAAGTGTGGTGTATGGCATTACTTAGAAAAAAATACGTAAATGAGTAATGTTACATACCGCACAAATATTCTACAAATATCCCACTATTAGATCTTGTCACATTAGCTTTGTGGGATAATTGTTGAATATTGTGTAATATGTAACATTATTTATATGTAAATACACAACCTCATCCCCCACCTTACTACAAAGGGAAGAAATACCGTTTGAGCTAAAGCTCATTGGCATTAAATATTTTTTTAAAAAAAAAAGGAAATATGTAAATGCAGATAGTGATGTAGCATTGATGTTTTCGAATTGAATTATTTAGTTAATTGTTTAAAGTGTGATATCCATATGACTAGAAAATATGATTGCCATAAGTATGATGTAGCGTTTTATGAGTTTTATGTTGTTACTTCTATCGAGTTTAAAATTATTTTATAGATAATGGAGGTTCCTAGTTTGGTGGAAGAAGGATCTCCAGAGAAAAGAAACGGTAAAAAGTTGAATGACGAAGACAAAACATCTCACGATGTTGGTGGTGGTGGTGGTGGCGGCGGCGGCGGCGGTGGTGGTGGTGGTGGTGGTTGCTGCTAAAAGCAAGATTCACATGTCATGATCAGATCATGTACATTTTAATTTCTCTTGTAATTTCTTACTGCTCCTCTTGCTGTCATCAAGTTGCTTAAATACTTTTACCATCGAAAATGGAATATTGCCTGTCAGATAACATATATTAGCTCAATAGCTTGTGTAAATTGTTTGCTTTTGTTTTTTATTTTTCTTTTTAGATATAATATATTTCATAGTTATTTAAAATATCCAAAACAAATAAATCTAATATGTTGCAATTCAGACAGCAAATTAATAAGGATCGAGATCTGTTTAAATTGAAATATTCAACCACTTGTAACATTGGTCCCATACTATTCATCACCATTATCACAGTTTTTAGAAGATTATGCATAGTGAAGTACTCCAAAAACATTTGTCGACCACTTTTTTCTATGTAACGTCGAGAATGTTGGCTCGTAGCACTTATTGATAAACGACTTGTAGCAGAGCCATATGTAGAACTGATCTAGTTTAAAACTTGTCAACTTGCTTAAAATTCAGGATTCACTATAATTAGGCCGACTTATTTAAAATTTCGTCTCATGTTTGGACGAGGATTCATTACAATTAGGCTATCTGAATTTTTGAATCCTCATAATTAGGCTGCCCGACTTTCTGTAGCTCTAAAAGAACAGGCTATGGGGCCTATTTGTTCTAGGCAATTTAAGGTGTTGAGCCTACCTATTTAGGATATATGGGTTTTTTAGCCTACCTCTCTTAAATTGACTGGATTTCTATAAAATTGCCCAATTGTGCCCAATAATTGGCATATCTAAAAACTTTCGGAAACGGTCCAAAACTCAAAACAAAAGAAGCTGAGATTGTATGTCTGCCATCACAGGGGCACAAGGCCAATAATAAGTGGCCTTTGTTGATGTCTAGAATTGTGAGCTGAGAATCCCCTTCAAGAAAAGGGGAGGAGCAACCGAAATGGTGGGCAAACCAGAAGCAAGAAGAGCAGCCACAGCTTCCCCAACCAAGGCGTCAACACGGTGTAGTTTCTTAGAGCAAGCTGCCAAAATGAAGCCAGCATGATCGCTCAAAACAATAGCAGCCACACTGAAAGAGGGTCTAGTCGCAACATTAAAATTGGCGCATGAGACTCTTTCTATGCCTTCAAATGGGAGATAACAATGGTAGAAATGGCCTTACAGACGGTGAAATCCAAGGTCACCAAGACTGAGATCTCAAATTCTTGCACCATATTGGAGGGAATACCCAACAAAGAATGATGATTAATAAGAGCTTTTATCGATTCCAAAATAGGGGCTTTGGCAAAGGGGCACTCCAGGAAGAGGTGGTTTACGTTCTTGGGACGGCCATTACAAAAGGGGTAGCTTAATAGGTCTGGGTCATCAGAGGGAAGGAATATCTAAAAATGTTGGATTCGGTAAATGAGATGTTTGAGTCTATGGTGGATTCTAAGCCCTCCTTTTTCTTTTTAAATAAAAATTAATTAATTAATTAAAAAATTAAAAAGGCAGGCAGGAAAAATTAATTGTGACTATTTTACTTGAATATGACTACAGTACCACCTATTCATTAGGAGCCGTATAGGAAGAACCTAGACGGTAAGAACTATATACATTCTCTCAAGTTTGACTGAATCATAGTCTAAGCCAACCCTATCAAGATATCAATTAATACTAAAATGGTTTGCACTAATTAGACATGAAGATTCCTATGGTGGGATTCTAAGACCCTCCTTGGATTCAAAAGAAAGCGATGCATCACAAATTCAACGGGAGTTCTTGCACATATAATTTTTTTTTAAGCTCTAAATATAACCTTTTATGTTTCAAAAAAGTTGGAGCTTTTCAACTCCATCTCCTTTGTTTTGGGGGGCTTATGCCAGACTACTTTAAAAAAAGGATGTGCAAATGCTTTATATTAGGTCTCAACAAGATTTCAAGTAACCATTGAAGGATATCATTGTGTTAGGAAGCTTGTACTACAATTAACTTCATCAATAATGATTGTTATGTGACACGTTTCTTCTTTTCTTCTTTGGTTCAAATCAAACCAAATAAGCGTATGTTAGGAATTAGAGAGGCTCTTCTATAAGGATGGGCTGTAAAATATCACTTTTACAGTCTCCAATAAAATTAAGACACATCATTTAAACATAGTAACTACAATAGACATGAAAACACTAGATTTTATGGGAAAAAAAAAAACAAAACACATAATCAGACAAAACTTAACTTTTCAATTGACAAAAAAAATACAGAGACTTTATTCCAAAACCCCACAAAACCTAAAAACACCACCGTCTACTTTGTCGGAATAAGCCGCAAGCCACCGCTGGAATCTGCCACCAGCCACCTCCCAAAGCCAACACCTTTCTAGTGATTTTTTTTTGCCTTTTTTCTATCTCTACTTTCTGTCATTACAAATGAGTTATTTTTTTCGATGATTTTTTATGTAACAAATGGTCTTTTTGTTGGCAATGGTTTTTTTCGGTGGTTATTTTTTTTTTAATCACTGGATGGCAATGGTTGCCTCCATCTCACATGTGATTTGATGATTTTTTTTTTTTTTTTAAGTTCCGTATGTGGGGGCTTCTTTGTGTTTTTTTTTTGCTTTGTAAGTGCTGTTTTGGATGTTTTGATTTGATAATTTTCTTTGGGTTTTTTTGTAAGTGCTGTAAGTGGAAGGCTTCTTGTTTTTTTTTTTTTTTTGCTTTGTAAGTGCTGTTTTGGATGTTTTGATTTAATGATTTTCTTTGGGTTTTTTTTTTTTTTAAGTGTCGTAAGTGGATATGCGGTGAGGAGGGAATATATTCCAGTACTTTTCAGCCTTTTTCAGTCTTTTTGCATTTGATGCTTTTAACTTAGGTGGCATATTAGTATTGGAGACTGTAAAAGTGGGGTCTTATTAAAGGTTTTCTCTAGGAATTAATGTTGACATATAACTACGAAGCCCTAGGCTATACAGTTGTTGTCTACATGATTTGGTCTCCATAAAAATTTCTGGATTCGTCCCGTATATCAGCATCAGCATAGGATAAATTTGAATGCCTAGAATGTTCTAAACAAAGTACTTGGAAAAACTAGGCACCCAGATAAGATTAAAGCCAAATGTCATTTCACTGAAAAGAGTGCCAAAATGGGAGCTGAATTTCCTCATCCCCATTCATGAAGTGAACTAAATTGGCTCATTCGACCGACAGGCTCACCTAACAAAATGTCTTCTTAGAAAGTGCAAGCCATATCAGGTGTAAAAATCTCTAAAGATTGTGGCTAAAAATGAAGAGAGAGAGACAGAGAGAGACAGAGAGGTCTTTTTATTTAAGATTGCAGCGGCAGTTCATAGACAAGCCTGCAAATTAATGTTGGGTTTAAGCACAAAACATAGATGATTTGAGAAAGTGACCGTTCACCAAAGCTAATCGAGCTTCTTAACACTGCGGCCTGCGGGGTCACATTTTTGTTAACAAACAATGAAAGTGCCCCTTCACCGCAGGTGGGGCAGGAAGTTAGGAAACACAGACGTGTGTTCTTTCTTTTCGTCCATTTTTATACGTCTATTTTCTTTTGTTTTCTCATACAGAATAATATTAGATTTAAATTAATTTAGTTTTACTTTTGGATAAAATCACTTTCATAAATACGTTTATTTACCCAACAAACGGAGAGAGTAGGATGTACCGCGAAAACGGAATGGAATAGCGTCAAGAAAAAGAGAAACATGAGAAAAAGAAAAGAATAAATACGTTGTTGGGTTGTCAGGGATGCCCAGGTAGCCGTTTTCTTTAACTTCTCACTCGCTGTGTCCCAAGATGCCCCATTATTATACTACAAGCTTTTCTCTTTTTGCTCTCTCTCTCTCTTTCTATATATCTCCACCTGCTTATGTACATTTCTTTCACTGTACTTTTTGGAGATAGAGAGAGAGACACACAGAAAAGAAGTAATCATCAGACGCACAGAGAGAAAGAGAGACAATCTTGGGTCTCAGGAATCAATGGGTTCGTCTTCAGGTCAGAGCAGTGGCAGCTGCGATCTCTCATTCAAGATCTTATTGATCGGTGATTCCGGTGTCGGAAAAAGCAGTCTCCTTGTCAGCTTCATCTCCAACTCCGTCGAAGATCTTTCACCCACCATTGGTATTTTCTTCATTTTCTTTATTACTATTGCTTAAGCCAGCTTTCGGTTTTGTAATGTTCACAAATAGTAACGTTAAGCTCTGTTGGATAGAGTTCTCTACTTCTGTTGGGTCTTCAATGATTCGAAATGAAAGATTTTGTATAAAGCTAATGTGATTTTCTTTCTCCACGATTTCTTAGCAACTAAATAGAATTCAGCACTGTTGGATCTATAAAAAGATTCTTTGAGTGATTGAAAATTATAGAAAATTACATATAATAAGATTGTTTTGAGTGTTCTAGTTACCTTAGCTGCCCTATAATTTGACTATTTGAGATTCATCAAAAGGTACTCACTTGATAAATTTCTTGACTTTGTGATTTTTTTTTTAGTATGAGAACCTTAAAAATGTGTTTTCTTTTTTCTTCAAAGGTTTGTCCATCTAAATTAGTTATTACAAAATGTTATCTACGTAATAAGCATATAATCGATTCTCTTTGGAAGTGCTTATCTTTAATTTTGATCAATCAATGCAAGCATTTTTACACCTTTTGAAGGGTTGAGTAGCTTATGTGATACATAGTAGTTCTTATTATTTGTAGGTGTGGATTTTAAGATCAAGCTGCTCACAGTAGGCGGGAAGAAATTGAAGCTCACAATTTGGGATACTGGTAAGTAGTGGCAGTAGTCCATTCTCTCGCTTTATGTTTCTAATTGGAAATTTAAATATATCTGTCTATATTGTGGGGCTCTTAAGTTGCAAGAGCAGAATTTTGTCAAATAAGAAATTCGTGATAATTTTTTCATTCAACTTAAGCTGCCAACAACTGCTTCACTTTTTCTGACTCCTTTAGTGGAGAATTGTTTTTATATTTACAATTTGAATCCAGAATCTTCTCTGTACTTGTAATACACAAGTCTTCTATTTCCCAGTTTCTCAGTATTAGTGTTATTTTAATGCGTCAAACATGTAATTGATGCATGTAATGGAACTGGTGACCTTGTAATGTTTCACTGGAGATTTTATAGCAGCAGATGTTTGAGTTCTGAAGCTCATTAACAAAGATCTTGGCAGTTTTACAATATTTAACAAGTTAACTAACCTTTACATTCAGTTCGCTCTTTAAGCTTCTCTGTGCATTTTTTATTTCTATGATAAAGTTAGAAGGTAAATATATGAACTATGCACTGACTCTAGGTTTCATCAATAGAACATATCACATCCTCTCTGTCATTTCATTCTTGTGTCTGTAACTTTTGTTGCAAAATATTCATTGAGAAATTGTTGACAACCTAAATGAATTATGATTGACTTAGGAAAATGTAATGTCTGTTGCAGCTGGACAGGAGAGGTTCAGAACATTAACAAGCTCTTATTATAGAGGTGCCCAAGGGATCATTCTTGGTATGCTAGCAACAACCTTTATTTGTGTTATTCTTTGAATCATTCATGGGAATATCTACTTTCTTAAATTGGTGTGCAGAAAATGTTATTTTGGTTATAACATTTATTCGGTGTTTTAGTGCACTTGCTGCTGCTCCTCTTATTTGTGCTGAAATGTGTCATATAAAAAGAATTAGAACATGGCTCTTGTGTCAGATTTACAGCTAAGATGAAGAATATTCACTAATGTGGTAATGAAATTGTACATTGGCATACATCACTTATCCTTGCACTGTCAAGGTTAACTCTGGTGTAGTGCTGAAACACTTTATACAAAAGTGAATAGTTATTTACTTATATTGGTTTACTAATTTATTTTATAGATGTCATTCTTTAATCTTTTTGTTTCATAAAACCACCGTGTTTCAACTCCAAAGGTATCACTGATCTTTTTCACATCTATTATCTAAGTTTGACTGATGTCAAGACCTATACAACAATAAGAGAACCGCAAAAACAAGGTACTTTGTTCACAAACCTATTTTACATTAAACCAGTCAGAGGGAAACAAAGTTTCTTTTAAAGCTTTGTTTGTCCTTTTGTAGCTATGAAAAGAATCTTTAGGTGGACGACCAGAAAGACTTGGACGATAGGATTGGAATTTAACATGTTGAAGGAGAGTAAGTTAGGACCCAATAGGTGGTAAGGAAAGGGAATTCTCAATGAAATGATCTTGCGGGTGAGGACTTGTGATTAATGCAGTTTATGGGAGCCTTGTGCATTAGCTCGCGATAAAGTTTGTCTTCTTCTGTACAAATGATCAGGCCAAATCTAACAAAGATCCCCCCACCCCACTTTCTTTTTCTCTTATACACTTGCATGGTTAGTAACCTTACCAACATTTTGATATTCTGAGTGATATAGAGATGTTTCCTGCATACAAATCACTGAGGCCTTGGCGAGCTTTTTCTCGATTTTTCCACTCAAATTTCATCAGCACAAACACATAGAGGTCTGCGCACATTATTGAAACAAGTGGATCCGTGCATAGGTCACTAGCTTAAAACTAAAATCGATCATTGCATTTTTTGATAAGTAATATTGATCATTGTCCTTGTAAACATTAGATTCAATTATCTCTCCAATATGTTATCTGCTGTTGATTTTTGACTTGTTCATAACCTTTTCAATACTATTTGTAATTTTGTCGGAGTTATTACCAATTTGTTTTCTTTTATTTTAGTTTACGATGTTACGCGTAGAGACACCTTTACAAACTTATCAGATGTATGGGCTAAAGAAGTGGAACTCTACTCGACTAATCAGGATTGTGTCAAGATGCTTGTTGGAAATAAAGTTGATATAGTAAGTTGTATATTCTCCATATCTTACTCATTCTGCTAATAAGTTGACAGAAACTTAGCTCCATACTCTTTCTAAATTTCTGTAAGCATATATGCGGGAAAATAAATGGATTAAATAGTCTGACACATTTGCCTCTGGTGTGATCTGCGATTCTGCATTCCTTGAAAAAGCCAGTAAAAGAAAATTCATAGGGTATATTCTCCCAATATTTTGTCCACATACTTTCTTCTCGTAAGAAATCAAAATTTTACTTCCTGAGTGTAGACCTTAATTGTTTTTCATTTTACTGAAAATCTTTTGATGGTTGTAATGCTTTCATTAAATGGATTCATCATTTACTCCTGCAAACTACAAATGGTATAGATCTGTTCTTAACCTATCTGGTTGAAAGTAAACATTGTTTGTGCTGCCTTGTAAACCCTAGTTGATCCATGCGCGATTTATAGCCAGCTCAATCAGCATCTGAGAGAACAATGCCAATAACCCTGGTATATATTGTGCACTGTTTCTGAATGAGGCTTTGATGGCCTTTGCATGAATGGGCTTACATTCAAACAATTTATCAGGCCATATTATTATGGAGCAGATTAGTCATCACTTCTGCAGTTGATGCTTATTGAATTCTCATGAATTTCGCCTTTTTCTGCACATAGCATCTGGGCATGGAAATTGACTTTTCATTTTGAACTACTTAAGGCATAATTCTAGTTGTGTAAAAATGAATTGTCATATTATATCCCATCCTTCATTCTAGTAACATGCTATGAAATTTCCTATCTAAATAGCATGAAGTGAACTTCTGTTCTTGGCATATTGTAAAAGTATGTGGTAAGTTGCAGGATGTATCTCCAAGAGAGTGTGTTTGCATATCGCTTTTACTGTTCTCTCTCTCTCTTTTTCTTTTCATTTTGACAATTATTTTTCCCGTGGGTAGGCAATGTAGTTTCATCATGGCCTATGGGACTTTTTTCTCTGGGTTAGTTGTCTATTTTTCCCTTTCAAAGATAAATTTTTTCCAGTGATTATTTAATGTGCTTTTATTCTATAGTTATTTAAAATTGATTATGAGTGAAATAATTTTTTTTGATAGAATTGATTTAGCTATAACAGTTGATGTATATGTGATTCCAGGATTCTGAAAGAGTTGTAAGTAGAGATGAGGGAATTGCACTAGCAAAAGAGCTTGGATGTTTGTTACTTGAATGCAGTGCTAAAACTAGAGAAAATGTGGAGCAATGCTTTGAAGAACTTGCATTAAAGGTGGTACTCATTCCATTTAACACTACCTACTGTAGGATATTCAAGATATTTGATAACTACTATAGATAGTCAGTTTATCCGCCTTTATGGTGGTCTTCTTTTTTTTTTCTTTGGAAAAAAACTAAAACAAACACATGGTGGGTTATATGATGGTTCTATTTCAAGCTATGATGGAGTTTATAAACTAGTTATATGATACAAATTTTTAGTAGAACTCACTATTGAAAATCAGCTTGCAATAGGAAGGTGTCTAGGAGCTTATTTACATATGGTTAAGATTGTACTTAAGTCATGTGGAGACTCTGCAGCCGACATCCATAGCGGCTCATTTTTTCAACACTGACCTAATAGTAGCCTTTCATCTTTTGGTGGCTCTACTCCTCTATCAGTATTCAATGGCCTGACACTATGCTCATACATAGTACCAAGATATTTTAATTCAACTTATAAGTCGCCCCTTCTGTGACTTGACTACAAAGTCCCAACCCCTTCGATCTCTCATATTCAACGAGTTGCGTTTGATCCCATAGTTGACGTGATGGTTGGCTTTGATACCAAATGATACAAACTTTGAGTGAAACTCATCCTTAAAAACCGGAAAAACCGGCTTGCCAGGGGAAGGGTGCCCAAAATTTATGTACACATGGTTATATTCTATTTCAAGTTTTGGTTGTTTGGCTGGTAGCTTTTGGTTGGAATGGCATATTCACCCAAATTATGAGGGAAAGGCTCGGGTGGGGGAGGAATTTATTCTTTAGGGATAAAGATAGGATGAGACAAGAGATGTTTACTCAAAAATCTGATCATATTATAGCTCGTCAAGAAGTAATTGGTACTACGATCTCTGGAAGAACAATAATTAAATTTGAGGATGCACCAGAATCTTTTCGATTGCTTGTTCGAGAACTACAATCTTTGACTTTGGAACTTAATCATTTTCTTGTATCTGGGAAGAACTTCTGGATTAATAGGAAGGAAGCTTAATCGGAATGAATTAGAATTTTTCTTCTATGATTAATAGGTATAAACATCAATAACTCCAAATTGGTTATCCAAGAAACTAATTTCCCTTAGTATGATTTGGCGTTTTTCTATTCTCACTTCTAACGAGTTCAGATTATTTTACAGATAATGGAGGTTCCTAGTCTTTTGGAAGAAGGATCTACTGTAGTGAAGAGAAACATTTTAAAGCAGAAACAGGAATACCAAACACCTCCAAGTGGCGGTTGCTGCTCTTAAAAGCAAGACTCAGATATCATGAACAGATCATGTACATGTTAATTTCTCTTCTACTTTCTGCTGTCATCGAGTTGCTTACTTACACCATGGAAAGTGGGATATTGGCACTCAGATAACATATTTTAGCTTGTGTAAATGTTTGCTTTTGTTTTTCTTTAATTCTACCCATGTTATGAAAACGAAATTGCTTGTATTTTTTTACTATTTCATTTGTTTTAATACAGAGTTTTCTTATTATTGCTTGAGCCTTGAAGTGTAGTAGTCCTTTACTCCCCAAGGGCAGCTAACAGTAATTTTACTCATTTTACTAGTAGTATTTGTTACACCTGTTCCTAGATTGACTAGGTCACTTATACTGCAACTTCCTGCATTAACAGTAATCAATGGATGTATTCTAATGGAAATATTTATTATAAATCAGGTACGCAAAAAAAAAAAATCTTCTGGGTGTTCCTCATTATATTAAAATATCATTGATCGCATTTTATGATGGTCAAATTCTATTGGATGAAAATATTGCCGAGTGACATCAAAACAATATATCTATGTGGCACACAAATAGAATCAATTTTTTTGAAAGGACAAATAGAATCAATTAATTGACCGTAATCGTTGAATTTGGTGATTAAAATTAAGGAATTTAGTGGTCGACCACTCCGGTTCAAATCTTTTTTTTTTTTTAAAAAAAAAAATATATATTATTTTTAATTTAAGGATACATTTATAATTTCATAAGGACCATGTCAAAAAAAAATACCGAAATTTGTATAAAGAAATTTAGTTGTTATACAAGAATACCACAAAAGTTATTTATTTATTTTAAAACAACAAAAAATTATTTGTCGTGTCAAACCACAGATACCTTTAACAAATTTTTCTTATAACAAAGTCACATAATGGTATTATAGAATTATAAATTATACAAAAAAAAAAAAAAAAAAGGTGATCAAAGGTGATATAAGGAAAGTAACATGCGGCCACCTCCTTTTCTCAAATTAAAAATAAAAGATGTTTAACGAAACAAATGTTATATGTTTATACAAATTTTTTCAATGTAAAAAAGAAAAAGAAAAAGACAAAAGGAAAAATAAAAAAGAAGGTTAAAAAGTATTGTTAATATAGGAAGTCGGCATGCGCCACGCAAGTGTGGCCTAAGCTGTTTGGTTTGTTGCGACTTGCGAGGTTTATGGTATTTGTCTCCTGCCAAAATCGAATAGGGGAAAGGGGATAAGGCCGTTCGGTTCAAGGATTAGAAACCAAGAAAAGCATTTTTCCTCAAAATCTTTGCTTTTCTCAGGTACTCAAAATCTGCTTCTTTCCCTTCTCAATCTTCATTCTCTTCACCTTCTTATTACCGTTTGATTTTGGTAGGGTTTAGGGTTCTTTCTGAGGTACCAAAATTTCAATTTTCTCATTAATTTCACTGTAATATTCGCAGTCAGGATTTTATTTCTGGGTCTCTGTGCAGTGTGAGAAATTGTTAAATTTGCTCCTGATAAGGGACCATCGTTATGCTGTGGGGTTGCTTTAGAGAGCGTGTCTGAGAGAGAAAGAGGACTGGTTGTGCACATTATGTATAATAGGCAACACTTTTTGGAAATTTTTTATTTTTGAAGTTGGATAAGGAGTTTATTTATCTCCAGAGATGGGCTTGTGATAATTTCTTGATTAGGGTTTAATTTTTGCTGTTTTTGCAACCGAGAGCTTGTTATGTGGACTATTTGCTGATTTTATTATTATTTTTTTATTTTTGGTTTTTTTGGTTGGAGTAGTAGGACAAACATTTATCTATGGCGTCCCTAATACGTGAATGGGTAGGGATCAACACGTTCGCTTCTGCCACTCAGACCAAATTGCTTGAATTGCTGGGAAAACTCAAGCAGGAGGTTCTTTTTCTCAGACCCATATTCACATTATTAACAATGTGCTTGCTTGCAGGCGTGTATTTGATTGTTTCACTAGGGCTTGATACATGTGGTGTTTATAGTTTTTGATTCTTGTGTTTTTGAACTTTTGTTCATATATTGGTGTAGAATGTGGACACGTTGACAATACTTGTAATGGGGAAAGGTGGTGTTGGGAAGTCTTCGACCATAAACTCAATCATTGGGGAAAGAGCGGTGTCTGTTAATCCTTTTCAGGTATATGTTGCTTTCCTTGTCATGGGTCATTTATGTGGTTTCTGTGCTGTGCACTTCATATTTATATCTACAGATTTTTGTTTCTTTTAGTCAGAAGCACCCAGGACTGTTACGGTGTCACGT
Source organism: Betula pendula (assembly GCA_900184695.1). Taxonomy (NCBI): domain Eukaryota; kingdom Viridiplantae; phylum Streptophyta; class Magnoliopsida; order Fagales; family Betulaceae; genus Betula; species Betula pendula. The sequence goes on along the minus strand of FXXK01000083.1, from coordinate 388,003 downwards.
CAGAGGGCTGGATTTACTTTGAACGTCATTGACACTCCGGGGCTTATAGAAGGAGGATATGTCAATGCGCAGGCACTTGAGATTATAAAACGGTATGCTTTTGCTTGTTGTAGTATAATTTGTACGCTTTCCTAGTGAAGTATGGTCCTGGCTATTGCTCGAGGAATTGACTTCAATCTATTTTATGACTCTGACTTCATTCTCATTCTCTTTTCTTCATTTCATGTTCAATGTGGGGGGAATTTCCATTTGAGCAGTTCCCTTCTGAACAAGACCATCGATGTTCTACTATATGTGGACCGTTTGGATGCATATAGGGTCGATAACTTGGATAAGCAAGTTGTTAAAGCCATAACCGAGAGTTTTGGTAAAGGAATATGGAATAGGGCTTTCGTTGTCCTAACACATGCTCAGCTCTCGCCACCAGATGGATTACCTTATGAAGATTTTTACTCCAAAAGGTCAGGGGCTCTTCTAAAAGTTGTTCGACTCGGTGCGGGGTTAAAAAAGCAGGATAAGAAGGTACATCATTTTTATCTTTTCTCCTTTTTCTACTTCTGCAACCTCAAGCTCAAGATGTATTATTCTTTTGTCCTCCTCCCTCTATATTGTCATTGGTAGTTCATATTGAAGTGCCCAACTGTTTGATTTAAGACATTGTACATGAACTTCTATTATTGTCCAATTCTCTTTTGGAAGATGCATGAAGTGCATGGGAAGTGGTTTTCTTAATTATAAACAATTGACTCTCTCTTTTACTTGTGCACTCTTTCAAGATTCTCTATATGGGTACTGCACACATTTTGGTAAATAACCTATATTTGCCCATGAACCTCTTGTCATATCCATTTAAATTTATTTATGTACTTTTTTCTTTTTTTGTCACTTATTGCAATGGTTAGTGAATGAAGTTCTGTCAAGCCAAAAGAAGATGGTTTTAAGTAATTTTGGCTTGTCATTTTCTCAGTCAGGAAAGTATTGAGATTGTTGCTGAAAAATTCCAAAATATACTACCTTTGGGTTTTGTGTGCGTGAGTGTTTTCTTATTTTCTAAACTTCAAAGACTGTTCGGTCCCAGCAGCTTTTGTGGCTACATGGTATAATATTATAGTAATTATTGGGGTCTTGTACTTATCGAAAAAAGAAATTATTGGGGTTTTGAATCAACGGGAGATTTGGATACTTGATTTATTTGATGCAGTGTTTATTATTGGATTTTTGAATTAAAGGGAAGCCAAGCGATATGCTTGTAGAAATAACTGAAAATATTTATAGAAAACACCATGATTGTTCAAAATCAAGCTCTGATCTGCTGTTGGCCTTATTTCTGACTAAGGACGTCTTTAAACAATTGTCAGGAAGCAATGAGGAAAATTTGCTGTCATTCAGAACCTACCTTCAAAATAAGAAAGTAGCTACTCAAGTTTTTATGTTTTTTATATAAGGAAAAAATTATTGTTGGGCATGTTGTTGAACATAATTTGTTAATGCTTAGAGGTTTGGATATGAGTTTTTTGTACCTGTAGTTTGTTTTCCTATATTTCATATCAATATTAACATATACAAAATTGTGTGGCCATGAAACTTGTATTGTCTTGGAGTGACTTGCCTGACTTTCCATTACTTCATTGTTTAGAAACTTGACAAATTGAGACAATCTTAATTCTATACCATTTTTGTCTTACATCATGATCATACTATTCATGTGCTTTGCATGCGCTATTTTGGTTAGTACTTAAAACGTGTGAAAGCTATGTTGAACAGTATGCTTGGTAACCGAATCTAGAGCCACTTGGCATTCCAACCCAATTCCAACAATGCACTTTTCTGACCGAGAAAGTGGAACTGCCTGACATAGCATATTAGAATTCATTAAAGCTCGATTCACATCATTATGTTCCCTTATTGGATGATCATATACTTCTCAGAAATCGAATTTCTTGATCAATGGAGGAACAATATCATCATTTTTGTCCAATAAGATACCAAAGTGGTGGATGATTGACTCATTCCAGTTATGCTGTGTGTGCTCAGCTTGCCTCTTATCAAGCATGTACCTGGTGGTATATGTTCTCAACAAAGAAAGAGAGAAAATCAAAAGACATTCCTAGAGTACCTTCTTCTGTGTTCCTCCTTTACAGTCCTATCTCAAAATGAGTGAGCTGGCTGTGCTAGCCAGCTTACATAGATGCATCATTTTACACCAACATGTAAAAGAATTAAAGTTGTACCATTTGCATTTCCCCTGTGTCCACGTGTTCCAATCCGAGGACCTTAGATAATTTGATAGAAGCATATTAAACTGCTAGCTGACTATGAGAGAATTGTGGTTGCTTGTGTTTTGTTCGGTTGGGTTGATGAGGGCTATGCCTACAACTATGGCTGGATTATTGGCTTGTTTGGGGGAACACTTTGGAAGATATTGTAGTGGAGAGATTTGGAAGGCTATTTATTCATTAATGCATCATGTGGTGCCTTTGGAGAGAGATGAATGCCCGGAAATTTTTAGGGTTGTGATTTGTCTTGTGTTGAAATTGAAGCTTCACTTTTTGAGATTTTGATCGGATGGTGCTAGATGCTGCTTCTCTAATTTCTAGAATTTCTTGATCGTTTAAGTTTTAGGAGTTTTTTTTTGGTTTTTTCCCTTGTATACTGCTTGTGTTGTGTGTGCTTAGGGTTGTGCCCATTTTAACCTTTTGTTTTTTCCCTTTTCAAATACATATCTACTCGCAAAAAGGAAAAAAAAAAAAAAGAACAAGAAAATCTGACCTTGGTAGTGATATTTTTGTTTCTTGACAAGAGACTTTGACAGTGAGTTTCCATGTCTTAAGATATGCTTAAGTGCTCACTATTGTATTTCTCAAAATAGATTTCCAGCTTGTGTAGCTTCTTTAAGTTGGAGCTCGGCAAGTTGAAATAAGTCTCAGTTTATAAAGAAATACTTCTCAAAAAAAAAGTCTTCAGTTTATGAAGAAATGTATTTATGAAATTTATTTGTCTATTTTATTTCATGAAATTCATTTGTCTATTTTGTCTTTCTCTGTATAGGATTTTGCTATCCCTGTTGTTTTGGTTGAGAACAGTGGAAGATGTAATAAGAATGAAATTGATGAAAAGGTTAGTCATTTTCCTGATGCCACTTGTTTGTGGTCCTCATCTTTCAGTTCATTTATCATTGATGTTTTCTCTTCTCCGAGAGGCTGAGAAGATTGGTGGTGCTTGGTGACAGGTTCTTCCAAATGGGATTGCGTGGATTCCTCATTTAGTCAAAACAATCACAGAAGTTGTGTTGAATGGAAGCAAGTCTATTGTTGTTGACAAGAAGCTGATTGAAGGGCCAAACCCCAATGAAAGAGGGAAGTTCTTGATTCCACTTATTTTCGCCTTCCAAGTATGCTTCTAGACTTTCAATGCTATTGTGTTTCTTCTCTTCTGAAGCAGGGATCAATAATCTCATTCATTTGTTCTCTTTGCTTGTTGACAGTACTTCTTCGTTATTAAACGGATAGAGCGCTCAATCAAGTATGATATTGCAAGGGAGGGTAGACCATCATGGGAGTAGTAGGATTCGGGTTCGACTACTCGAAATTTCTGATTTGGTTATGAACCTTTACTGTCATGAAGTTTTCTTAATGTTGATGCAGTTTTTCCTATGCTGATCACATCTCTTAGACATTTCCGTATATTCTGCAGTAGTGGTTATCTGCGGCAGATGGATTCCTTAGTGTTTTGAGAGAGTTGGATTTTGTGTATTCAGATAAATTATGCTCTTTAAATTAGCGTTTTTGGCTACCTAGTTAATGTTGCATCTGTAGAAGAATTATTTATTTTTCTGTTTTAATGTACTCGTTCCGATGTATACCATGGTTTCCATCTCTTACAAAAGAACAATTTATGGATATTATTAGGAGATTCTCAGCTGGTTGTAGTGTAGTCCGTCTTTAAGATCAAATTAACGTGGATTCTCTTTCTGTTAAGGAATATCTATTTCTAGTTTTTCAGGGAGGACGGGAATCCGTGCAATAGGGCTGCACTATTGCCCATGTGAGAGTCTGCTTACTTAAGCAGAAGGGCTCCTCGGGAAATTCGAGCAGCAGGGGTTCCGACAGTCTTTCACAGGGTTCTATTACAATAGAACAGCCTTGTATGGGATCTAAATTGTTTTAAGAAAAACAATTTTCAGTTTTATATCTTTCTTTTTCCATTATTAAAAGGACCACGCGGACTCCAACAGAAAAGGACATCTCATACTAAGATGGAGGCAAGATCAAGAAAAACCCCATATAGGCAAACCGCCCTTCTTGAAGCATTTGTTGATTACCTACCTCTCTTTCTTATTCAATAAAAAGCTGCTAATAACATAAAAAAAAAAAAAAGGGGGAAAAAAAGAAGAAGAAGAAAAAAATAAAGAGAGCTAAAAAGGGATCAATTGGTATTTATAATGCTGGCAATTGTTGATATGGTATATGAATCTAATATGAACTTAATATAAAATTAGTGAGTTAAGTTTAGATTGTTTGACTCATTTAATTAAATAGGTTGGATTGAGTTAAGCTTAGATTGTTTGACTCATTTAATTAAATGGGTTGAATTAACGACTTATTGATGCCTCAATACGTGAGATTTAAGGCTGATAATTTTTAACATAATTTGCGAATTTGAAATAAATTCAACACAATATTTAAGTTTGACAATTTTTTGCACGACTCGCGAACTCAATATGAACTTATTGAAATTTATCAAGTTATGATTAGATAGTCTAGTCCATTTAATTCAATAAAACGATATAAAGTTTTATACTCATTATTCGCTATTAACTAAATTGTCATGATAGCTTGATCCTCCAATAAAGGGGTTTGGTTCTGAATTTGATTTCCCAATTCCCACCATCCCTGTCTGCGAAGTGTTCTTTATCGAAATTGATCCCAACACCCCTACAATATAGATAAAATGGAAAAAGAATTTTCCTACCTCTTCAAAAACAAAATCCCAATAAATTATAATTAAAAAAATAATAATAATTCCAACACCAACCGTCTCTTGTAACACACACGAGGCAGTCACAGAGAGAAGAGAGCTTATAGATATATATTTTAATACTCGTTTGATAATAATAATGATTCCTTATTAAAAAAAGAAAAAAATAGAATATAAATGGGTTTTGAGCTGGAAAAAATGTGTATATATCGAAAGGGCCTTAAGAGCTGGAAAAAGTAGATTCAACGAGCCACAGTTAACACCACCCACTCCAAAATACCCACCCATACCATAGAGAGAGAGAGAGAAGTCAAGAGAATCGAGCACACAGGACTCAGAGAAACAAGGGATAACACCAAAGCTAGAGAGAGACCCATTTTTTTTATTTTTTTATTTTTTTTCCTTTCCTTTTATTTTTGTTGTGTTAAATCCCTTTATCCCTATATTTTTCCCCGCCTGAATTTGCCTGTTCTTGCTTATTCTCTCTGCAAACCCTTCTTCTTCTTCTTCTTCTTCTTCTATGGCCGTTGCTTCTTTTCTCTTGTTTTTCTACCTCACCGTCCTGTCTTCGCTGCGGTTGGTGTCTTCGTCTTCGGCTTTGTGCCCTAAGGAATCGAATTTATTTCTCTACGCTCTTCAATCCCAATGCCCTCTTGCGATCTCCCCCAACCCACCTATCCAGGTACGCTTTCTGTTTTTCTTTCCTTCTGTTTTCACATTTCCGCTTTCATTTCGGCGTAAGTTCGTTTATTTTGAATTATGTTTTTGTTTTTTAGTTTGGCTATTGTCATAATCTTGGTAGCGATTGTAGATATTCATTTTCTAGATGCTGGATGTGATGTGTTGATTTATTGGGTTCTGAGGATTTGGGTTTGATCTTGGGTGATTTTTGTCTCTGGGTTTTTTTTTTTTTTTCCTCTCTTTTTGAGGTTCCGATGCAAAGGGTTGGTGTATTTTCTTGTTGATGGTATTGGGTTTTAATTTTGTGTGGTAGAGTTTGTGGTGTGAAATTTGGAGAATCAGAATCTATATGTTATTTGGTTGACTTTTGAAATTGAGTATCTCTTTACGTCGGTATGATAAGAAAAGTAATAGAAAGAATGAAGTTGCGCATTTCTGGATTTCTCTAGTTTTAATTTTATAGCCTAATTTGTGGAAATAAAGAGGGGAATATGGTATCGTGTTGTTGCTAAATGGTTGTTTATGTTGACCATTCTTTTCTTTTCTTTTTTTTCTTCTTTTTTAACGAATTTGGTTTTCTGTGTTAGCTGTTCAACTTAGTCTTTTCAAAGCCCTGCCAAGAAGTCTGACTTTGAATAATCCATATTCTACAAGATTTGAATTTAATTCTTGTGGAGAAGCAAGACAATGAAATGTAAATTTTGAATAATCCATATTCTACGAGTTGGCAGAAGTATATACTTGATATAATTTGTGGTTTTCTCAATTTGCTAGGTGGGGCATGAAATGTAAATTTTTTTAGGGTAAGCTTTGGTTGACATATCTTGTATTAAGCAAACGGTTTGCCAGTAAGAGACTGAGAGGAAAATAATTGTTAGTTTAAGTTGCAAGGTTTGGAGATTACATCAGGGTTTTAGCAGCTGCAAAAGTCTTTGAGACGCAGTTTTGGGGTCCATTCTAGGCTTTCTAGCACTTTGGACGATTGATAGACACATGATGGGTAAAAAAAATATGACGTGGGAAAATAGTATGCGAAAAGGACATACTTTTAGCCCTTACTGTTGCAGCATGATGTGTGGGTGTAGTTTAGGTTGCAGAAGATTTGATATTGCTTGAGACACAGTTGATAATTGTGGGTGAAGTTGTTGACTTGTTTATCTCTTTATGGAATATTCCCATGCAATATCAATGTTGATAATCTTCCTTTTACCTTATTTGATCTACTTTTTTTTTTCTTTTTTTATAAATAAAAGACTAATCTCATTTAAAGAGTAAGGCGCTTCTAAGTACACTGGAAGTATACAGAAGGAACACTTAACTAGGAAGAGCAAAACGAACTAGAAAATCACTATAGCTAAATGACAAAGGATAAACAAATGCCGCCGTCCATAGATATAGAGTATCGTAAAATAAAGATAAAATATCCTCCATCAACCTCTCCCTGTCCTCAAAGTTCATATAATTCATTTCCCTTCATAAACACCAAAACAGACAAGTAGACACCATTTTTCACACTACAGCACTCCTAGGCCTATTTGAGGACCACCAATAGTCATACAGATCAATAACACGTCTAGGCATAACCCAAGACAACCCAAAGCGGCTGAAAAAATTGCTCCAAATGGCGGAGACCACATCACAATGAAGAAGAAGATAGTCCACAGACTCCCCATTACTCTTGCACATGCAACATCTGTCCACTACGATGATGTGCCACCTCCTGAGGTTATCCAATGTGAGGATCTTACCTAAAGATGCCGACCAAGCAAAGAAGACTGCCTTCAAGGGAGCTGGAGTCCGCCACACACTCTTCCAAGCGAAGCGACAACCTACAGAAGTTATCAAAGAGCTATAGAAGGTGTTAACTTTAAATAGACCTCTTTTGGCAGGAACCCACCACAGCTGATCTACACCACCTCTTCTCACAGAAGTTGAATGCAACACATGGAATAAGGAAGCAAAAACATCTATCTCTCAATCATGTGCCGCTCTAGCAAAGCTCACATTCCACTGGATGGAGCCGCCCAGGATCTCCAAATTATTCGCAATAGACGCATCCTTTGCACAAGCGAGGCCATATAAGACTGGAAAAGCAATCTTGAGAGCCACATCCCCACACCACTTATCTTGTCAGAAAAGTTGATCCTAGAGCCATCCCCCACCAAAAATCTCGTAGAATTGGAGAATTTCTCTGTTTGATCTACTACTCTGTTTGAAAGATCCATTCATCTACTCCTTTTCTCATGACTGTTTTTGGCACCTGAAAGATCTATTCAACTCAATTATATTACCTTATTTGATCTACTACTCTGTTTGAAGATTTTGTTCTATTGTCCAAAATTAAAATTTGAATGACTGAAATCATTCTTTCCTGATGATTTGCGACAAGATTTCTGTTGCAATTCCAACCGGTAGGCTTCAATACTAGATGTGTGGAATATCTTCTTTGCATTACTTGTCTTTTTTCATCAGTGAACAACTCATGCACACAGCAGGGAATGATTTCAGCCAGCCTATTTGTGTTACTTCTGGGTCCAAAGACAATAGGCAAACATCTCTAGTGCCTAATGATGTGCAGTGAAAGTAACTTGGTGCTTATCAAACTTTAGCAGTCACTAGCGAAAGGGTTAAGCGGGCTAGTTCCACACACCCCCCTTCCCACACAAATGTGGAGGTTATGTAAGCATTGTGGTTTCATGGTTTTCTGTCTTTCCTTAAGTACCTTACTACTCATGGGTTAGATAGGTGAATGATAAAGCTCTAAACACGCCCTTTAGTCTCTTTTCCTCCCCATTCTAACGATGTTTTATTGTTAAGTTGATATTTGTTGATGTCTGATGGGCTATTTGAATATCCCGCGGGTACCAAACAAGCCCAATATGTTGCCATGTAGTGTTTTGATTGGAATCTGTTATCTTTTTGTAGTGATTAAATGAACTATTCATTTATTGTTCTCATAATGTCGGTCATGGAACTTGGGAGTTGAAGGTTAAGAAAGAAAAAGTGAATTTTTGAGCGTCGGTGCGTGCAAGCGCGTCTTGCTAGGCCTCTCTACTAGTCTGCCGTCTATCAGTGCGACAAGCTCAGGGCTGTCGAGGGGGGTGGTTAGTGGGAGTTTTCAGTTTTGTCTGTGAGGATCTATTGCTCTGGCTTCTCTCGCTGGGGGATCTATTCCTGGAAGCTTTAGTTCTCTTTCTCCTGCGTCGATCTTCCCTCCCTCTACCCTAGCGGTGGCGCGTTTGGAGCGCTACGCTACGGCGGATCAGTGCGTTTGGTTGATTTTCTTCTCTGGTATAATGGTTTTTTCTTCTGGGTTGGCCGCGTGAGTTGGGTTATGGAGAACTGCTTCTTCGTAGAGGCCAAATCTTTCTCCTTCTACATAAATCGGCAAACCGGAGTTCCGGCTAGAGGAAAGGAGGAAACGCATTGTTGGGGCTGTTTCCTTGGGCCCGAGATGTGTAGCTTGGTTGATTGTGACGATGGAAGAAGTGCTGAGGAGTACTGAAGTCGAGGTGTTCGTCAATCCACCCTGGAGGCTTCAAACGAGGTCACTGTTAAGAGGGGAGGCAACAGAGTTGGTCGTTTTTTGGAGGTGGCGTCTCAAGTTCTGGGATGCTGGAGAGGATTTATCCTGTTGCTAGAAGGCTGCGAAGGGTGGGGTTGGAGTAAATTTTTTGGGGAGCTGAGCAAGGTGATGGCTTTCTTTGAAGCCATGAGAGGACCTTCTCTTCCTGGTTCTGGGCTGGGGGTTTTTCATGAGCCAATGGCAAAGGAGGCTTCTTTGTAATTGCTAATTCATCCCGTGGGTGCCGCAGATTCTTCTTATGGGGCTGCTGCTAGGGAAGTTGGACCGGGTGTTGGGGGTAAGGTTGTTTAGAGCACTTTGGAGGCGTTGCGCTCTCTCCTTGGAGCGTGGGAGGGCAGTTTCAAGAAGATGATAGGGAAGCTGGACTGGGTGATTGCTGCGGTTTGGGTTGGGCTGGTTCAGTTTGGGTTGGGTTGCGGATCAGTGTTATGTAATTTGGGTCCTGGGCCATTAAGGAGGGCTTGTTTCTTTCGGAAGGCTAAGCCCAAGTTGAAGCCCAAGTTGAGTTTTTTTTGCAAAAGGCCTCGTCGGCTTGGTTCCGTTATTGAGCATAGGTCTACCCAAGCCTTCGAAACGCCGGCATCTTCGTCGTTGGTTCCGTTGGAGATTCCTTCATCGGCTGGTTTGTCTCCGGGGATTTCGATTGTAATGGTGGACTGCGGTTGTGTTGATGGTGCGAACTTGCCGTCGGTGTCTGTCCAGATATTGCCAGAATCTCAAATTTCGGCCCCTTCTTCTTTTGTGATGGAGCGATCCACGGTTGTCCAAATATTGCTGGAAATTCAGATTCTGGCCTCTTCTTCTTCTTCTGTGATGGAGCGACCCACTATTGACTAGGTAACGCTGGAATTTTAGATTCCGGCCTCTTCTTCTCCTTCTGCGTTGGTGCGGGCCAGTGTTGATGGGAGTCTCAAAGTGGCTACTTCTTCTGCGTTGGTGCGGGCTAGACCGCTGAAGAGCCTTCTTCGGCGAGGCTTTCTTAATTCTCTGCCGTCGAGTGCTTTGGGTTTGAGTGTTTCAGGTTTGGCCCCTTCTCCTTCTATTTCTACGGTTAGCATCCCTGGATCTGTCTTGTGCACTGGGTTGGCTCCGAGTGGGCTTTCAAGGCCGGAGTTGGCTCTGGGTAGGCTTCAGTCTCCGGGTTTTGTGCTAGTGATGTCCTATAAGCCCATTTAGCACTATAGCCGTAAGTTGAGGGGCAACAGGTTTTTGAGGATGGACGAAAGCATGATCATGGAAGCCGTGTTGTCATTCGGTGTCCCGTTTATTTCTTCTAGTGTGGGGAAAGATGGAGCTTCTCTTCCCAATGAGGTTACTCCCCGAAAGGTGAAGGGTAGAAAGGAGCTTAAAAATTTAGAATGCTCAATCAAATACGATGCTAAGGTTGCTTTCACTAGGAGGGAGAGAGGCAAGCCACTCGTTTTCTAGCTTTGCGTGTCTCGTTAGTATTGGGTGTTGCTGTTTTGTGGGTTTCAGGATTGAGGGTTTTGGGTTTGAGGGTTCTCAGTATTTGGGCCTCTTGTGTATATTGCATGTATACTTTGAAGCGTCTTACGCTTTTTAATAAATTTTTTTACTTATCAAAAAAAAAAAAACTGTTCATTTATCTTAGGATTTAATTTCATCTTTTATTAAATAACTGTTTTAGAACTTGAATTGACCAACTTTTGTGTTCAAATTGTGTGTGAAACAAAGTACTTCATGTAGCCTGGATAAGGGTCAAGCTGATGTCTTTAGAATGATTTTCAATTTTCATTACTTAGAGCTCTTCATGTGTGGGACTCACCTGTAACATTGGATGAGAGTCGTCTTGCATGGGTTTGAATTTCAAGTCACTAGGATTCTAAGGTTAAAAATGTTTTTTAATTTGGGTTTTTGTTTCGTAAGTCATGGATATTTTGGTGATGACAGGCATAAATTTTCTGCAATTCCTGCAAATTCAGGCTATTTTGGTTATTAGGTCAACTCTAGAACTTTCCAGGAGTTTCTAAGTTTCTTGATTTATTTATTTGTTTATTTTTTGAGTCCAAGTTGGTCTTTTATTGTGTTCTATTAGGGTTTTATTTTATTAGTCAAATTAGGATTCCTAATCCTAGTTAATTTCTAGATATGTTTTCTTATTCTGGCTAGGTGTTTGTCTTGTATATTTTCTTTGTATTTATGTTGTATCTTTCCTCTTTTTAAAGAATTCTATTTACTTATACATACAAAAAAAGGATTTCTAATCCTAGTAGGTAGGGTCAAGAGCGTCTATATTTATGTCCTCATTGTACTTAAATAATTCGGAGATTAGATTAATTGAATATTGAGTGGTTTGAATATGGAGGTACATTGATTTTAGTATATTTTTTCTTTCTCCTTTTTTTGGTGCACTGTTACTGTTTACCTCACAATTCACAGAGCCCCTAAACAGCAACAGAATTTCCTTTTTTCTTCTCAATTCACATCCCCAAAACATATTGTATTCCTTCTACAATGAATTCTATGGATCCTTAGGATTGATGTCTTCTTTTATATCCCATAGTTTCTTACTTTTTTCGAGCAATGGGCCAGATCCAGTCATTTCTCAGGAACAATAGTTAAAGGGCCTGATATTACCACTTGGATTCGGAACCTAAATACTTATGCTCACAATTTCTATAGCCATACTAGTGATTGGAGGAGATCTCTTGAAAAGTATTTAGTGTCCATTTCTTTCCTTCCTCCACTTGAAACCTTAAATCCTTGTGGTATTTCCTGACCTTTTTACCCACCAAATAACCTGTCAAACCAGTCTTAAGAATATAATTGGTAGGGAGGAAAAGCGGAAGGATGGAAGATGGATTGGAAGGAAAATGGAAGATGTATACAACAAGATGCTCATTCCTCTTACAAGTTTTACTAATATTTTTTCTACCATTTCATGTATTTCGAATTTTCGTGAATATTAGGCTTACCTTCAATAGTTTAGCTTCCTTTTCATAATTTTTGTTTCTAAGTTTGTCCTACTATTATACAGAAGAGTAATTGATGTAATGGGATGGTGATTCAAGAATTGTATGACCTGCTTGTTCTTAGTCAGCAATGAATACTTGTTACTATGTACTTGTTTTTGAAAAAAGAGAACATTTGACATTTCTTTATTTATATCTTTGATCTTTAGGTGGATGGAGACTTCCTTGATAGAGCTTTGGCTTCCAAGTGGAGGAATGAATATTCTTCTATACTTTTCTATGCTTCTTGGTGCCCATTCTCTCGCAGTGTGCTTCCAACATATGAAACCCTCAATTCCATGTTCCCTCAGATAGAACATTTGATGGTGGAGAAATCTTCAGCCATGCCAAGGTGTGATGCCACTAACTTGACCTGCTTCTTTTCTTATGTTATCTTTGTGGGTTGAGAATATTTCCTTCTCTTGTTAGTAGTTGCATGGGCTATTTGAAAATTACTAGAGCGCTACTAAGAAGCAAATGTTCCTGGCGAAACATTGATTGTACTTGATGTGTTTGCCATAAAATAATATAAATTCCCAGAGACATGCAATAGATGTAAGGGCACGACAGTTTAATTAGATTTTGGTAAATTTACGGCCTTGGTAATCATGATCATATCATATCTTCTTAGAAGCATTTCCTGAAAGTCCTGCCTTCCTCTCCTTGCATAATGAGCTCTGTATTAATTTTTTGTCACATTTATCCTTGGGTTGTGGCTGATTTGATTAAAGGGTGAGGTGGTATGGGAATAGGTCTTAAATTCAGGATTTACGGTTTTTTTTTTTTTCCTTTTTCTTTTGGGTAAGTGATTCAAGGTTTACTCCGTAGAAGAAGAAAGTGTTGAATGAAAGATCTCTCTCTCTCTCTTTCTCTTCCTTTTGGCTTGTTAAATGAATTTGAAATTATGATGTGCAAGTCCTACTGTATGCAATTGACCTCCTCTAAGGAAACCTGGATAATACCTATCTGACCAAGAAACCTAAAGGATACAAGGTTCTCTGAGAACTTTCTTTAAAGTCGCAGAGAAACGCCAATACTCTTTTGGGAATGTTTTTAATTTCTACATATCTTTGTCTGCTATTCATTTGAGTTTTGCATGTTGTACTGCAGCATATTTTCAAGATATGGAATCCATAGCTTGCCTTCCATATTAATGGTGAATGGGACATCAAGGGTGCGATATCGTGGTCCAAAAAATCTCGTTTCCCTCGTGCAATTTTATAAGAAGACCACGGGTAAGGTTCTCCTAAGCAAACAGAAAAACATGTTTTATTTATTTATGTATTTATATGCCTACACAGATATGTAGGGTTGAGTTCAAGTTACACTATCATAACTCTTTGCAATGTTACATGAATAATCCATATATAAATATTTGTGGTGCATTGTCCAATCGCTACTTTTTCTTTGTCTGCCCTACTCTGAAAATGGTTATCCTTTGTAAGGATCTGTGACTGCGAGTCATTGGTTGAAGGAACAATTCTCAAGGACCAAGAAACTGATTATTTTGATAAATGCCCTGCAGTTGTGGATCAAATTTGCAGTTTTCATGACTTGAGGTTGGTTTCTAAGATAAACATCATGATTTGACTTGCATTTCAGGCCTTGAACCAGTTCAGTATTTTGCTGAGGATAACCCAATCAGCTTGGAGAGTGGTGGAAAATCCATTATCCTGTCATCAAATAGTTTGTCACTGAAAGAGATCTTAAAGAGGGAACCCTACTTGGTATTCTCTATAATGTTCCTCTGCTTGAGGTTACTTGTATGCATATTCCCACAGGTGTTATCTCGTCTCAAAGCATTTTGGGTCATATATATTCCCCATTTCAAGTTGGAAATATTTGGCGAGACAAGCCAGATAATGGGCCGTATTGTTCACATGATTGATATGAGGGGGGTATGGACCAAGCTGAGACTATTCAAGACCAGAAACTTCCACCAAGGTGCAAAGAATGCCCGGGTTTGGGCTTCTTCCTTGGCTTCTGTCGCTTTGGGTGAATCTTCGTCGGCTAGATCATCATCATCTTAAGGTGGAAGTTACAGTCTTGTTTTAAGTCAAATTGAGGTAAGAAAAGAGCTCATCGATCACATAGTATAAATATAAACTGCTGTGATGCACTGGGGCAGGTAGTCATCTCTCTCGCTCTCTCTGCCCCCAAATTTTACCCTTAGTGATATAGCTGAAGCTGTTATCCTTGTTTGAGTTGGGTTTTTTGGAGGAGCAAACAAGAATGTAAATTTGAGAACAGCTTTCTTTTTGTGTAAAATATTTGTCACTCGGGAAGAACATCTCTACTTTAAACATCTGTTGAATGTAAGCATATTAACCTCTCTCTCTCTATGGATATATTGATTAATGGCGTGAGACCGGATTTGAGACAGATGCGTTTTCGTCAAATAGTGTAAAAGCAGTGATAAATTGTCGAGGGGATTTTATGTTGCCAGTCTAATTGATGGGTCAAATACTCTGGACCGAGATTTCTGGGAGAAAAATGCTTCTTTTACATTTTTCTGGTTAATCCTTTTTGTTTTTTGTTTTTGTTTTTGAGCCTAAAGCAGTGATGGACCTCTTTTTTTTTTAGCTAAAAAAAAGAAAGAAAAAAAGATGGAAGATGGACTAAAAGGATGTACAAGAAGCATTCCTCTTTCTTGGAAGGTGTGGGTCATAGGGTGCCCGAGCATGTGGGTGTCATCGTGGGCAGTCCGACTATTTGCTCCAGAACTCACACACCCTTGTCTATATTTTGCTCGAATTTTATGGAATTTAGACAAGAAATTTTAGTGATCTAGATCCAAGATACCCCTGCAATGACAAGTCTAGTTTAGGTTGTGTTGAGGTTTAGGTATAAAAATAAATAAGTCTACTTTAATATAACTTATTTAATTAACTAAGTTAGACCTTTCAATTCTAATTTTGTAATTTTGTGTTGGTTTGAGTCAAGTTTACGGATTATGTTAAAAATTGTTAGTCTTAAATTATGCGAATCGAGTTTGAATTGTGTTGTGGCATTAGTATAAGACTATAATTTGTTAATTTTGTGTTGATTATTTAATTAAATAAGTTAGACTCTTTAACTCTATTCTTCTTACTTTGTGTTGATTGATGTCAAGTTTGTAAATTGTGTTAAAAATTCAGTCTTAAATGTCGTGGATTGTGTTGTAACATAGATATAAAATTATAATTTTTTAATTTCATGGTAAATTTCTCTAAATTGTATTAAAAATTGTCAATCCAACCTCTTATGCACTTCTAGAACAGAATTGACATTATATTTTGCAATGGAGGTACGGGCACATTATATGTAGTGGTAGGGTTTGCATGGTACTACTTAGTTTGGTTGATCAATTTGGTTGGATAAGGTGAAGATCCATCTATTTATTGTTGGGTGGACTTTGGGGCATATTGCATAGGGTGAAGATCCCAACTACACAATGCCTTAGGTGGGCCACTCTATTAGTATTAAATAAGCATCCTTCAATTATTTTATCCACGTTTATAGTGGTACGTGGTTGGTTGCAATCCCACGTAACAATAATTTAAGGCTCTTCATGACGTGTTTGGGCATTAGCATAGCGGAAAATTGACTCCTCAAATTTTTTCCCTCTCAAGGGAAACATTTTCCAGTGGGGACTCCAGTGGGAACCAAATCTGGAAAAGACTCTAGAGGAAGCTAAACAATGGATTATGACGCTCTAGATTTTAATATATATATATATATATATATATATCTGTTGATATTTTTCTTTTAAAAATTTTATTTTGGTTCAGTGTATCACATTAAAAGTGAGAAAAATGAAGGTGGATGAAACCCAATCTACTTCTGATTTTTGGCTCTCTTTTTTTCTTTTTTCTTTTTAATACTCAATAATATATGCTATGTCACGCTTAATTCTTCTTCTTCTTCTTCTTCTTTTTTTTTTTTTTTTTTTTTCTAAGCAATATACCGAGGAAGGGGAGAGGGGATATGTCACGCTTAATTCATTGCTATGGATGCTTCTCTAACTAAGCTTTAATTTATTATTATTATTATTATTATTATTATTAAAGCTTAAATTTTGCATCCTCTCAAGCAAGGGTGATTTCTCTAATTCAATTGTATAATTTTGTGAGCTTAAATCAACATATCTTTCAAATCTAATCTATTCAAAATACATATAATTTTTACATATATTTTTAATTCTCACAAATATTATGAACATTAATCAAAACAAAACTGAGAATATTCATCAAAATCTGTGACGACATATTTCAACAGCAAATAAAATTAATAAAAAAATAAAGATACCAACACATGGACAGTTGTACAAGGCTTTCACTTTCAGCTTTGCCCTTTTCCGTTCCGTTCCACAACCCAACCCATCAATTTATGATTCGAAGCCAACTCTAAGAAGCAACCGACGCTCTTTCTTTTCATGAGATGAGACTTGAGGGTAAATCCAACCAACACATTTCTCTTCTAGACTCTACACGTGTCCACAGAAAGAACCAAAACAAGAACCTTAGAGCACTTTCTCACCCTATTTCGAACGTAATCTATTGAGTTCACTTTTATCCAAACTCACATTATAGTAATCCAACTTTAGTTTAATATTATTCTCCTCCATCTCATCTTTTCTTTTCTTTTCTTTTTTTTTTTTTTTTTAATTTATTCCAACATTGTTTTTATAATTGACTTTTTTACTTTATTCAAAACATAATTCTTTTATTTACTTTGCGTGAGTTTGAATCAACGAAGATACTTTTGGAATGTTTTCATTTTTCATATTAGATAATATCTTCTTAAAGAATGAAATTTTAAAGATAGCTACGCCATTGTGTTTTGGGGTAAAATATTTTTTAGGCAAAAAATGTTTTCCGTTAAAAATATTGTTTGAAAAAAGTGGTTATTTTTTGCTATTTGTTTGCAATCTTAAAAATAGTTCGAAAAATATTTTTTGGCGTTTGGTTCGTATGAAAAATAGCCAAATATTTTTTATATTTTCATGTACTCTGAGGAGTTGTGAGGAAGAGAGAAATGACGAAAATGAGCTACAAAAAAACAAAAAAGAATATGTGAGAATAATTTCTTTTTTTTTATGGTTAGTTTGTAATCTTGTACAATTATCTGCTTATATTGCTCACAATTCAGGTAAGTAATTATGAGAGGCCCTTGTGAAGATACCTGCCCAGATAAATGTTCGGGAAGCTTGAGATCTGTTCAAGTAGGTAAGCCCCATAAGAGGCTCTCTCATAATTGCTTGCTTGATGGTATGGGAGAGCGGCAGAAAATGAATTACTCATATAAGAAGCATAAATTATTTTACACCTTGTAAAAATTTTTTTCTTTAGTCAACTAAAATTATTTTTAGATTAAACAATATTTTATATTGCACCTAACACTCAAAAATAAAAATAAAATTTAGAAACAAAATTTAGACCAAAATAAACGGGGCAAGAATATGGGATAAAAGGAGACAACAGAAAAAATTAAAAGGGATTAGCCGATTAAACAATAGAAAAGAAATATCATCCAAGAACCCAATCAAAGAGGGAATTCTCCTAGGCGGGTCCCTACCGGACCATCATCAATTTGTCGCCTTTAAGAATAAAGAGGGATAAGAACTCAAAACATGTCATATCCCTCCTTGCTTGAGGGATCAATCTTCACTCCAAGAGCAAGAGGACACAACAGCGGTGGCCTGCTCTCAATAGTCATGGAGAATCCACGCTAAACTCCATGAAAGCCACCTTCTTTGATCCAATTATTCAACACCCACGTTTCCAAAAACCCCCCCAAACCTCCTATTTCAACCCTCTAATTCATCATCTTCCATTCCCAAAAATCCTCAGAGAAAATGGATCTCGATGAGTGGGAGTACCTCCCTGATGATGCGTTCCTTGATTTCCATGAAGATGGTGAAAAAAGGATTTTCTCGGGCAAACGTAATTCTGACCCAAAAACTGTTTTCAACATGGATTACTTCATATGCCCATCACCAACTTCTGGGAAAGTCATTGAACCGCCAGGGAATTCAAGGCTGCCCAATCAAGTTGTGCCGCTTCCAATTGATTGGGAACCAACATGTGTCAGCGGCAAGGCCCGAGATGATGATCTGGTGAAGGGCATCACAAAGGTTCCTATTGAAATCAGTGTTTTGCCATCAGCTGTTCTTGCTGAAAAAATCAAAGCTATGGAAGCCGATCAAGACACGGTTTCACAAGTTTTCTTCAAAATCAAGGAAAACGAATTCGTCGACATGAAAATGGACTCCCCAAAGTCCGGTGCTAGGGGGTTTTTGCCTCAAATTGAAACGGGAACGTTTCAATATGAGGACAAGGGTGAGGCCTTGGAGAGTAAGACCTCCCCAAGAATGAAAATTGAGAAAGAGATGGTAATGATGGATTGTGATAGCAACAAAGAGGAGGTCGCTTGGGAAGAGGATAGCGGTAGGCTGAACTTATGGAAGTGGAGCTTATCTGGGATTGGTGCTATTTGCTCTTTTGGTGTTGCTGCTGCTACAATCTGTATTATATTTTTTGGAAGCCACCAAAGAAACAAACACCACCAGCAGAACCAGAAGTTTCGGTTCCAGATCTACGCTGATGACAAGGTCTGCAAATTTAATTTTGCTTTCTCTGTTTCTCTCTGTTTTCATGTCATCAAATACCACACTTTCTATATGTTTGAGCCGTATTTGCGAAAAATATGTCAGAATTGGTGCTATTTTGTTTCATTAGAGGCCTGCGGTTTCTTCCCTCAATTAGAAAGCAAATCTTGATCATTGATTTTTAGGAGGTTTTACTAGCTCTGCATTACTAGTTGACATATTCATATTCAACAGTAACATATTTCAAACAAAAAGGGGATGCATTGAAATAGTTTCTTAATTCTTGCTGCTCCATTGGGGAGTTTGAGCTGATCTGTGACTCCAATTATGATTGCAGAGAATGAAGCAAGTGGTGCACCGCGCAAGCAGATTGAATGAAGCAATATCAGCAGCAAGAGGAGTTCCCATGGCCAGAGCTCACATAACTTTTGGTGGTTACTATGACGGTCTCTAAAGCACTGCATCCAAGCAATTCCTGGTCCTTCCTAATACTCAACAATCATATGGAATTGCCATGTTAATTCTACCATATTTGCATAAGGTCGTTTGTAAATAAAGTGTGTGGGCCAGAACCGGGTCTTCAACAATTTGCCGTCGGAATTTCTAGCAATCTGAATAGTAAATGTAATATAAGAGAGTCTCTACGAGATCCACTTGCTTGAATAAGTCTTGAGTTGCCTGAATATTTGTTTGGATATGTGGGCGTCATAAAGGCTATGTCACGTTTGCTGTTCAAATTGTTGACAAGTTGAGTATCAAAATTGTTGAAAATTTCTATATGTATGGGCCATATGTATAGATTCTGAATCCTCTTTGTATTGTCGATTTCTTTGTGGTCATACATATCCATATCAAACCACTGATATTTTGGTTTTAAGTAATGTGGTCTAATTAGAGCCCTGCACAGCGTCTATTGTGGTGTGCTGTGCGATTGTCTGTTTGCAGAGAACTAGCTCAGCAGCCCTTGGGACTTACTGAATTTGAAAGAAGCTTTTTGTAATTTTTTTTTTGTTAAATGTTCAGTTTGTGTTAATTTGCTTAATATGATGTCTCATTCTTATGGAAATAGTGGCCGTTGATCTATCATAAGTGAACATTTCTAATGTGGAAAGCAACAGGCTTCTAGATTTGGCTCCCCAACTATCATGTCTTTTTTTTTTTCATTTGCGCCTAACTATTAAGTAACACTTAAAAATACATCAAATTACCATCTTTTGACCCAAAAAAACCTATCAACATCGGGCGTTAAAATTGATAATTTTTTCTGTCTTTTTTCCTTAAATATTATATTTTTTTTTTCTTCTCAAAAGTCAAAAAAATTTAAAATAACAAATTTTGAGGTAGTTCGGCCACTCCAAAAAGAAAAATAGGGACTAGCTGAACTGTCGCCATAAACCATGTGGGTTGTTCATGCACCTCCTATGTTTTGTTCAACTTTTTTTTAAATAATAATAATGATAATTTAGAGATTTTTGAATTTTTTTTTTTTTTATAAACGATCAATTCCATTATTTAAGGGTTAAAAATGGAGGGTATTTAGAGAAGAATTTCATAAAGTCTAGTTCTAAATTTAAACCTTTGACTTTAATTTTGCTTTCGATTAAAATAATCGAGGTAAATCAGCCCATAGGTTCCCATGGATTTGATCAATTTATTCTTACGTAATGTCCCCCCCATGATTCATGAATGATACCTAAATGCAAGTTTTCTCTTACAAGCATCACTTTCGGTGGTCTTAATCATAAATGAAGGCTAATTCAATTTCTCCCCGCACCTATCAGTGAAAGACGACCCATTGAATTTCTTCCACAACTTCCCTTCCTTGCTGATATTTTTATACGCCGTGAAAGGAGGTGACTGTGACTGGTTGAACGACCGGCCCATCACAAACAAATGAGATTTATTTAGTCATGGCCCACTTTAGAAAGTGAGACCCTCCCCTGTAGCTCGGTTAGACCGATTTTAAACAAACAAGATGATGCAGGCCGTCCAATTATCAAGATGATGTGATAGCGCCGACTGGAATTATGTGTTGGGTACCATGTACGTGATGTACAGGTGCAACGTTCTGATTAGGCATTGGTTGGATTCCCATGTGCTGGAAGGCTGGAACGTGGAACGAACAAGAAACATTTCCAAAAGCAAAAGATTCGGAATGCGGCAAAAGCTTCCATCTATGGTTGGAATGTTTTTTGGATTAGTTGTATATTTGAAGGAATTGGAAATGATATTCGTCTCCATCCAATTTTTTTCTAGAAAAATTCTCGTCCACGTGTAAGTCTTACAAATTTAACGATAAATTTATAAAAAAAAAAAAAAAAAAAGATGGAAGGTAGAAGAATAACGTGTCTTTATTTGAAGTAACTTAAAAATGTTATACTTATAAATTTTTTATAACTTGTTGACATGTGTTAATATGCAATTAGAGAATGTTAAATTGTCTTTAGTAGCTAACATGACTCAAATCACATAGTGACACATGTTAACAAGTTATAAAATAATTATAGGTGTAGCATTAATAGTTTTTTTTTTTTTTTTTAAAAAAAAAAAGTAAATTATTACAAGGTTAATTTGAGAAGGAAAAAAGAAAAAAGAGACCTATACTTAACCCCCCCAAAAAAGAAGAAGAAAGAAATTAGGTTCTATGTGTTAATGCTTTTTAAATGATGCTTTTTTGTTTTTTATTTGAAAAAGTTTGATACCTAAAGGTAAAAATAATTTTGAGTATTTTGTAAAAAAAAAAAACAAAAAGAAAAATAAAGAAGTGTTATAAAAAATGTTTTTGATTTTGCATTATGGTTGTTGACAGGTTGTTTTCTCAAGTTCCAAGTGTCAACATATAATTGAAGCAAACATCAACCACTAAAAATATTTTTCTTGTACTTTCCAATTACATAATTTACATGTTAGCAAGTTGTAAAAAGATTATAAAAAATCTCATATATATACTCTCGTAATTGCTTTAAAAATCAAATTGCTTGAGATTTCAATTTGTAAACTATTCCCAAAAGTTGTGAAGTTTATCCGCTCTTCACTCTCTTGTCCTTGGTTGAATGAGACTTTATATTGACATCATAGTAGGCCCTAAAAGATTACCAACTACTAAAATAATAATAATGATAAGGATTAAGGATCCCTTTCTTTGGACATTTTGCCCGTAATAGATAACAATAACAAAAGTCAACACATGAATGATAGTTGGAAATTGCTAAAAGTTTCATTTGCAAATATTTGAAGATGTGCTACCTTATTCTAATTTTTCTTTTTTCTTATAATTACGTTGTTCTAATTCGGATATAAGAGCATCCGCATCGTGGTCTCTAAAACTTATTTTTAGCTAAATTTTGGTTAAATTTTACAAAATCTTTCATTTATCAAGTTCTCAAATTGTTTCTCCATTTTAGTTATCGTCATAATTCTCTCCAAATTTGGAGAAGAAATATCTTTCTCTATATATATATATATTTTTTTTTTGCATTTTTAATTTCAAATCTCTTGCTTTCTTCTCTCTCTCTCTCTCTCTCCCTTCTCGGTAATTTTCCTCTCTTCCACTAACTTTTTATGTCTCTCTCTCTCTCTCTCTCTCTCTCTCTCCCTTCTCGGTAATTTTCCTCTCTTCCACTAACTTTTTATGTCTCTCTCTCTCTCCCTATGTGTGGGTGTTAGTTGAATCCAATTCATGAGCAAAGATTGATATGGGTATTCGTATGTGTTGATTTTATTTGATGATTTTGATGGGTTAGCAAATTGAATAGAAGATAATGCGTTTGATGTGAGTTTTTTTGAGATAGTTATATTTAAATTAAAAAACAAAAAAACAAAAAAATAAAAAGAAGAAATATTTAAATATAATACAGAGAGGTTTAGAGAGTTTGTTATGGAGAGTTTTAAAAAGTGAATAGCTAAACCAAAAAATATAAATTTTTTAGCCAAATTTTAACTAAAAATAAAAAGTTCACTAAGAATGCTCTAAGGTTATATAACATTTTATATCATATAGTATAACTTTAAAAGGTACATAATCAGACAATAAAACACTTCCATATGAAGGTATCGTGGACACACTATCATGATTGATTGATTTTGTTACCTTCTCCTATATATTATGTATTCTTGTTGGTGGATTATAAGCATCAAATTGGACCAACCTAACATATTTATATGCACAATAGGTAGTTAGGACAAGGGTGTACATCAAGACAGATTAATCGCCTAAAGTTTTAATATGTACAGATCCAAAGAAATATTAGCACTTGCATTTACCATCTAAATCTCCTTTTAATTGGGTTCACTTATCTTAATTTGCACGACACTCAAATGAGCCCAAACAATTAAAAAAATAAATCATGTATGACTCAGGCCAAACACACTTTTTTATTGCTACAAGAAAGTGCATTTTAAAAACCAATAATTTCAAATGCTAAACAGCATTTTTAGTAATTGAATTTGTTTAAATTGAGGAGTATTAGAAATTATAACTATTTTGCAAGGCTACAACAAGAAAGCATTGCTAAGATAAAAACGTCATTTTTTTTTTAATCAAATTTTTAGATACAAGTTTACGTAGTCCATAAAATTATTATTTTTAAAATTAAATTGAAGATTATTAATATTGTGAAGAGAGGGAAATAAAAATAAATAAATAAGGAATATCCGAAGCTGTTTAGGAAAGGAACAGGAAGATCTTAAGAAAGAAAGGCGTTCCTTTCACTCTAACCGATTCGGATTACTTACTGTGTGCCCCTGTCTGAACCAAACGGTATCGTATTTTTCATCACCGTCTGGTTATTCGAGGGCAACCAACACAAACAGATACGGGAAAAAGACAACATAATTAAAATTTCCATTTTTTTCCCACAAATTAAATAAAAAAAAAAGGCATGAAAAAGAAGAAGAAGAAGAGAGATATGTCAAAGGTCGCTTTGAGGGACAATTGATGGGAAAGACGAAGCAGACCCAAGAATCCGGTCAAAACGGCCTATGCTTTTGTAAACTCAAAAATTGATATCTGCCCCTTAACTAAGCCAAGATATGAAATCCGAGATTAAATTCATACGGCTACTCTTTGAGGCATTCACACAAACAATCCAAACTGAACACACGCACACACAGAAACGAAAAGCAGAAAAACACAGAGGGAGGGAGGGTTGTGCGGCTTGATCCTAGAGAGAGCAATCACAGTTAGGGTTTCAGGGCTTGCGGACTTTTTAAAGTAGATATCACGCTCCTAAATTACTAAACTACCCCCTTAGTTAACAGAAAAAAAAAAAAGATAAAAGATAATTTTTCAAGTTAAACTCATAATTTCAACTAGAAGAAATAAACATTACCGACTTTAAAAATAGTGAGGACATATGTACGCACATAAAAATGTTGGCAATAATACTTTTATTTAATTTTTATCTTATTTTATAGATGTTGCATTATTAATTAATTCTTGAATTAGTCATTGTTAAAGGAAAATTGAAGACTGATTAATAGTGTCATATCAGCAAAATAAAATAAAAGTATAGTGTATAACATTATTCATTTATATATTTTCAACTACATATTTGTAATTCAATAAATGCTAGAAACAATATTTTTGTCTTCCTTTTTATCTCGTTTTCTAGATGTAATACTGTCAATCAGACATTAAATTAGTCCTTACTAAAAAAAATAAATCAACAAACTTAATTGATAATACAAAAAATTAGTAAAGTAAAATAAAAATGTGGTATGTAGCATTATTCTTTGTAATTAGTCAATGAAGCATTTTAATTCACTTATCGGGGAATCTATTCTTTGCTTATCTTATGTTGTTGGTAACATTTTCATTATTTGGTATTAAGCTTTGTTTGTTAAACCTTTTTTATTCTATCTTTTATTTTTTATTATCAAAATAAAAAAGTTAACAAACAATCCAAAATATAAAACATTCAAAATTGTTTTTACCTTTATATCACATTAGAACATATTTTTAATCAAATAACATGTGTTTCTCATATATTAAGAAATATATATTGAGTTTTTGCCACCAATAATATTATCAGTTTCATTATAAATGTGTGTGTTGGTTTTGTGTAAAAAAACCAATGAAAAAAGACATTTTATTTTTGTGTATTGGTTCACTTATTGTCGATTTACATGATGGTGTATTTATACAAGAAATTTGAGAGACATATAATCTTTATGAATTCATTGTAATTTTTCTATACATGGAAAGCAATGCTGTAGAGAGTAGAGAGAATGTGAAAGTTGGAGTTTTTCTTTTGTCATTTAATTTGTGACCGTTGCTGATTTTTTCCTTCATAGCTACGGCCTACATTAGTTTGTAATTTAATGGACTTCAGAAAAGCATGGTAAAATTTCTCAAGGTAAAAATTTTTAGTCAAAATTACAAATATTTTAAGCACAATGCTAGTAACATGAAGTAATAAACCCACCAACACACCGATAAATTGGTTTTGTCTGTTAACAGGAATGAAACTAAGAATTTTTATTGAGGGGGCTAAAGTGTAAATAAAAAATATAAATATTTATTCAGTTGTAGATGAGCATGGAAGAACAGTTGGCCTAATGGATAAGGTGCAACAGTTTTACTTCATTGGCACCGGTTTAATTTTGGTAACTGCATAATTGTGGCTACATTTTACTAAACAAAAGATTCTCCAAAACCAGATAAATCACTTTGAATCGAGAGGGGCATAGTCACTAAACCATTGAAACATATTTTCAATATTATAATTTAACAATAATATATTTACATTCTCCGGCACATGCTGGAGCACCGAATTTCAATCTTCTCTTCTCTTTAATGTATTTTATAATAGGTTCTTTGTAAAGCAAGTGTTGTGGGCCTGTATCACACTTACAAGGCCCGACACTTTGTAGCGTTTTTTTTTTTTTAATTGTAAAAACTTATGAGTCATTGGATATATATATATATATAGAACACTTCAATGTTCTAGGATGTTTATCCAAAACAGTTTTTCTTCACACTTTCAGTTACTTTATAGAGACATGAGACGCCCAATACAAACTAAAAACATTTGGATCGGGGCCAAAGCTTTATATATTTAATTGAAAAAAAAAAATTAAACAAAATTTTAGAAAAAGTTTCAAAACCAGGGGGGCCATGGCCCCCCTTAGTCCTAACTTAGGTCCGTCATTGTCTGTTAACATCTTTTCATTTTCCCTTTTGTTTTAGAAACTCAAAAATACTTTCACTTCAAAAACATTTTTTCAAAAAAAAAAAAAAAAAAACCATTCTAAATAACATTAACAAACAGAGCCAATATATGTACCCCTTGAAGAAGTATGTGGAAAGCTCCTCCAACAAGATCCCTCAAAGTTAATTTTGATGTAGCAAATTTTCTGTAATTTCAGCAGGTCATTAGTAATGACAAAGGAGAGATTATAGCAGCAAGTACTTCTGGATTTGATTCTACCTAAGTTAACTATGGTGAAGCACAAGCTGCATTATTAGCTCCCCCTTTGTAACCCTTTCCCATTATCGATTAGAAAAAAAAAAAAAAGAAAAAAGAAAAAAGAAGAAGAAGAAGCTGCATTATTAGCTGCTAATCTAGCTCTCTCTATTGGCCAGATGCCTCTCATCCTTGAATTAAGGAGATTCCTCCATAGCCATTATGGCAATCAACAATCAAAATCTCATTTCACACTAGCATACAAGAGATATAATTTCTGTTCTTGTCTCCTTTCCAAGATGGGAAGGATCCAAAATCCATAGACAAGCTAATAAAAGAGCCACATGCTGCTGCAAAGTGGGCTGCCTCTCGTTATTTTTTTGGCCCTATCTCTTCAAATCCACTCGTTTTCTCTGGATATTTCTCATATTGCACATCATCTACTCCCTCCCTGTAGTAATCCTTTGTATTGCTAAAAAAAAAAAAAATCCTCGCACCCAAGTCTGAGAAATCATCGTACATCTAATTACATCTAACATTTCCGTAGCAAAAGAAATTAATTATTTAGATAAATTGATCTTCCCATTTATAGGATTTATATTACCTTGGGATAATGATTGGGTGCTCAAACAACGGCCAAACTGTTGGAAATTCCGGCTAAAGAAGTACATGGCATTTTCAGACGGGCCTTAAAAAATGGATGTTTTAATTTGGGAACAAGAAATGTTGATTAACTCAGATATTACAAATCACAATTATACAAGAATGAATGAAACAATACAATATGACCAACGGTCACTGAAACAAAAAACCGAAACAGAGGAGCCCCAAAGGCCAAAAGCCTTTCTCTTCCCCAATCCCATTCTTCAATCAACAGCTTGCATGAAAATGAGGCCGAGACAGAAACCTCTAAACAATCCCATTCAAAAAGTTAAAAAATAAGATAAAGAAAGCAATTTAGAATAGAAACCCAAATGCTAGAGCGGCAAGAGAAGCAAATATGGTGGGAACAAATAAGGTGGCGTCCGAGGTAGGACTAGGCGCCGGTGCATCGGTAGCCGCCACGTTTTGGGTCGCCGATGCGGCCATCAACATAATCATCACGGCAAAGAAAAGCCTCATCTTCAAAGCCTCCATTGTAAATTTTCTTTGGAAGTCTTTTGCAAAGTGCAGAGAATGTGCGGAGGAAAGAAAATGTTTGCAAAAAAACTTGGTAGAGTGTTTAGTGAAGGGAGGGGGTTTATATGGGCGTGGGAGGAGAGAGAAAGGTGGGGCTTACGGGCAGGCTGCCCAGAGAGACCGTTACTCCATTTCCAACCTTATGCACATGGTTGGTGACCCGGCTCCCTTTTCTTTTCTGGGCTTTACATTTATTTATTTTTCTAAGCTTTTTTTGGGCTTTATTTATTTATTTGCACCTAACTGCTTCTTAATTGACAGGGTGTCTCTAAGTCTTTTTGCGCTATACAGCTGTCCCCAACCCAATTGTGGGCCTCTTTTCGCGGGTCCACACACTTTTTAGTAGAATTTGATTGGAATATATATTTTGTGTAAGTAGAAAAAAAAAAAAAAAAAAAAGTAGGTGTGCATTATTATTAATACATATTAATGAATTTTGTCAAATTTATTAAAGGAAAACACGTCTAGTAACCCATTTGTACTTTTTTCTTACCACAAAGAATTTGCAATCACTTTTTAAACACTAAAAAAAAAATTATTTGCAACTCAATAAAACAATATGTATTATTTTACATTTTTCCGCTAGCACTCTGAACCTCTAAATTCTAAACCATTGGTCTTTGAAACTTGAAAGTTCAAACTTTTTTATTGAATTAGAAAAAAAAAAAGGAAAAAAGAAAGTTCAAACTTTTTCCAAACTTTTTAATTGTCATTGTGACCGTTAATACAGCTGGAGGAATCTTAATTATGACCCATCTCAATTTGTTGGGGTTCATGAGGCTCAGGGTTAGACAAGTGGAAGAAAAAGAAAAAGAGTAATCAATCTCTCATTAGTACCTTATAACTTTGATGTGGCATTGTTCAATGTTCATCTATTGAATTTTTTTTTATTAGAATTAATATAAAGGTGAATTGACATTGTCATATTAGTATAGTAAGATAATTGCACGATAATAATATATAGTATATAACATTACTCGAAAAAAATAAAAGAGTAATGCTTGACACTATATTTTTATCTCATAACTATCACACAATGCTGATGTAGCAATCTAACTAATTTTTATATTAGTCATTCTTTAAAAAAAAAAAAGAATTTGAAAAATTGGTTGGGCCTAATACATCAACATTGTAAGATAATTATATGATAAAAATGTAATTTTTAACGTTATTCAAAATAAAATAGAGCGATATGTGTATTATAAAATGGATTAGAAGACCTCTTTCTTTATATATTTTTATTATAGGTGAAATGCGTCGTTATATAAAGGAAAAAATATAAGAGTTCAACCAACTATGCCTTTGAAGCTCTTCATCTTGATCCTGTCAAGGTTGTCAAGCACATTTCTGCAACTTTAAACTCTCATATTTCTGTTTGGCGTAATGCAGCCCTTTCCTCTTCTTGGCAGCCTCCTCGATTAGGTAATTTAAAGAAGAATTTTGATGTTGCTGTGAGGTACAATTTTGTTGTGGCTGCTACAATTATTAGTGATCATTCTAGAAATATTATAAAGGCTGTTACTGTTAGACTTTCTTTTATGAATGCTCTTTTTTGGCGAAGTTTTTACGCCCTTTTAACTACTTGTTTGGCTGCCTTCCAATAATATCTCCTATTTTCTTTTTCATTAAGATTGTAGTCCCTTTCCTCCCTTTCAATTAAAAAAAAAAAAAAATTTAAAAGCTTAAAATGGCCTGAATACATCTAGAGAGGCAGAGAGAGATTAAGATGGACAAATTTAGGGAAAAGAAAAAAGGAAAAAAAATAAAATAAAAAAGAAAAACATCAACCGCAAGACCTCAAAAAGCAAGCGTTGATTTAGTGATTAAATTCATGTGCCAAACTTTATTCCAAGACTTCACTTAACTTAAATAGAGTTTACAAACCGACACAGACTCAAGCACAAGGACTAATAATCAGTAAATTATTTTACAAAACAAATAATTATAAAGACACCACACCACACCACACCACACCACACCACCACTCTTCTCTTGTGAGAGAAATTATTTTACAAAACAAATCAAACTCACAGTAATCTAATCCGAGGTTGATGGACGTGGAAGCACTCCAATGCTAGTCAACCTCAATACTCTTCAATTTCTAATCCTGGAAATTCACGAAATTCTCTCAAGTAGGTGGTCATCTTCGGGCAATTCCTGAATTTGATTAATTTCAAAAATGGAAATATATTCCTAACGCTCTTCGACTCTGGCACTCCAATGCTAGTTAACTCAGGCAGTTCCAGGAGATGCAGTTCCCACAAATTCTGCAGTTTGCATTCTGTCGGTGCTTCAGAACTAAACAGAGTCTTCAATTCATCACAGAATTTGATTTCGAGGATTTTAAGGTTTTCTGGCAGCTGGGACGAATCAAACACAACTTCGAGCATGGGGCAACAATCTAGATATAACTCTCTCAGTTTTTGGAAGCCTCCAAGTTGCTCATTCCCGATGGAGACGACACTCTTCAACTTTGGAAGGTTCGACGCCCTCAGAGTCTCCAGATTTTCCCTCATTTTAACTTCTGTATCTTCTCCGCCAAAAATGGTCTCCATTTCGGTGCACTTCTCTACCATACAACCTTTCATTGCCGTCACGCCCTCGTTCATTGCCTTCAAACGCGCGGCCAAGTCTGATAAGGATTTGATGCACTTGTTGCCAATCAAAGAAATATACTTGGCTTGTACGATGGCTCCCTCGATACCCTCAGGAAAACTATCAGATCCAACAATTTCCAGAAACAGACCATGCTCTTCAGGAACAGAACAATTCTTCAGGTAGATATTTCTCAAGGAAGGGTCAACTCTGTGCCAGACGATATCTCCACCACTACGTTGCTGCTTAAGAGGCTGAGGCAGGGAAACAAAGATGTGAAAATTTCCGAGATCCCGTAACTGATCAGGATTGTCCTTGAGAATTTTAGAGAGTTGGGTAGGACTCAGAGATATGCAAGGCCCGTTTTGACAGTGCTTGAGGATGCCGCACTCAACCCAGTTTACCTCCTCCGGTAGGCGCTTTATCCTTCCCCACTCAAGCTCTTGAATGACTGGCAGATCAAGGTGCTTTAAACTAGTCAATTCTGAGATCTCATAGGGGAATCCTGCGATTCTGGTCCCCCACAGATCAAGAACCTCCAAATGGATCAGAGATATTAGATCTGGCAGCTGCTTTAAGCCTGAACAGTCCCTTAACTTAAGCTCGCGGAGACTGCTTCCAAGGGAAGGTAGAGAAGTAATATTTGTCTCCGAAAGATCCAGAACCTCAAGCTTTGTAGTATGGTTTCCCAAATTTGGCTCCCATTCTGAGAGTGAACAACCTCGAAGGGAAAGCTGGGTGAGGTTGGTGAGTTTGGACAGGGAAGGTAACGCAAGACCCGTCCCTGATAGGTTGAGAAGCTGAAGGTTGATCATATCCTTCAAGAATATTTCAGCTGTAGTAATTCCTTCCGGAAACCTACATTCATTCAAATCGAGTTGCTCAAGTTCCAAAAGAGATTCCAGAGATGGAAGTTGTTTCAGGCCGGTACACTTTCTTAGTAAGAGCCGACGGAGGTTGACAAGGTTGGAAAGGGACGGAAGGCTTTCAATCTTACTACTTTCAGAGAGGTTGAGGCGCTGGAGGCTAGTCATTTGCTGAAAAGCTTGATCATCATCTCCTATTTTTGTCAAAGATTTACAACCAGAAAGATTAAGAACTTCAAGGCTACCAAGTTTGGAAAGTGAAGGCAGATTTTCAATTTTGGTGTTGGAGAGGTCAAGATGATGGAGGCAACTCAGATTTTCGAAGGTGTTGTCTTCAATTTTCTCCAAATTACAGTTATCAGAAAGATCAAGCAACTCAAGATTAGAGAGCTTGCCAAAATTGAAAGGTAAATGCTTGACTAAAGTTCTAGTCAGATGAAGGGTCTTGAGGTCAAGCTTTTCGTGCAAGGATTCATCTGGGATTTCTTTTAACATAACAGCACCCGAAAGATCAAGAATTTGGAGGTGAGACAATGCCTTTAGCATGGACAGTCTAGGTAAGCATTCACAGCACCCTAATGAGAGTCGTGTAAGATTTTCAAGACTGCCTAGGATTGGCAAGCGGCCAAGCTTGGTTTCTGAAATGTCAAGCATTCGGAGTTTCACAAGTGATTTCAATGTGACGTCTTCAAAATTTTTCAATTCGGTAGCACCAGAGAGATCAAGCATCTGGAGATTTGTAAGTTTCTTTAGTCTTGGCAGTGTTTCCAAGCTAGAGCACCCCCTTAGGATGAGCCAACGGAGCTCACTCAGGTCGGAGATAGAAGAAGGTAGCGATTGGATCTGGACTGCAGAGAGATTGAGGCTTCGCAGTTTACTCAAGTTCTGAAAAAAATCAGCACCCGGAATATTCTTCAAGGAGGCAGCACCAGATATCTCCAGAACTATCAATGACTTGAGTTTTTTGATGGGATCAATGTTCTCCAACGGATCACATCCCCTGAGCACAAGCAGACGAAGCTCAAGCATTTGAGACAAGCTTGGGGGTAGTTCTTTGAATGTAGGATTAAAAAGCACAAGAACCTCGAGTTTACACATTGTGCCAAAGAATTTATCAGGAACTTCCCTGTAGAGACGGCTTCCATCAATCAGTAGCGTGGATACTTCAGCCTTCAACTTTTCATTATCCTTCAATTTTTCACTACTGCTCGGTGTTTTTATCATACCATCTGCCTGTGTGATTCTACCAAAACCTTGCCAGTCGCCACCACCCTCAAACACACTAGCCAATCCTAGACTTGATGTCGCTTCATATTCATTTTGGCGATAGTTAGGAATTGTAAGTGCTAATTCTCCCATGACAACAATGTTATCATCTTGGATTTTCAGCATTTGGCAATCTATAAGCCCCATCAAAACACGATGTCCCTCATCATTGGCCTTCTCAACAAGGTCAAAGGTACCTACACATCCTTCCAATATCCAGCAAGATATCAGCTCATCGTAATGAACTCCACCATGTGTGATAAAGAAGTGCAAGCTATGCCACCAGCACTTGATCAAAGCCAAATCACTCCTTGACAACATGTCATACGCAGCACAGAGTAGTGGATTTGCACCGTCAGCTGCTTCTTTCAGAGCACCTTCCAATGTCAGACTCATGGGATCCTGCTCTCCAACGCGATTTAAGGCTTCTGCTATCATGATGATTGCAGGTGGCAAACCCTCGCTCTTTTTGACAATGTCTTCGGCACGTGTTTCAAAACCAGCAATCTGCTCAACCTTTTGATCAGTGAGTCTTTTCTTAAATAGAGTCAAACCCTCTTCATTAGACAAGGGTTCAATCTTGATGATCTCTTTTTTCTTTTCCTGGCTCTGAGTCTCCCTCACTTCACTCGTTTCCATGCTCTCACTTCCTTCCTTCACCAGCTCTTTTCTTCTAGTGATTAAAACCCTATACGGATTTTCCTCATTCAGTTCTAGAAGGGCTTTTAGTTCTGACGTCAGAATGTCATCTTCATTCATTTCATCAGGAATACCATCCAGAATTAGGAGAAGAAACTTATTTTTATTAGACACTTGAGATCTCTTTGCTTTAAACGCTTCAGATATCTTCTTCTTCAGCTCCTTGCATTCTTCCTCTTGCTTCTCTTGCTTCTCTTTCTCTGTTTTTTCTTTGGTCTCTTGCTTCTCTTCCTTACTAACATTATCTTTCCACTCCTCAAAAGCGGAAAGTACACACAACTGACGGGCAATATTCTCAAGAAGAGACCTGCCTTGATAAAGAAACTTACTTTCATCTCGCTGGTTCAGAAACACCCAAAGGGCCATGTAAGATAAGCCCTTCTCTTTTCTGATTTCAGAATCACTTATCTCTTTTGCAATCCATGTTTTCCCTACTCCAGCACCCCCAGTGAGAAAGATTTTTTCCACATTTTGAACCTCCAACAGTTTTAGTATTTTACACTTCTCATCAGTTCTCGGGGCCATAGCTGATAACAAAAAATTGAACGTTAGAACTTTTACAAGATCAGAAGGATTACAGTTTGTTTTAGCAGATACTAATGTCGCGTAGAAAATAAAAAAAGAAACGTATCTCAAGGAGGTCCTCCTAATTCCTAGAAAAGAATCGTTTCCCACATTTCATAGAAGATATAGATGGATCAATAGCTCCGACTCACACTTCACCGAGAAAATGGTGGAATGTCAGAAATACATTCTTTTATTGACAAAATCTAAAATAGAATCAAAATTTACAACTGTGCCTCGAAATGTATCGACATTTCGACATAATTTACAATGTATCCACCATCTTGTTGTACAAAGAAAAGCACACACAAAGGTCCAATTTTTTCAGAATTTTCGTGGTGGGAATTTATGGTGCAGAAAAATAATTCTCCGTCAAGCTTTTTTTGGTATCAAAATTTGAGTTCAAACCGGACTCCCACATTTTTCTCCTATTTCAAATAGAATATTCCTCGAGTACGTTGTCTGGTCCGATGATTAGATTGAATTCACACTTTCCTTTCCTGTCAGCTTAAGATGATTTTGGGATAAGTTGTGAGTTAACAACATTTTTGCTAACAAATGAAGCATGGATCTGAACGTACGAGGGAGTAAGCGGAATATGTTGGCTTAGATTGCAGAAAATAGCATTGGCTTCACGACTATTTAAAGAATGAAAACAGTAAAACAAAAAAAACAGCAAAGATCTATAAATCACAAGTCTACATTGGAAGTCAACGCTCAGAAACATGGGCAACAAAAGGAAAGCAGAAAACAAACACGCAACATTGTCAGCAAAGAGAACAAATTAAAAGTAGGAATAAAGAGAGAGCGAGCAAAACCTCAAACCTGGTGCGTCTTGTGTGGATTTTTGAAAGCAAAGAAGCTCCTCTACCCTCACAGAGATTGATCGGAGTGCTGTTTAGGATCTGGTTTACAATATAACATTTCTAAGTCTTCTTCAGTCAACTATTAATTGTTAGTCTTCGTCCGCTCAATTATCGAAGTCTTTCTTTTGTCAACTTGCACGCTTTACTACAACTTTTTCAATATAGAAAGCGAACCCTGAAGTTACTAGTTTACCCTTCAATAATTGAATCAAATAACCGACAGACACTTGAATTGATATTCATATGCCCAAATTTAACTTTAGTCATACGGTGACATAAGAAGCAAACGGCGTCGTACTTGAAGAAAGAAAAGAAAAAGCTCTCTCTCCGTCTCTGTCGCTCTCTCGCACACACTTTCTCTCATCTCTCTTCTCCCTCTCAACTCTTAAGAGTAGTGCTAGTGCCTGACGTCAGGCGTCCGACACTTTCACGTTCGAGGGTGTACGGACATTTGAATTTTTTTTTTTAAAAAAAATTATGTCTGCACACCCACAAATATGAAGGTGTCGAATGCTAGTATGACGTATAACACTGCTCCTCTCTCAATCACTTTGTTTTCCAACTCTCTCTCTCTCTCTCTCTTTCTTTCTCCGATCTGATTTCAAGACTCTTATTTCATCCTTTTCAAGGTACGTTGTTTAACATTCTCTCTTAGCCTTTTAGGTGAACAAAACCATATGAGGGTGGCGCTTGAGGGCTTCTAGATCCCGTAACTTGTTGTTCAAACTGAGATACTCTTTGCGCTTCTGATTCTGAGTCCTTCACGTTTTTCAATTACTCTTTTGTGTTTTATGGTTTGGTTTTACAGACAGTATGCATGCAGCGAAGATGAGGGCTGTTGACGTGGTGAAGTACTGCATGGCCCTTCGCCAAAGACTCGGAGGAAGAGATAAAGAAGGAAGATCCAAGTTCTTCATCGCTTGCTTCATCTTCTTCATTCTCAGCTTCTTCTGAGTCAACACTTGGAGTACAAATTTTCAAAAAGCATATATAGTGTGTGCGCCTTGACAGCCTTGATTATTAGCCGCCCATGTTAACGTGGTTGACTGATCACTTTCTTCCTTTGGAAGAGTTTGGTCAATACCCAAAGGCTTCTTGTGATAACGTGGTTGATTGTACGTGCTTGCTGCGATTTCTGCAAGTGTGTGTGAGAAAGCGACAGAGAGGTCTAATGGATATATCATTTATGGATAATGCTTAAACACCTACTGAAATTTTTTATAGAAAATCAACTTTAATTTTTTTAATCTTTTAAATCAAATTAGGCTCACTTTTTCAATGAAGAGGCCGGTAAGCCTAATTTGAATTTTTTTTTTTTTTTTTAAAAAAAATTAATTCCTTAAAAAGATTTCTAGTAGACTACCAAGTATTGCCCATCATTTATTGGCGTGGTTTCCTTGGTTTGCTCTGATGAAGGGCAATGAGAAATGGCTGCTGCTGTTAATGTCAGTGCCGGGTTTTTGTTTTTGTTTTAGTGAATTTTTTATTTAAATAATAATAAAAAGTGAATTATGTAAAATAAAAAGTAAAAAATTAAGTTGATTTAGAGGGAAAAAAAAAAAGAAAAAAGAAAAAGGGAAGTTAAGTAGTTAGGAGAGGGAGAAAGAAATATTTTGTATTAAAATAATAAATAGAAAGCTGCTTCCTGTTACTTTTTGTGATTTTTTTTTATATATATTTTTAACATTTAAGGAAGTAAAAAAATTATAAGAGAGTAGCAGTTAGTACTCTAAAGAAACTTGAGGTTCACCATTGTTAGCTTGGCCCACATGCACTGTGAAATGTTTAGACCAAAGTGGATTTAGAACCACTGCAATGAATGGGGTATTGTATTGGCTTTGGCCCGTTTGGGTACAACTTCCATGCTGTAAAAGGTTATTATTTGGACGGTTCAGATTTAGTTTTGGCATTTTAGATGAAACGTCGACGTCGTGGGTACGTATAATGAAAAAAAAAAAAACAACTCTCGCTCCTCTCTCTCTTCTCTTCTCTTTTATTTTCTCTAAGGCTGTTCATTTGCTCCGCCCATTGTGTACCGGCCGTGTACCGACCGTCTTCGCCCACCTCCCGCCAATCGGCAAAACAAAAAATTTCATTTCGACAAATCTCGGTTGGTAGGCGAAACTGGCCGTGTATCGTCCGCCTACCGACCAAGTTTCTCCGACTTTCACTGAGACATCAAAACGACCTCGTTTTGATAATTTTTTTTTAAAAAAAAAAAAAAAAAAATTTACCATTCTCAAAACGACGCCGTTTTGAGAAGGGTATATATTCATCTCTTCAAGTTCAGACTTTAGTCATTCCTTCAAAGTTTCAAACCTTACGATTTCCTTCAGACTTCACGGCATTCACGCGGCCTTAGTGCCTTACGAACTAGGACCGCACAGCGCCGCTCCGCTCCAGGCTCCATCGCCTGCCGCTCTAGAGGCCGCCGACCAGCCTCCCGCTGCTCTAATCTCCAACCCTACGAGCTACGGCGCTGCTAATCCAGCCCCCAGCCTTCATCTCCTGATCTCCACGTCTCAACCCTTGGGTCTCTTGCTGCTCCGCCAGTCTCTCCCTCAGTCTCTCTCTCTATTTTTTTTTTACTTTGTTTAGGCTGTTTAGCAACTTTAACTAATTAGTTCTTACATTTGCAGCAAATGATCTAATAGGTTTGTGAGTGATCCAATAGGTTTGTGAATGTTGATAGTTGATATTGATTCAAGTATAATGTTGATTGAGTATGAGAATATGAATGATTTAATAGGTTTGTGAATGTTTTGAAACAGGTTTTTATATTATTTGGCCATATTTTATTTTGAAAATATCCATATTTTGTGAAAATTACGATATTGGAAAACCTATTTTTCGACCCAAAAAATACACAGGCTGCAAGGCCATAACCTGAAAATTGGCCCAAAAAGTGCATGGGCCACCTCAGCCGAACCAAAAACTTGACCCGATTTAATCGACATTTCCGATCGTCATTACCGACAAAAGTCGGTAATGTCGGTAGGCGAAACAAGCCCACATGTGGTAAAGTCGGTACAATTTTCGACATTACCGACTGTAATTTGGCGAAAGGCAAAAATACTATTTTCGACACCGACTTAACCGACGAACACCCCTAATTTTCTCACCCACTCATGATCTTCTTCCCCTTCCTCCCTTCATTATCTGTGTACACACGTACATCACCTCACTCCTCTTCTCGACCCTTAATTTTTGCTCTTTACTCTCTCTTCCTTTATTCTTTGTATTTTCTTCGATTTCTCTCCTCTCTGTTTTTTCTCTCTAAATTTCCCACCCAAACCTCTCTCTTCCTTTCTCTCGATGGGTTCCTTAAGCAAAAACGCACCCCATTTCACAGTAGAAATTGTGCTTGCATTGATATCAGTATAGGCACCGGTGATTCTTCCGGCGAGGAGCTGCTAGATTCAACTGATGAAGTTAATTGGTTTTAGTGTACGTGGCAACTTTGGTTTCTGCTTTTGCAAGCGACAACACTATTCATAAATTGTGTTGGTTGCTTAAGTTTTAAAAGAGCAATTCCACCGCTACAAATCACTTCATAATAAGCATGTTTACATGACCTCAAAAGGCAAGCGTTTGATTTACTGAATAAAAATTATGCGCCAAACTTTATTACAAGACTTGCCTTAAATAGAGTTTACAAACCGACACAGACTCAAGCTAGGATTAGGACTAATAATACTCTGACTTGGACTCTTCCTTATAGAATTGGATGTCCCTTTTTAAACAAATACTTGACTCAAACACAAGGGACTAAGACTCCACACCACTCCAAACCACACCACACCACACCACACCACCACTCTTCAACTCTTCTCTTGTGAGAGAAGTTATTTTACAAACACAAATCAAACTCCCAGTAATCCGAGATTGATGGATGTAATACAATACTATTCAATATTTACTTCTTAATAGATATGTCACTACCCATTTCAGCAAATATTTCTCCCAAGTTGACGATCTTCGCCTTCGGGCATTTCTTGATTTTGATAGATATTGGATGTGGAAGCACTCCAATGCTAATTAACTCAGGCAGATGCACGAGATGCAGTTTCCGCAATTTCTGCAATTTACATCCTGTCTCTGCTTCAGAACCAAACAGAGCCTCCAATTTATCACAAAATTTGATTTCGAGGATTTCAAGGTTTTCTGGCAGCTGGGACGAAGGAAACACAACTTCGAGCACTGGGCAACAATCCAGATATAACTCTCTCAGCTTTTGAAACCCTCCAAGTTTCTCATTACCGATGGAGACGACACTCTTCAACTTCCGAAGGTTTGACGCCCTCAGAGTCTCCAGATTTTCCCTCAATTTAACTTCTCTCTCTTCTCCGCCAAAAATGGTCTCCATTTCGCCGCACTTCTCTACTATACAGCCTTTCAAAGAAGGTTCCGTCACGCCCTCCTCCACTGCCTTCAAACCCGCGGCCAAGTCTGATAAGGATTTGATGAACTTGTTGCCAATCAAAGAAACATACTTGGCTTGTACGATGGCTCCCTCGATACCATCAGGAAAACAATCAAATCCAACAATTTCCAGAAACAGACCATGCTCTTCAGGAACAGAAAAATTCGTCAGGTAGATCTTTCTCAAGGAAGGGTCAACTCTGTGCAAAAAGATATCTTCACCACTACGTTGCTCCTCCTTAAGAGGCGGGGAAACAAAGATATGCAAATTTCCGAGATCCCGTAACTGATCAGGACTGTCCTTTAGAATTTTAGAAAGTTGGGTAGGATTCAGAGATATGCAAGGCCCGTTTTGACAGTGCTTGAGGATGCCGCACTCACCCCAGTTTAACTCCTCCGGTAGGCGCTTTATCCTCTCCCACTCAAGCTTTTGAATACCATTCATGTCCGGCAGATCAACGTGCTTTAAACTAGTCAATTCGAAGATCTCATAGGGAAGTTCTTCGATTCCGGTCCCCCACAAATCAATAACCTCCAAATGGATCAGCAATTCTAGATCTGGCAGCTGCTTTATGCCCGAACAGCCTCTTAACTTGAGCTTGCGGAGACTGCTAAGCTTTCCGAGGGATGGTAGAGAAGTAATCTTTGTGATCTCTGAAAGATCCAGAACCTCAAGCTTTGTATGGTTTCCCAAATTTGGCTCCGATTCTGAGAGCGAACAACCTCCAAGGGAAAGCTGGGTGAGGTTGGTGAGATTGGACAGGGAAGGTAAGGTAAGACCCGTCCCTGATAGGTTTAGAAGCTGAAGGTGGATCATATTCTTCAAGAAATCAGCTGTAGTTCCTTCCGGAAGCCTTGCACTACATGCATTCAAATCGAGCTGTTCAAGTTTCAACAGAGATTCCAGAGATGAAAGTTGTTTCAGGCCGGTACAGTTTCTTAGTAAGAGCTCACGGAGGTTGATAAGTTTGGAAAGGGACGGAAGGCTTTCAATCTTACTACTTTCAGAGAGGTTGAGGTGCTGAAGGCGAGTCATTTGCTCAAAAGCTTGATCATCATCTCCTATTTTTGTCAAAGATTCACAACCAGAAAGATTAAGAACTTCAAGGCTACCAAGTTTGGAAAGTAGTAGTGAAGGCAGATTTTCAATTTTGGTGTTGGAGAGGTCAAGATGACGGACACGATCGCTCAGCTTTTCGAAGGTGTTGTCTTCGAGTTTCACCAAATTACGGGCACCAGAAAGATTGAGCGACTCAAGTTTAGAGAGGCGGTTAAAATTGGAAGGTAGATTAGTGATTGAAGTTTGAGAGAGACGAAGGATCTTGAGGACACTACTAGGGTGCAAGGAATCCTCTGGAAATTCCTTTAGCATCACCGCGCCCGAAAGATCAAGAACTTGGAGCTTGGACAAGCCTTTTAGTTTGGGCAGCCTGGCTAAGCGTTTACAGCCACTTAATGAGACTGTAGCAAGATTTTCAAGATCGCCAAGGATTGGCAAGCGGGAAATCTTGGTTTCTGAGACGTCAAGCATTCGGAGTTTCTTAAGCAATTTCCACGCTCTACCTTCCAATGTTTCCAATTCGGTAGCACCAGAGAGATCAAGCACCTCGAGGTTTGTAAAGTTGGTTATTTTTGGCAGACTTTGCAAGCTAGAGCACCCGCTTAGGATGAGCCAACGGAGCTCCGTCAGGTCGGAGATAGAAGAAGGTAGCGATTTGATCTGGGCTGCAGAGAGATTGAGGCTTCGCAGTTTTCTCAATTTCTTAAAAAAATCAGCATCCGAAATATTCTTCAAGGAGGCAGCACCAGATATCTCCAGAACTATCAATGAGTCAAGTTCTTTGATGGGATCAATTTTCTCCAGCGGATCACATCCCCTGAGCACAAGCAGACGAAGCTTACCCATTTTGGACAAGCTTGGGGGCAGTTCTTTGAATGTAGGATTAAAAAGCGCGAGAACTTGGAGTCGCTGCATTGGCTTAAAGAAGTCATCAGGAGCTTCCCTGTAGAGACGGCTTCCATCAATGAGTGGCGTGGATACTAGCTCATCCTTCCATTTTTCCCTAGTACTAGTACTAGTGGTGGGTGTTTTTATCATACCAGCTACCTGTGTGATTCTCCTGAACCCCTGCCAATCGCCACCGTCGAGCACAGTAGCCAATCCCAGATTCGCTGCCCCTTCAAATCCATCCCGGCGACTATGATCAGGATCCGGAAGTGGTGTGAGAATTGCTAATTCTTCCATGACAAGAAGGTTATCATCTTGCATTTTCAGCAGATGGCGATCTACAAGCTCCATCAAAACGCGGTGTCCCTCTTTATAGGCCTGCTCAACACTGTCAAAGGCACCTACATATCTTTCCAATATCCAGAAAGCTATCAGCTCATGGTAATGAATTGCGCCGTGTTTGCGAAATAAGTCGAAGCTATTCCACCAGCAGTCGATCAAAGCCCTATCACTCCTCAGCAACATATCGTACGCGGAGCGGAAAAGGAGTAGTACTGGATTTACACCGTGATCATCTGGTGCCTTATCCTCGCGTGCAGCTGCTTTTTTCAGAGCACCTTCCAATGTGGAATCACGCACATCTCCAATGTGATTGAAGGCCTCTGCTATCACGACTATTGCAGCTGGCAGGCCCTTGCTCTTTTTGGCAATCTCTCCTGCACATTCTTCAAAACAAGCAAGCTGCTTAACTTTTTGATCAGTGACTCTTTCCTTAAGTAGACTCAAACTCTCTTCCTCAGTCAAGGGTTCAATCTTGATCTGATGATCAGTCTCCGCGGTGATCACTTTCTTCATTGCCTTGCTCTGATCAGTCTCCGCGGCCACTTGACCATCTTTATCTTCCTTTTCCTGGCTCTCAATTGCTTCCCGCGGGCGCTCTTTTCTTCTAGAAGTGATTAAAACCTTATACGGAGTACTTTCCTCATTCAACTGTAGAAGGTTTTTTAGTTCTGACGTCAGAATGTCATCTTCATTCATTGTATCAGGAATACCATCCAGAATTATTAGGAGAGGGAACTTTTTTTGATCATTAGGCGCATCCGATCTCTTTGCTTTAAGCACATCAGAATCATCAGATATCTTCTTCTTCAGCTCCTGGCATTCTTCCGCTTGTTGCCTTGATGAAGAGACCTGACGGGCAATATTCTCAAGAAGAGACCTGCCTTGATAAAGAGACTTACTTTCATCTCGCTCATTCAGAAACACCCAAAAGGCCATGGAAAATAAGCCCTCGCTGATTGCAGAATTACTTATCTCTTTTGCAATCCATGTTTTCCCTACTCCAGCATCCCCAGTGAGAACAATTGTTTTCACTTTTGGATCCCTCAACACTTTTAGTATTTCATCCTTCTTCGCTGTTCTCGAGGCCATAGCTGACAACAACAAAAAGTGAACGTTACAATAATTTTAATATATAAAAAGGGGTTTCCATAACTGAGAAATATATTAATTAGAATTTATATTCTGAAATTCAAGCACTGTAAATCCGAAGGTTGTGGCCTTAGAAAGTGAAATATTTAATTTGGTGATTATATATTATATTAAAGCATTGTTTAAGCCTTAAAATATCGAATTTTCAAGGGACAAAACCCCTAGCTAGTTAAATTGTTGCCCATAATTAAGTATAAAAGAATGATTTCTCCAAACCAGTTTTGAAATTCTAATATTATTCTATTATTATTCTACAAGACTAGTGGGAGAGTCAGGATTTTAGTTCACAAGAAGCAAAATTAAAATATATGAATTATAATTGACAAAAAAAATTAAAAATATAACTAAATAAATACATAAATAATTCAACAAAATTTAATTATCATTTTAAACAAATAAATGTAACTTGTAATTTTTTTTTTTTATGCCTAGTGTTAATTTATCCAAGTGTACGTCTCAACAAGTTCGCTAATTTGGTCCCTATCATTAAGATGATAAACTTATTTTTTTTCTTAAGCAAGTAGATTTCTACTGACAACGGCCTATTCAAGAAAAACGACGGCCACCACCAATAAGATGACAGAAAGCAAAGAAATGAGCAGATGATGAGGGCTATCACTCTTCGATCTTTTGAGAATGATTTTTCCGCTAGCTCTTATAGGACTGGCTGGGTTGCTATTTTATGTTTCCAAAACCATGTGGCTAAAGTCTGAAAGGATCAAGGAGATGTGAGTACAAGGGATCAAAGGGCCTAGCCTTCACCTTCTTTTTTGTATGGTAGTCTGCCTGAGATGCAGAAGATCTTAGTAAACTTCCTTTGGTTCAGCTCGACGACCTAGAGAGAGAGAGACGTTAAAAAATAAAATAGCCTAAAGATACCACAGAGAGGAGAGGCTAGGGGTTGGTGAATAGTCATGGATTTCAACTTTTGAGAGATGGGACTTGACCAGTATATATATATATATATATATCGTGATTGAAGATTGTGGAATTTTTACACAGATCTTTGTAATACAACCCAACTTTATGTTATTATTATTGTTGATTCTTAGGAAAACGTAGAAAATTTGGTAAGCAGGGAACAACTCCAGTGATCCACTCCCTCCTATGGTGGTTGGCCGTAGTAGTTGAATTAAGTTGACCATAGTGTTTGAATGGGGCTTCTCGAATGAGAAGAAAATGGGTATCGTTTAATGGGGTGGCATTGTGTGTGAAATTTTATTTTTCGCTGAGTGTGTAAAAATTTAATATGATAACTTCTCATTAGAGGGTGTAAAGGGCCTGATTTACATTAAATCCTGGGCTTTTGTTTGTATATAGCGTACTTGCTTTTTAGTTTTGAGTCTTTAATTTTGACAGCAATGCAAAGGACGATTTCACAATTTTAGCTACTTTTATT
Source organism: Betula pendula (assembly GCA_900184695.1). NCBI lineage: Eukaryota > Viridiplantae > Streptophyta > Magnoliopsida > Fagales > Betulaceae > Betula > Betula pendula. The sequence goes on along the minus strand of FXXK01000083.1, from coordinate 344,497 downwards.
ACAAGGGGCATGTTTAAATCACAATTTTTTTCTTAAGCGTGGGCAAAACAGGAAATAAGGCGCAATTACTATACATGGATTTGAGAAAATTTGGGGCGTTTCCCCCTCTCGCCCTTATCTTGTTCCGTCCTTGTCTATAAGCCAAATGCAAAGAAAACGACTCTATCTACTCTCTTTTTTATTTTTTTGACAGAAAATTCTTTCAAAGCAGGGTTACTTTGTGTACTTAGCTACTAACTACCATTCTCAAAAAACTTTGGACCCATGCAAAGCACCCCCTTCATAGGGCAAAAGTCCTCCGAGAGAAATTAAAGAAAGAGATCGTTAACATGCATGCACAGCCAAACATATTTTATTTCTCACTTAAAAATATTGTACAATCAGAAACACTGGCAACAAAGGAAAGCAAGAGACTGCATGATTTGTATATCAAGCTACTGGCAACATTGGCAGCAAAGAGAATAAAAAAGTAGTATAAACAATGACAAAACAAAGAGGAAGAAAGATATATAGTGAACAAAACCTGGTGCGTTTTCGCTGGACATGATCCGAAAGAAAAACAGAGATTGATGAGAGTGTTTGTTTGTTTGTTTGTTTGGTATCTCGCTTGTGGATTGCCCTCTTCGCCTCTTCTTAATATATATCTATAAGTCTTGATCACTTTAATTACTGTATCAAATGCTTTACTGCAACTTCCAATACACGATTACCCGCCTTTTTCTTTTGTCGTAAGTGTTCTTGTCGGTGTTATATATGTGTTGAGAAAGACCTTTCCATATTGTACAGAAAAAAATGAGTTTTTCTGAAACTCATAAACGTTAAAAAAAAAAAAACCTCTTTCTCTGAAAATTTCGCCAAGAACTTTTATCTATGATATATAATAATTTAAATAAACTAACCTAGCTATATGGCTATATTTAATAAGGAAAAATTTACGAAATTTGACACACCAAAATTAAAAGCGGAATGCATCATAGTAACTCGATCAGCATTTCATATATTCTCTATTTTGTTAATAGAAACCCACTTATGTTGTTTTTAGTTAGAGTTTAGGTTTCCTGTTGGTTTCAAACAATCTCTTTTTGTATAGTTTTATAGTTGTTAGTGTTAGATTATGTGAAGCTTGGTTATGTGCTCAATCTATGGTTTAAATGAGATTTTTTCTGATGGTTAGTCCATGGAGTGGGGAAAATTTTTTATTCGCCCATTTATGTTTTTTCGACCCAGTTCAGGGTCTTTAAATAAACGCTTATGTAGTATTTTTTTTTGCAATGTGCGTGCAACACCTCCCTTTGTACTGTTTCTAAAAAATAATGAAATTTTGCCGCAATATAGTGGACGTAACCCATGAGGGTGAACTATTTAATTTTTTGTGTTTTGTGATTGATTATTTTTCCATTTTCTGTCTCTATTGTTTTTCACGAATTCTAAAAAAAAACCTCATTTTTATTTCACAATTATTCTACAATATACTATGTGACAGTTTCAATCAACTATAAAATCAGTTTTTGTTAAAAAAATAAAAATAAAAAATTAATTGAAACTGTCACATCAACATTGTAAGATAAAAATATAATGTATATTAATGTACGCTTAGTCTCTTAGTTAAAACTCCTTGACCGTTTATCTTCCGAAAAAAATTATAGTTTAATATTTAAAATCGTCTATTTGTAAAAACGCACCCCTTGTTTGCATTTTTTTTTTTTCAAATCACAACATTTAAAAATGTATTTCAAAATGATACATTTTTATGTGATTTGTTTTAAAACGGTATTGTTGGTATGCAAAATTGCAGAAAAAAAAAAAAAACTCTTAATTGATAAAAAAAAATTAAAAAAGAAAATATCCATTACGTGAAATAGAATTAAAAAATCAATACTTTGCCCAACGAACCGATATTAATATTCCAAAAGCAAAAGGTGAACGTACGTAGGAAAGAAATATGCTTGTCGTAATAATTAGTTATCAATAATTAATGGTGTGGCTTTCCAAATTCTTTGCTTGCATCGTCAGTTTCATCTTTGACTGGATTTATTCTTCAAATCCCCAAAGTGAAGAAGTTATTATGAAGTATCTTAAGGAAGCTATAAGAGACAAACTCATCAGTACTTCTGAGAAAAAGATAAAGCCTTCAATTTAACTAAAAGAATCTGCAATAAACTTAACATTCTGTTCTTTGTATTTTATTATCAGTAATCTGGTACCATTGTAAGGGTCAAGATAGTTTAATCAAATCAATATCTAAGCAGGCGTAATTAACAATTGGTATCAAAGCATATAGGCACTATGTCAAAGTTGGATTAAAATGTATTGGTACATATTACGTGTAAGCATAATGTTAAGTTATGGACTATTAATAAGTGAATAGAAAATTCTAAGACTTTTAAATCAATGATTAGGCCCTTAATACAATGACTTGTGCTGCTTTTTAGTTTGGAATCTAGTTAGAAACTGGTTTTTAGCTTTTTTATTTGTTTATTGGACTATGTATCGTGTTTTACAGCTCTGTACGTACTGTTGGAGTTACAGGGTTGAGTAATGTTCAAATATTTCATTAAAAAGAAGAAAAAAGAAGCAGTAGGCCAGTACTGGTTGGACTGGATTACTCACAAAGTTCCTTATACTTCAAAGCACATATAGCGGTTCAGTGGCAACCGCAAGGTCCAGATACCAAAACAGATAAGGACTTGCTAGGCAATTATGGGGATTTTCTGATGCTTGAGAAGAACGTAACCAGTCATGGACTGATCATGCATGAAGTGATGGGAAGATGCATTAGGAGAAATGCTATATTTATTTATCTTGTTTTTCTCTCATTTTTCTACTTTAAAAAATTACTGTACTGAATTTATAGGTCCATGTGTGATAAAGAAGTGCAAGCTATGCCACCAGCACTTGATCAAAGCAAAATCACTCCTTGACAACATATCATACGCAGCACAGAGTAGTTGACTTGCATCGTCAGCTCCTTCTTTCAGAGCACCTTCCAATGTCGGACCCATGGGCTCCTGCTCTCCAATGCGATTTAAGGCTTCTGCTATCATGATGATTGCAGGTGGCAAACCCTCGCTCTTTTTGAAAATGTCTTCGGCACGTGTTTCAAAACCAGCAATCTGCTTAACCTTTTGATCAGTGAGCCTTCTCTTAAATAGAGTCAAACCCTCTTCCTTAGACAAGGGTTCAATCTTGATCTCTTTTTTCATTTCCTGGCTCTGAACCTCCCTCACTTCACTCGTTTCCATGCTCTCACTTTGGCAAACCCTCTTTGTACACACATCACCTCACTCCTCTTCTCGACCTCTTATAATTTTTGCTCTTTCCTCTCTCTTCCTTTATTCTTTCTGTTTTCTTCGATTTCTCTCCTTTTCTCTGTTTTTTTCTCTCTAAATTTTCCCCCCAAACCTCTCTCTTCCTTTCTCTCGATGGGTTCCTTAAGCAAAAACGCACCCCATTTCACAGTAGAAATTGTGCTTGCATTGATATCAGTATAGGCACCGGTGATTCTTCCGGTGAGGAGCGGCTAGATTCAACTGACGAAGTTAATTGGTTTTAGTGTACGTGTCAACTTTGATTTCTGCTTTTGCAAGCGACAACATTATTCATAAATTGTGTTGGTTGCTTAAGTTTTATAAGAGCAATTCCACCACTACAAATCACTACATAATAAGCATGTTTACATGACCACAAAAGGCAAGCGTTGATTTACTGATTAAAATTATGCGCCAAACTTTATCCAAAGACTTCACTTAAATAGAGTTTACAAACCGACACAGACTCAAGCTGAGAAAAGATAAAAATTATTCTCCATCCCACCAATCCAACGGTGAATTTTCAAGGTAGGATTTGGACTAATACTCTGACTTGGACTGTTCCCTACATGAGACACCTTATAGAAGAATTGGATGTCCCTTTTTACAAATACTTGACTCAAACACAAACACTAAGACTCCACACGACCATTGTCACTCCCAGTAATCCGAGATGGCATAGAGACAATTGAAAAAGAAGAAAAAAAATTAAAATGACGCAATGCAACCAACGAACCTGAAGTCGCTGAAATCTGTCGAGATGGCATGCAGGTCAACCTCAATACTCTTCAATTGCTAATCCTGGAAATTCACGAAATTCTCTCAAGTAGTTGGTCATCTTCGGGCAATTCCTGGATTTGATTAATTTCAAAGATGGAAATATATCCCTAACGCTCTTCGACTCAGACACTCCAATGCTAGTCAACACAGGCAGTTCCAGGAGATGCAGTTTCCATAATTTCTGCAATTTACGTTCTGTCGGTGCTTCAGAACTAAACAGAGTCTTCAATTCATCACAGAATTTGATTTGGAGGATTTCAAGGTTTTCTAGAAGCTGGGATGTAGGAAACACAACTTGAAGGACTGGGCAACAATCCAGATATAACTCTCTCAGCTTTTGAAACCCTTCAAGTTTCTCATTCCCGATGGAGATGACATTCTTCAACTTCGGAAGGTTTGACGCCCTCAGAGTCTCCAGATTTTCCCACATTTTAACTTCTCTCTCTTCTCCGCCAAAAATGGTCTCCATTTCGATGCACTTCTCTACTATACAGCCTGCCGTCACGCCCTCCTTCACTGCCTTCAAACCCGCGGCCAAGTTTGATAAGGATTTGATGAACTTGTTGCCAATCAAAGAAATATACTTGGCTTTTACGATGGCTCCCTCGATACCCTCAGGAAAACTATCAAATCCAACAATTTCCAGGAACAGACCATGCTCTTCAGGAACAGAAAAATTCATCAGGTAGATCTTTCTCAAGGAAGGGTCAACTCTGTGCCAAAAGATATCTCCACCACTACGTTGCTCCTCTTCAAGAGGCGGGGAATAAACAAAGATGTGCAAATTTCCGGGATCCCGTAACTGATCAGGACTGTCCTTGAGAATTTTATAAAGTTGGATAGGATTCAGAGATATGCAAGGCCCGTTTTGACAGTGCTTGAGGATGCGGCACTCATCCCAGTTTACCTCCTCCGGTAGGCGCTTTATCCTCTCCCACTCAAGCTTTTGAATACCATTCATGTCTGGCAGATCAACGTGCTTTAAACTAGTCAATTCGAAGATCTCATAGGGAAATCCTTCAATTCCGGTCCTGAACAAATCAAGAACCTCCAAATGGATCAGCGATTTTAGATCTACCAGCTGCTTTATGCCCGAACAGCCTCTTAACTTGAGCTGGCGGAGACTGCTAAGCTTTTCGAGGGATAGTAGAGAAGTAATCTTTGTGATCTCGGAAAGATCCAGAACCTCAAGCTTTGTATGGTTTCCCAAATTTGGCTCGGATTCTGAGAGCGAACAGCCTCCAAGGGAAAGCTGGGTGAGGTTGGTGAGATTGGTGAGATTAGAGAGGGAAGGTAACGCAAGACCCGTCCCTGATAGGTTGAGAAGCTGAAGGCCGTTCATATTCTTCAAGAATATTTCAGCTGTAGTTCCTTTGGGAAGCTTTGCACTACATGCATTCAAATCGAGCTGCTCAAGTTTCGACAGAGATTCCAGAAACGATGGAAGTTCTTGTAGGCCGGTACAGTTTCTTAGTAAGAGCTGACGGAGGTCGACAAGTTTGGAAAGGGACGGAAGGCTTTCAATCTTACTACTTCCAGAGAGGTTGAGGCGCTGAAGGCGAGTCATTTGCTCAAAAGCTTTATCGTCTCCTATTTTTGTCAACGCACTGCAACGGGAAAGATTAAGATCTTCAAGGCTACCAAGGTTGGAAAGTGAAGGCAGATTTTCAATTTTGGTGTTGGAGAGGTCAAGATGACGGAGAGATTCGTTAAGATTTTGGAAGCACTTATTTTCCATTTTCACCAAATTAGGGGCACCAGAAAGATTGAGCAACTCAAGCTTAGAGAGGCGGCTAAAATTGGAAGGTAGATCATTGATTAAAGTTTGAGAGAGACGAAGGATCTTGAGGACACTACTAGGGTGCAAGGAATCCTCTGGAAATTCCTTTAGCATCATCGCGCCCGAAAGATCAAGAACTTGGAGGTTGGACAAGCCTTTTAGTTTGGGCAGCCTGGCTAAGCGTTTACAGCCACTTAATGAGATTGTAGCAAGATTTTCAAGATCGCCAAGGATTGGCAAGCGGAAAATCTTGGTTTCTGAGACGTCAAGCATTCGGAGTTTCTTAAGCAATTTCCACGCTCTGCCTTCCAATGTTTCCAATTCGGTAGCACCAGAGAGATCAAGCACCTCGAGGTTTGTAAAGTGGGTTATTTTTGGCAGACTTTGCAAGCTAGAGCACCCGCTTAGGATGAGCCAACGGAGCTCCGTCAGGTCGGAGATAGAAGAAGGTAGCGATTTGATCTGGGCTGCAGAGAGATTGAGGCTTCGCAGTTTTCTCAATTTCTTAAAAAAATCAGCATCCGAAATATTCTTCAAGGAGGCAGCACCAGATATCTCCAGAACTATCAATGACTCAAGTTCTCTGATGGGTTCAATTTTCTCCAGCGGATCACATCCCCTGAGCACAAGCAGACGAAGCTCACGCATTTGAGACAAGCTTTGGGGCAGTTCTTTCAATGTAGGATTAAAAAGCACAAGAACTCGGAGTCCCTGCATTGTGTCAAAGAATTTATCAGGAACTTCCCTGTAGAGACGCCTTCCATCAATGAGTAGCGTGGATAATTTATCCTTCCATTTTTCAGTACTAGTGCTCGGTGTTTTTATCATACCACCCACCTGTGTGATTCTCCTGAACCCCTGCCAATGGTCACCGTCGAGCACAGTAGCCAATCCCAGATTCGCTGCCCCTTCAAATCCAATATCCCGGCGACGACTAAGATCAGGAAGTGGTGTGAGTGCTAATCCTTCCATCACAAGAATGTTATCACCTTGCATTTTCAGCAGATGGCGATCTATAAGCCCCATCATAACGCGGTGTCCCTCTTTATAGGCCTCCTCAACACGGTCGAAGGCACCAACACATCCTTCCAATATCCAGAAAGCTATCAGCTCATGGTAATGAACTCCACCGTGTTTGCGAAACAAGTCGAAGCTATGCCACCAGCAGTTGATCAAAGCCATATCGCTCCTCGGCAACATGTCGTACGCGGAGAGCAGCAGTGGATTACCGTGATCATCTGGTGCCGCCTCAGCTGCTTTTTTCAGAGCACCTGCCAACGTGGAATCATCTCCAATGCGATTGAAGGCTTCTGCTATCACGACTATTGCAGCCGGCAAACCCTTGCTGTTTCTGGAAATCTCTCTGGCACGTTCTTCAAAGCCAGCAATCTGCTTAACCTTTTGATCAGTGACTCTTTCCTTAAGTAGAGTCAAACCCTCTTCCTCAGTCAAGGGTATGATCTCCGTGATCATCACTTCATTCATTGCCTTGCTCTGATCTTTCACTTCCTTTTCGTTGCTCTCACTTGCTTCCTTCACTTCTTTCACTTCCTTTTCGTTGCTCTCACTTGCTTCCTTCACAGGCGGGCGCTCTAGCTTGTTTCTTCTAGTGATTAAAACCTTATGCGGAGTTTTCTCATTCAGTTGTAGTGCGTGTTTTATTTCTGGCAGAATGGCATCTTCATTCATTAGGTCAGGAACACCGTCCACAATTAGGAGAAGAAACTTCTTCTTTTTATCAGCCGGCGTTGCAGATTTCATCGTTTCATCAGCCGGCGTTGCAGATTCCCTCATTTCAATAAGCTTAGCAGATATCTTCCTTTTCAAGCTTTCTAGGTTTTCCGCCTTTGGCGGCTCCTCCTTGCTAACAATATTATCTTCCCAGTCCTCAGTAGTGGAAAGTACAGACAACTGACGGGCAATATTCTCATGAAGAGAGATGCCTTGATAAAGAGACTTACAATTTTCTTGCTGATTCAGGAACACCCAAAAGGTCATGTAAGATAAGCCCTCCCTGATTGCAAAATCACTCATCTCTTCTGCAATCCAAGTTTTCCCTACTCCAGCATCCCCAGTGAGAACAATTGTTTTCACATTTTGGTCCTCCAAATGTTTTCGTATTTCAACTTTCTGATCTCTTCTCGAGGCCATGGCTGATACAGAAAAGTTCAACGTTAGAATTATTATAAGATCACAAGGCCAGGACTACAGTTTGTCTTAGAAGAACAAGATAAAAGGGATTTCCATAACTGAGAAATTATTAGGATTTTAGATTCTGAAATTACAGCACTGTAAATCCGAAGGTTGTGGCCTTCTAAAGTGAAATCTTGACCTCTCCAACACCAAGATTATCGAAGTAAGTTAGATCCGTTCCCTTTTTGCCTATAATCTTCAGAAAGTCATTTAAACTTCCTAACCAAAACCTAACATCACCTTGTTAGAACATTGCTAATGATGCAATTCAGTTGTTATGCATGAATTATGCCTATGCAACCTAAAAATCTAAGGTTTAAGAGTCCTTATTACCTGTCATTCAGCCCTATAATATACTCTTAAAGAGTATTTAAGGATAATATGTGATAACTTATGATAGGTAGTGACTTTGGACCATACTTCACTTACTGCCTTTTTTTTTTTCTTTTCTTTTTTTTTTTTCTCTCTTGAGTTTTCACCCATTTACTCTCACTAGAATTTAACGAGATCTGGACCAAATCTTTCCTAGTATCTAACGTTACTACATATCCAAAAATCATTACGTTCCAAGCAATAAACCCATGTTCTAAAATAATGCGTAGTCACTAAAACTCAAGTTCTAATATTTCAGCATTGTGACGGTATGACATTCACTACTCTTAAAATTCATAATTAATGAATTCACCTTAACTCCAAATTGCATCAAACTAATTTTGTACCTTTACTGATTCATTGGACTAAATTTCCTTACTAAGTTTGTAAAACCTCAGTAAAAATTGCTTACCTAAAGTCTTTGTAGAAATATTAGGTTTTCTGCTGCAAAACTAAAACAATTTAGATTTTTATTTCTATCTTTGAAAATGTATTTGACCCTCTATCTTTAAAAAACCACCAAATTAATATTTGTCTATCATTATACTGTTATATATTAATAATTTCAAAAAATTTCATGAACTGAATCCAACAAAACCCTTGCCAAGAAATTCAAAAATGGACAGAAATTAGCTATAAACTAGTTTGTAGTTAATTCATACAAATCATTCTAATAAAGTGACACATGTCCTTAAGTATGTGAGAAGCACATGTATTTTTATTAATGTTATTAAAAAAATAAGTGAGAAGTACATGTTATTAAAAAAATATGTGCATCTCATATGCTTAGGGACACATGTCACTTTATTAGAATGGTTTGTATGAATTAGCTATAAATCAGTTTGTAACTAATTTATGTCCTTCAAGAAGATCCACTTGTCACTGGTCTTTATTAGCATAGTAATAGACGCTAACCCTAGCTTTGGGAATTCGAAACCCATATCAAATAACCTTCAAAAATCATGAAATTTACACATATTAAATTATGTATAAACTAAAATCTTTCTAAATTTTGTGATTTTGGGGCATGTTCTCTACTCTACACGAATTTTTCAATCTTCATCATCACTTTTGCTGTCAACCCATAAATTCTAGGTTTAATTATAGGAGAACCCGATTTTCATATCCTCTAAAACTACACCTAAAACTCCTTCCAAACTTTCCCTACGAATCATAATACCCTAAGACGTCATAGGGCAAGATTACACTTTTGTTTTAACACGAGGAGTGCCCTATAAAATTTGAAATTTTAATTTATTTTGTTGACCAATGCAAAAATTGTACCTTGTGTTTTTATTTGTGTGATCCATGCAGTCTAGCTAATATTCTACACGACTAGCGAGAGAGTCGGAATTTTGGTTCACATGGAGCAAGATTGAAAGATATGAACAATGATTGATTAAAAATATTAAAAATAAAACTATTAAATTTAATTATTATTTTAAACAAGTAAGTGGAACTTGTAATTTTATTTCTCACGCCTAGCGTTAATTTCTACATAGACAGTTCGTTTAAAATTCGATTGGGGCAAAATAGAATTGTTATTATCCATAATCTTAGCTAACTACATTATATATTTCATACAATAAAAACATGTAAAAATTAAACATATATATTCATCAACAATTAATTTAAAAGAGCAAGCTAAATATAAAGGTAATTTACATAGATAATTCTATTAATAGTGAATTTAAATCAATAAAAAATTTACTTGCATTACAAAAGATTTCAGGAAATTAAGAAAGAAACTATTTGCAGTAAAACGACACTTATTATTAGAGATTGTACAAAACAGTGAAAGAGACCGCAAATGGGTAATTGGGAAAATATTATCTGTTAATAGAAGGATATTTTTTTATGAAATGGTTTATGGGTAATTGTGAGGCTGCTGAGTTATGCAAAATCTTTGCATTTTTCTACCGCACAGCAAACAACTATTTGTTTTGGTAAAGAAAGCGACGCTTTTTTATTTTTTATTTTTATTTAGCATAAAGTGGCTTTGTAGCTAGGCCTAAAGTTGAATTCGAGCCGAGTATTGAATGTTTAAATTTGGCTCATTTTCTAACGAATTCGAGCTTATTTACGAGCTGCTCAATTTACTTATTTTTTTTTTTATAAATTAAATATCATGATTGTTTATCTCTTCGTAAATCTATACTAATCATTAGTTAATTAATTATTGTTAAAATTTTATCTTTTGAGTTAATTAAATAAATTAACTTTAAATTTTAATAATCTAATCTCAAATTTATATAAATATTTTAAAATATTTATATCAATTCATTATACGCATACACACACATCTCCATACATATTTACAAGCACGATGTATACACAAATCTCAAATTAATCTCACAACAACAATTATTTAAGTTATATATATCTATCATATTAGATAGAGAATTTCATTTTACTTAAAATATTTTTATTATAAAATTAAAATAATACTAAAAATAAAGTTTAGCTAATATGTGGCTATGAATATGGTTTAGCATACTTGCCTTTTAGTTTTGAGTCTTTTGACAGCTATACAGTTAAAGGACGATTTCACAATTTTAGCTACTTTTATACGAGGGGCATGGTTCAAATTAGAGGCAATTTTTTCTTTAATGGCGGGTAAAACAGGAAATAAGGCAGTTACTGTACACGAATTTGAGAAAATTTGGGGCTTTTACCCCCTCTCGCCCTTACTTGATTCGGTCCCTGTCTCTAAGCCAAATGTAAAGAAAACGACTCTATCTACTCTTTTTTCTTTTTTCTTTTTCTTTGACGAGAAACTCTTTAAAGATAGTGTTATTTTATGTACTTATCATTGTCAAGCAAACTTTAGACCTTTGCAAAGCGCCCTTCACCCGTGCAAAGGTCCTCTGAGAGAAATTAAAGAAAGAGATCGTTAACATGCATGCACAGCCAAACATATTTTATTTCCGACTTAAAAATATTGTACTATCAGAGACATTGGCAACAAAGGAAAGCACTTGAGAGACTGCATGATTTGTATATATATCAAGCTACTGCACGGCAACATTGGCAGCAAAGAGAATAAAATAGTAGAAAAAACAATGACAAAACAAAGAGGAAGAAAGATGGTGAACAAACCTGCAGGTACGGTTTCGCTGGACATGATCCGAAAGCAAAACAGAGATCGATGAGAGTGTTTTTTGTTTGTTTGTTTAGTATCTCTCTTGTGGCTTGCCCTCTTCGCCTCTTCTTAATATATATAGAAGTCTTGATCAGTTTAATTACTCTATGAAACGCTTTGCTGCAACTTCCAATACACGATTACCCGCCTTTTTCTTTTGTCGTTTAGTGTTCTTGTCGGTGTTATGTTGAGAAATGCCTTTCCATATTATACTGAAAAAAATGAGTTTTCTGAAACTCATAAACGTTTAAAAAAAAAACCTCTTTCTCTGAAAATCTCACCAAGAACTTATCTATGATATATAATAATTTTAATAAACTAACCTATATTTAATAAGGAAAAATTTAAGAAATTTGACACACCAAAATTAAAAGCGGAATGCATCATAAGTAACTCGATCAGCATTTCATATAATCTCTATTTTGTTATTAGAATTAACCCACTTATGTTGTTTTTAGTTACAGTTTAGATTTATTTCCTGTTGGTTTCATATATTATATATACAATCTCTTTTTGTATAGTTTTATAGTTTTGTTAGTTGAACAAAATTTTGCATTTAGAGTAATGCCAGAAACCTTATTTTATTTTACAATTATTCAACAATATTGATGTGACAGTTTCAATTAACTTTTAAATTAATTTTTGTTTAAAAACAAAATTAAAAATTAATTAAAACTACCACATCAACATTATAAGATAAAAATATAATTTTTAATATTACTCTTATATTTATCTTTAGAAAAAGAGAGCAAGAAAGGTAATAGTTGTTATCACTCAGTTACGTACAAACTGATGTTGATTTTCTTAACTAATGGCCTAACTCAAATTTTTGTCCTTTTACCTAAAAGAGGAAAAAAGAATCACAACTCAGCCTAATACGTACATGTTAGTGTCTGATTAAGTTTGCGATTTCAAAATACTTGGTTTTGAAATGTGCAATTTTAAAAACACAATTAATTAAACATTTGGTAAAATCAGATGTTTATAAAAACGCATCCCTAGCATGTTTGGATTTTTTATTTTTTTTTCAAATCACAATATTTTAAAATGCATTCTTAAATGATATATTTTATTCAATTTAGTTTAAAACAGTATTGTTGATATGTGAAACTGTGGTGCCAAACACACTCTTAATTAAATAAAAAGAAATTAAAAAAAGAAAATATCATTACGTGAAATAGAATTAAAAAATAATTACTTTGCCCAACGAACCGATATCATTCCAAAAGCAAAAGGTGAACGTAAGTAGGAAAGAAGAGCCGTGATATACAACAGCTCAGGCTGAATGAACAGTAATTCAACTTGGGCTGGATGAGATTAAAAAAAAAAAAAAATTATTTTTTTAAACATGAGGTCCACAAAAATACTGTTCATGTGTCTGGGCTGAATGACTGTCCATTCAGCCCAGGATGATGCATATATTTACTCAGGAAAAAAATATGTTTGTCGTAATGATTAGTTATCAATGGTACAGTGGCTTTCCAAATTCTTTGCTTGCATAGTCAGTTTCATCTTTGACTGGATTTATTCTTCAAGCCCCCATAGTGAAGAAGCTATTATGAAGTATCTTAAGGAAGCTATAAGAGACAAACTCATCACTTCTGAAAAAAGATAGAGCCTTCAATTTAACTAAAAGAATCTGCAATAAACTTAACATTCCGCTCTTTATATTTTATTATCAGTAGTCTGGTACCATTGTAGGGGTTAACAGAGTTTAATCAAATCAGTATCCAAGCAGGCTTAATTAACAATTGGTATCAAAGCAGGCACCTGTCACGGTTTTGGAGTTGGATTAAAATGTATTGGTACATGGTACACATAGACATAGTGTTAAATCATTGACTATTAATAAATGAATAGAACCGCCAAATGAAAAATTCCTAAGACTTTTAAATCAATGATTAGTCCCTTAATACAATGACTTGTGCTGCTTTTTAGTTTGGAGTCTAGTTAGAAACTGATTGTTAGCTTTTTTATTTGTTTATTGCACTCTGTATCGTGTTTTACAGCTTTGTACTTTTTGGAGTTGTAGGGTTGAGTAAAGTTCAAATATTTCATTAAAAAGAAGAAAAAAGAAGCAGTAGGGCACTGGTTGGACTGGGTTACTCACAAAGTTCCTTAAAGTTCAAAGCACATATAGCGGTTCAGAGGCAACCGCAAGGTCCAGATACCAAAAGAGAAAGGGAAATTTCACAACCCCCCTGAACTGTCATGCTTTTGCAATCCCCCCTTTGAAACTTCAAAACCTCTCAATTTAGTGTATTTAATTTCAATTTTTGCAATCCCCCCCTCCGTTAGTCAATTCTGTTAAGATAGACGGTCAAAGGGGTGAAATAACTTTTATGCCCTAACTTTTTTAAAAATTACAATTACCCTTATTTCGAATAAAAAAATTATAAAAAAAAAATTGTTTGGGTCAGACCCTGGGGTCACGGGTGACCCAGCCGTGGGTCACCCGTGACCCACGCTGGGTCACACGTGACCAACGCGGGTCACGTTGTGATTGTGCCCCAGCGTTGGTCACGCCGTGACCCAGCCGTGGGTCCACAGACCCACGGCGGGGTCACAACCAGACCCCGCCGTGGGTCTGGTGACCCACGGCTGGGTCACGGCGTGACCAACGCTGGGTCACAACGTGAGCCCAACGCGGGTCACGGACGTGACCCAAGCTGGGTCACGTTGTGACCAGCGTGGGTCACTAGACCCCGCGGGGTTTGGTGGTGACCGCCGCGTGGGTCTGGTGACCCACGGCTGGGTCACGGCGTGAACAGCTTGGGTCACGTCGCGACCCCGTTGGGTCACGTTGTGACCCAGCGTTGGGTCACGCCGTGACCCAGCGTTGGGTCACGGCCTGACCCAGCGTGGGTCACCAGACCCACGGCGGGGTCACAACAGACCCGCGTGGGTCTGTGACCCACGGCTGGGTCATCGGCGTGACCCAAGCTGGTCACAACGTGACCCAACGCGGGTCAGACGTGACCAAGCTGGGTCACGTTGTGACCCAGGCGTGGTCACTAGACCACGCCGGAGGTCTGGTGGTGACCCCGCCGTGGTCTTGGTGACCCACGGCTGGGTCACGGCGGACCAGCTTGGGTCACGTCGCGACCCGCGTTGGTCACGTAGTAACCAGCGTTGGGTCACGCCGTGACCAGCGTTGGGTCACGCCGTGACCAGCCGTGGGTCACCAGACCCACGGCTGGGGTCACAACCGACCCGCCGTGGGTCTGGTGACCCACGGCTGGGTCACAACGTGACCACAGCGTGGGTCACGTTGGCCCACGCTGCGTGGGTCGGGCTGACCAACGTTGGGTCAGGTGACCCAACGTGGGTCACTTTTTTTTTAAAAAAAAATTTGAAAATTGAAATATTAAGGATAATTGGAAATTTAACACCCTTCAGTTAGGATTTAACGAAAAATCCTAACGGAGGGGGGGATTGCAAAATTGAAACTTAAATACACAAATTGAGAGGTTTGAAGTTTGAGGGGGGATTGCAAAAGGCATGACAGTTCAGGGGGGGTTTGTGAAATTTCCCCAAAGAGAAAAGAATATGCATAGGCAATTATGGGGATTTTCTGATGCTTGAGAAGAACGTTACCAGTCATGGACTCATGCATGAAGTGAAGGGAAGATGCATCAAATACGCCATTAATGCTTCAACAATATATACTAGAGCAACCTAAATTTATCATTAAAAAAACACTTGTTGCCTTCTAAGTTTGGTTTCTGTTGGTAAACGTTCAGACATGTAAAACCTCATCATTGGGTCTAATCACCACAAAACCACCACACTACCACAGTTAGTTCATTAATGCCATACATGCTCTCACTTTTTTATTCTTACTCTTACACTCATTGATGTGATTTTTAAAATCATTATTAGATCAGTGATTCATTTAAAATTCAATAATGATTTTAAAAGCCATATTAGAGAGTACTGTAAGAGAGTGAAAGAATGTGAGTGTGTAGCATTACTCCAGTTAGTTTTGCATTGCTAAATTCTAAACGACATAGGAAATTGCATAGTTTCTTAGTATAATTAAAAAAAAAATGTTAGATCTACAATTTTTTTTATAACCCCCTTACAACCAAGTGATTGGAGGGTGTTATTTATTTATTTATTTATTAAAATACTGATATTGCTTTAATCACATGCTGAGATATCTCAACAAGTTATAAAGGGATTAATGGAAGTCTAGCATTCCTTATAATTGATCCCATGTTACTGGTACTTATTTCTTTTGTTTGCAATTGCATCACGTTCTCTCTCTACTATATGTACAAATGTTGGACACGTTTGGTACATTGAAATAATAATTAGTTGAGAATAGGAATGGATATTACTAGGAATAATATAAGAAGCTGAAATGAAATGATCATTTCTATTATTTCGTTTTGTGATAACATGTATATGAATGACCAAATTTTCTAATTGAGATGGAATCGATCTGTATTAAACCAAATTTTTT
>FXXK01000083.1:244374-328211 GCA_900184695.1 Betula pendula | reverse complement strand
CCTCTCTCCTAGTTGGCACCACTTGAACTTGTTGCCTTAAACTTCAAATTTATTAATTGGCCCTGCCCAACTCAAAGAGTATTTGGTTGAGGAGGGTGGCCGCTCATGAGCAATAAGCATGGATATCTCAAAGAAATATGTTATTATGAATTTATATTGAAATCCAAATTGGAAAACATCCCAAGAGAAATGAGAAAGAAATTATGTCAAACAATTTTTGGGTCGGGAATTGTATAATATCACTATTGTCATGATTTTTTTTTACACGAAACTTGACGCATCTTACATAAGCAACCAAATTCAAATTTTTGTCCTTTACCCAAAAGAAGAGGAAAGAATTAATCGCCAATCGGTTCTATTCTAATCCCTCGATGCAATTAAGTGAAAAACGAAAAAGAAAAAAGAAATATCCTTTGCGTAAAAGAGTATTAGAGAATCACTACTTTGTCTAAAGACTAGCTTGGAATCACTGAAAAAAAAAAAAAAAAAAAAAAAAAGTGAAAAAAGAAATATGCTTGATTGTTATGATTGGTGGTCGATCCAGATTCTTTGCTTTCTTCATCACTTTCAACTATGGCTGGATTTATATAATTCTCCATTTTTCTTAATTGAGAGGATCATTACTTTGTCCCAAAATCTACATAAGTGGACCCAAGCCCATTAGTTTAGGCTTTTGGGTTAGAGTGGTGTCCAAATATGTATATTAATGTATTCTGAGTAAAAACTCCTGACCGTTTATCTCCCTAACAATTGGTATCAGAGCCATGGTTTATTTCCTGGAACGAGTGTCTGGACGCGTATGGTTTGGAGTTGCGGTTCATGGCTGCTCAAGGGCAACTCTTGTACGCGTGACACTCTTGGAAATGTAAAAAGACTCACAAGCGAGGGAGAGTTTGGCTAATGTACATGTGGAGAGACTCACAAGTGAGGGGGAGATTGTTGTGAGTACACTTGTGAGTGTTGTGTCCCACATTGAGAAGACACAAAGAAAAAGAGTAATTAATATACATAAGTGGACCCAAGCCCATTAGCTTAGGCTTTTGGGCTAGAGTGGTGTCCAAATATGTATATTAATGTATTCTGAGTAAAAACTCCTGACCGTTTATCTCCCTAACAATTATACCTACATCTACATTATAAAATAAAAATATAATTTTTAATATTACTCTAACATTTATCCTTAAGAAAAGAGAGCAAGAAAGGTAATAGTTGTTATCACTCAGTTCCGTACAAACTGATGTAGATTTTCTTAACTAATGGCCTCACTCAAATTTTTGTCCTTTACCTAAAAGAGGAAAAAAGAATCACAACTCAGCCTAATACATATTAGGGTCTGATTACTTGATTTTGAAATATGTAATTTTAAAAATACAGTTAATTAAACATTTAGTAAAATTGTTTGTTTATAAAAATGTATTCTTTGTTTGGATTTTTTTTTTTTTAAATCACAATATTTTAAAAATGTATTTTCTAAAGATATATTTTATTCAATTTAGTTTAAAATAGTATTGTTGATATGTGAAACTGTAGTGTCAAACAAATTCTTAATTAAATAAAAAAAATTAAAAAAGAAAATATCATTTACGTGAAATAGAATTAAAAAATAAATACTTTGCCCAATGAACCGATATCATTCCCAAAAGCAAAAGGTGAACGTACGTAGGAAAGAAATATGCTTGTGGTAATGATTATAACGTACGTACAGTGGCTTTCCAAATTCTTTGCTTGCACCGTCAGTTTTATCTTTGACTGGATTTATTCTTCAAGCCCCCAAAGTGAAGAAGCTATTATTATGAAGTATCTTAAAGAAGCTATAAGAGACAAACTCATCACTTCCGAAAAAAGATAGAGCCTTCAATTTAATTAAAAGAATCTGCAATATGCTTAACACTCCGCTCTTTATATTTTATTATCAGGAGTCTGTTACCATTGTAGGGGTTAATTGGGTTTAATCCAATCAGTATCCAAGCAAGTTTAATTAACAATTGGTATCAAAGCAGGCACCACGTTACAAATTCGGAATTAGATTAAAATGTATTGGTACATATTACATATGGGCCGGCATAGTATTAAGTTATTTACTATTAATAAGTCAATAAAACCGCGAAAAACCAAAAAAAAAAAATCCTAAGACTCTTAAATCAATGATTAGGCCCTTAATACAATGACTTGTACTGCTTTTTAGTTTGGAGTCTAGTTAGAAACTGCTTGTTAGCTTTTTTATTTGTTTATTGCACTTTGTATCGTGTTTTACAGCTTTGTACTTTTGGAGTTGTAGGGTTCAGTAAAGTTCAAATATTTCATTAAAAAGAAGAAAAAAGAAGCAGTAGGCCAGGCCACTGGTTGGACTGGGTTACTCACAAAGTTCCTTAAAGTTCAAAGCACATATACCAGTTCAAAGGCAACCGCAGGGTCCAGATACCAAAAGAGAAAAGAACTTGCTAGGCAATTATGGGGATTTTCTGATGCTTGAGAAGAATGTAACCAGTCATGGACTGATCATGCATGAAGTGATGGGAGATGCATTACGAGAAATGTTACATTTCTTTCTCTTGTCTTTTTCTCATTTTTTTATTTTTTAAAATTATCATTGGATTTATATATCGGTCTGATCATGTGATATAGGTCTCATGTGTAAACTCACATGAGACCTATAGATTCAATGATAATTTTAAAAAGTAAAATGATAAAAGAAATATACCATTAGATGCTGTAGCATTTCTCAATGAATCAAATACGTCATTAATGCTTCAACAATATATATTAGAGCAATCTAATTAAATTTATCATTAAAAAAACACTTGTTGCCTTCTAAGTTTAGGTTTCTGTTGGTAAACGTACTGAACTGTAAAACCTCATCATTGGGTCTTACCACAAATCCACCACAGTTAGTTTAGTAACACTAGGTATGCTCCCACTTCTCGACTCTACTCTCATATTTTATGACGTGATTTTTAAAATTATTATTAGATTAATTATCTATCTCAAATCTAATAATGATTTTTAAAGCCACATTAGAGAGTGTGAGAGTAAGATAGGAAATTGCATAGTTTCTTAATATAATTAATGAAAAATATATACTAGATTTACAACTTTTTTATAACTCCCTTACAACCAAGTGATTGGAGGGTATTAAATTTTTTTAAAATGACTGACATGCTTCAATCACGTGCCAAGATATGTCAACAAGTTATAAAATAGTTATAAAGGGTTTAATGGAAGTCACGCATTCCTTATAATTGATCTCCTGTGTTACTGGTACCTATTTCTTTTTGTTTGCAATTGCATTCCGTCTCTCTCTTATATATACAAATTGTAGACACGTTTGGTACATTAAAATAATTTATTTATTATTTTTTTTTTCTAATTGAATGGGGAAAAAGGGGATTACAAGGGTGGATCTTTACCACTTCTTATCTGAATGGACGAAAGAATGGAAGATTCAGTGGGAATACTTCAAAAAACAAGATTAGAAGCGACCCATTTAGCTAACGCATGTGCTCTATAATTAGCACATCTAGACACTTTTGAAGCATTCCAGCTTCGAAAGTTGGAGAGGGCTAAGCTAACATCAAAAATACAATTAGCAATAGTCCAAGAGGAAAACAAAACAGGGTTATTCACAGCAAGAATAACCAATAAGGCATCACCCTCAAGATAGAAATGATTTCCACCAGAAGAGAGGGCTAATTGGGTAACCAAAAGAGCTGCTGAAGCTTCGCCAGAAAGTGCATCAGTTGAGAACATTAAAATAATAATTATTTGAGAATATGAATGAGTATTACAGTAATACAAGAAGCTAAACGATGACAATTTCTATTTATTCGTTTTGTGACGACACGTACATGAATGACCAATTTTTCTAAGTGGGATGGAATCGATCTGATTTGAACCAAACTTTTTAAAATACCCATATTTATAAAACGACACTAGAATAGCACCCCCTCCTAGTTGGCACCACTTGAACTTGTTGCCTTAAACCTCAAATTTATTAAATCGGCCCTGCCCAACTCAAAGAGTATTTAGTTGAGGGTGGCCAGTCGTCATAAGCAATAATCAGGGATATCTCAAAGAAATATGTTATTATGAAGTTATATTGAAATTAATCCAAATTGAAAAAAATCCTAAGAGAAATAAGAAATTATGTCGAATAATATTTGGGTCGGGAATTGTATCATATCACTATTGTCATGATTTTTTTTTTTTTTTACATGAAACTTGACGCATCTTACATAAGCAACCAAATTCAAATTTTTGTCCTTTACCCAAAAGAAGAGGAAAGAATCGCCAATGGGTTCTATTCTAATCCCTCGATGCAATTAAGTAAAAAACGAAAAAGAAAAAAGAAATATCCTTTGCGTAAAAGAGTATTAGAGAATCACTACTTTGTCTAAAGACTTGGAATCACTGGAAAAAAAGAAAAAGAAAAAGAAATATGCTTGATTGTTATGATTGGTGATCGATCCAGATTCTTTGCTTTCTTCAGCACTTTCATCTATGGCTGGATTTATATAATTCAGATTACCTGGCTCCATTTTTCTTTGAGAGGATCATTACTTTGTCCCAAAATCACAAATCTCAATTATATGTAGTAACTGTTGTGTGAGATAAATCTTGAGCGAGATGGAAGTCAACCATTTCAGCCATAAGCATCCCTTGATCTTCGCAGAAAAGCTGGAAAATGAAGACAAGAAAGATGTTGTTTGCTCGGGATGTGAGGAACCAATATCGGGTCCAGGCTACAAATGCTCCGGATGCAATTTCTTACTCCACAAATCATGCATTGAGCTCCCCAGCAAGATACAACACCGCCTGCACCCAAACCACACCCTTACTCTCCAAGCGCCCAAAAACAGTTCTTGTGATGCTTGTCGTAAAGATTGCAGTAGATGCTTCTTTTACAGGTGCGATGGGTGCAATTTCAACCTCGACATCAAATGCGTTTCCCGTTGGCAAATTAATAATAACGATTGTCAACACGCATTCATAGCCATCTTGGAGCAGATCCAGTTCAGTTGCCAAGTCTGCGGTGAGGAACGCAAGGACATTGCCTACCTATGTAGCATCTGTCGACTCTTGGTTCACCACAAATGTGCTATTGCATTTCAACGCACCATCCATATTAGAGCACATGAACACCACCTCACTCTCACCTATTCTCTTCACGATCAAGACACAGATTCAAACAAGGTATTCTGTAGACTCTGCTACAAAAAGGTGAATACAAAGTGTGCAATTTACTATTGTCAGGAATGCAGGTACATTGTCCACTTGAACTGTCCAAGTTCGCTTGGACATCGGAGCCATGGGCAGATACACAATTTGATAAGGTGGTTCACATGGTTCCATTTAGTTGATTTGGTCATCAGAGGATTAGCAGACAAAAGAGCTCGCTCTGAGAAGATGGTCATCCGACATTTTAGTCACAAACATCATGACTTATTACTCCGCGATGAGAAGCTTGAGGTTGATATGCTTTGTAAAGGTTGCATGCAATTAATCTCTGCCCCGTTTTACAGCTGTCCGGAATGCAACTTCTTTCTTCATGAAAGATGTGCTAACCTAGCCCCCGAGATTGATTACCCACTTCACGAACACCCGCTCGCCCTAGGCCTCCTCCCACGTGAGAATGCCTTCTATTGCGATGCTTGTAACCATCATCGCCATGGCTTTGTCTACATGTGCGATAGGTGTCCTAACTACAGCCTTGACATTCAATGTTATTCAATTCCGGAAATCTTTAAACATAAAGGTCACCAACACCCTCTCTACCTTGCCATCTGTTCTAAAGAAAAATGCTACGCTTGCCATAGGAAGCACGAATCCCAAGGTCTATTTGTGTGCACCGATTGCGAGTTTGCCTTGGGCTTTGAATGTGCAACTCTTCCGCTCGTAGCTCGGCATGAATACGATACACATCTCCTCCAACTCACTTATACTGCTGAAGATTGTTTCGAAGAATATTATTGCCTCATTTGTGAACAAAAAAGAGAACCTAACCACTGGTTCTATTATTGTGCAGAGTGCGATTTTCCTGCTCATTCTCAATGTGTACTCGATAAATATGCAAATATCAAAATTTTTTAAGAGATCTCCTAAGTACATATCATGAGCATCCTATCGCTTTTGTCCGAAAGACCAAGCACTCCCCTCCATGTGGTGTCTATGGCGAGCATTTGAATGACATAGGTTTGGAATGTATTCAATGCAAATTTATCGGCCACGTGGCATGTACTCTATACATTTTGAAACTTAAGGCGAAAAATTTAAATGATCATTTTTCTTAAATTTAAATATTAATTAAATAATATTATATTTTTATTTAAAAATTATTTATCTTTGTTTTTTGGGATGCAAAATTACTTATTAAGTGTTTCTATTCAAAGTTTTCTAATATCATCTTTTCAATTGATAATATAGCTAATTCATTTAATCTTTCTTGTGACATTTTTTATCATGCTTCTCCCCATTTGATAATTTTCATATTTAAAATATACTAAAAAAATGTCTAGAGTTCTCATCTTTAGGAAAAATTTATATTGTTGTCTCTTGTTGGACACTTTTCTACTAATAAATCTATGCATTTTGCATCAATATTTTTTCATTGACCTGGGTCGTAAATATTTATAACAATAGAATTAGACACATCATTAGTATTTTTATTTTCTTTTAAATTTTCCTTAAGTTCTTCATCAACAATTACTATATTAGTTCTTTGAATGTTAATTTTAAAAGCCACATTACATTTACGAGGATAAGAGTCTTGTATTATAACGCCCCAGCAAAATTATTTAATTGGTAAATGACTTAACGGTTCGTCTTCTAGTCTTAACCCAAAAAGATAAGACTCAAAGATATCACACTTTCTGAAGAGAGCCTGCAGCGGAAGACTTGTCACTGGTATATAGACATAACAACTAATTTAAATCTACAATTACAATAGTATAACCAAAGAAAAACTAAAAACATCATAACATAGATAATAAGTGTCTCTAAAAGTACAATTAGAGCGACCAATCATCAAAGTACCATAAAGATTACAAACTAAGTCTAAGAGTCATAATTAATATAAAAAAAAATCTAACGCCTAGTTTTCAAAAGGTAAAGTATGAAACAATCTCTATCATATCACTGTGAGTATCATCATCCTTATCCACATGTCCTTCAGCTACACAGGATTCAGCTTCTAAAAAATGATCATGATGATGTCTATCAAACAAACTTGAAGTCTCTCCAAATCCATCATTGACTACACTATTTATAAAACAACACATGTTTTACAGGTGAAAAAAATACTGATGTAGGAATGAATTTTCCTATATTTTCGGTAAATTCCAAAATAAGAAAAATAACAAATAACATATTGGGAAAGTGTCGCTCAAGAAGATTTTTGTTCAGATTCAGATAGTGGAAGTATAGAAGGAAAAATCTCGTCACGATCACTGCTGATTGTCAACCGTATTCGATTGACACAAAATCAATTTATTGATTTTCTATTTTAGATTAGGATTCTCCTAAAAAAAAAAAAGTTTTATTAAAACTCTATTTATTTCCTTTTCAAGATTGTATTTACTTTTTTTTTCTTTCCTTTGTAGACTTGTATTTATTTATTTCCTTTTTAATATTAGGTTTACTTGTTCTACTATAATTAGGATTACTTATTCTATTAGGACTAGGATTACTTTATCTTCAAGTTTTCTATTAGCATTTATAGGTGAATTTACATTGTAAATAAAACACACAATTGAATATTTATCAATCAGAGAATTTCTCTCAAACACTCTGCGGAGTTTGTTACTTTTAAGCCTGTGGGCTTGTTTTATCTTTTAGTCAGAAGATACAGACGCTTCTGATTTGTTTATCAAGTCTTCCGCTACCTCAAATATAAACGTAAGTCCACGACGTAGTGAGTAATAATACACATAATGTACATATTATCTTTGAGTGAACTCGATTGTTTTGCAAATCACAAGCAGTAATAAAACAATGTCATGGTAATGCATTATATTACATAGTACATGATATATTAAGAGAACATTACTCGAGTCGAGTCTTATTAGATTTGAATTAGGAGCTATGAGGATAGACATATTATATTCTTACAGTTGTAATTTCATTTCAATTCTTATTGTAAGGCTCTATAAATATAAGACACCCTACATTTGCAATAAACTAATTAGCATTATGCTCTTTGTATTTTGTAATCGGTACTTGTTACCACAGTAAGGATTAAGAGCTTAATCAAATCAGTATTTGATAGTTGTAGGGCTTTTGGATCAATGATTAGACCGTTAATAATCAGTATCAAAGCAGGTATTACGTCATGGGATCAAAGTTGGATCAAAATGTATTGTTATGTATTAAGTATGAGCATAGTATTAAGTCATTGAATATTAATAAGTGAACGCCAAAAGAAAAATTCCTAAGATTTTTAAATCAATGATTAAGCCCTTAATACAATCACTTGTGCTGCTTTAGTTTGGAGTCTAGTTAGAAACTGCTTGTTAGCTTTTTTTTATTTGTTTTTTTTTTATTTATTTTATTTTATTTATTTTTTTTTTTTTTATAATCAAATAAGGGAAAACAGGGGAAGAGGAAAAACTACAAAGGAGGGTCCTTGCCACTCCTAAACCGAAGAGCAGAAATAAAAGGAGAACAAGGGTGAATGCTACCAAAAACATGATTGGCAGCGGCCCATCTAGCTACTTGATGTGCACTAAAATTGGCACATCGAGAAATCTTCGAAGCTTTCCATTCAGGAATGGAAAGAAGCTGAAGGGAGATATCTACAAAGACTGCCGCAAAAGACCAGTCAGAACACAACACCGGGTTGTTGATGGCAAGCACAGTGACTAAGGAGTCTCCTTCTATAAGTAGAGAAGAACAACCATGCGAGACAGCAAGGCGGACGGCCAAAAGGGCTGCATGAGCTTCACCTAAACCAGCATCCAAGGAAGGGAGCTTCAGGGAATTTACAGCAAGAAACTCACCTCTGTGATTCCGGAGAGTAGCAACCGCCACTGCATAAGAAGGTCTAATTGCAACATCAAAATTGACAGTGAAAGTCCCAGCAGGAGGAGGAACCCAAACAGCTACTCCAAGGGCTGAATGCCAAGCTGCAAGATGATGCCCGATAGTAGATTGCACAGACTTCAAAATTTTTTGAGGAACAGGCTGGATTCCGTTGTGAATTAGGGAATTTCTAGCAATCCAAATATGATCCAAAAGAACCAATGCTGAAATCTGGAAGTTATGCACCTCCGAAACTGGAATGCCAAAGAAAACATGAGGCCTCAGCAAGGCTTGGGTCCAAGAGCCAATGGGGAGTGACGAGAAAGCCGTAACATTCAAAGGCCAGGTGGAATTTAACCACATCAAACGGGCAAAAGGGCAGCTAAAAAAAATATGCTGCAATGTTTCCGAAGAGCTAAGACAAAAAGGGCAGCAGAGCATCTCTGAATCAGCATTAGAAACAAACTTGAAAATATTAGTTCTGATGGGCAGAATATTCCAGGTGATTTTCCAAAGAAGATGCAGCTTCGGCTCAAGCATCTAGAGATGGGAGTTCTCTGTTAAGTCAGCTCCATAGGCAGTTCCAATCAAAGGTAGAGAGGGGGGAAGGTTGGGCAAAACTGGAAGAGGAAACTACCTCATGGGTTGACTTAACAGAGAATTTACCCAAACAAGAAGGGGACCAAATCCAGCGATCTAGAGATGGGATAGAAGGGAGGTGGATAGAAAGGATAGGAGAGACTGAAGGAGGGTCAAAAAGAAAATTAAGAAGGGGGATATTCCAACCACGGATAGGAAATGAAATGAGGTCAGAAACGGTAAGGTTTGGGAGGGAAGGAAGAGAAGGATTGGGGGAAGGTTTAAAACCCTCAATGGAAGGGATCCAAGGAGAGTTCCATATATGTATATCCCTGCCAGTAGAGACCAGCCAACAAGCTCCACGGAGAACAATATGTCTGCACTTTATAATTCCTTTCCAGATCCATGAAGCTGAAGGAAGACAAGCTGCTGATAGAAAAGAGGAGCGAGCCAGATACTTTGAAGATAAAATTCTAACCCAATAAGAATCGGGAGAGGCCAGCATATTCCAACCAAACTTAGAGAGGAGAGAAATATTCTGAATCTCCATAGTTCTAAGACCGAGCCCCCCAACTGCCTTAGGGGAGCAAATTCTGTGCCAACCAAGAAGATTTAGACTATGCTTTTTGTCTAAAGAAACTCCCCACCAGAATTTCCTCAACCAGGAATCAATGCCATTACAAAAAGATTTGGGGAGAAGGAATAAAGACATAGTATAGCTAGGCAACGAGTTGGCCACCGTCTTTATCAGAGTAATGCGAGCTGCCTGAGACAAAAGCTTGGACTTCCAACCGGAGAGCCTATTCAGTATCTTAGATTTTAGATCCTCAAAAGCCAGGTTCTTATTCCGGTGCAGGAAGAGAGGAAGCCCCAGATGTTTTGCAGTAGGAGGAATCAACTTTAAATGGAGAATCTTTTGAATAGTTGCAGAGAGAGAAGCAGTGCAATTCTTTGACAGGCAGAGAGAAGACTTGTTCAAATTTACTTTCTGACCTGACCAAGCTGATTACTTCGTAAGGCATCTCAAAATATCAGAGGCTTCAGCTGCAGTTCCCCTAGAAAAAATCATAAGATCATCAGCATATAAAAGATGTGAGACGGAGGGGCTGTTCCTGGAGATCTTTATGCCATGAATATTCCCAGCAATTTCTTCTCTCATAAGAAGTCGAGAAAGGGCTTCAGTGCCGAGAATGAAAAGGAAATGGGAGAGAGGATCCCCTTGCCTTAAGCCACGGCTTGGGCAGAATTTGCCAAACGGAGAGCCTTCTAACAGGATGGAGAAAGAAACCGTTGAGATGCATTGCAATATCATTTGAGTCCATTTGGAATTGAATCCCAAAGCAGTGAGAATCGTAGAGAGAAAACCCCATTCCATCCGGTCAAAGGCTTTTTCCATATCAATCTTTAGGGCCATTAGGCCACCCCTGCCCCTCTTGTTTTTGATTGCATGAAAAAGTTCATGGGCTAAGATTGAATTATCCTGGATCGAACGGCCCAAAAGGAAAGCAGATTGGTTGGGGGCAATAATCTTCTGAAGAAGAGGTTTGAACCGATTGGACAGAATTTTTGAGATGATTTTATAGGTAAAGTTTGTGAGGCTAATAGGCCTGAACTGAGAGACTTTGAAGGGGTTTTCAATCTTAGGAATGAGAGCAATATGAGAGTGATTAAACTCCTTGAGCAAAAAACCAGTTCTAAAAAAACTTTGAACAAAGTTGATCACACTTAGCCGGATGATGTGCCAATAAGTTTTGTAAAAAAGACCAGTGAATCCGTCAGGTCCTGGAGCCTTTGTCAGCCCAAGCTGGGAAATTGACTGGAATATCTCTGACTCATCAGGAATGGCACAGATTGATAAATTCTCAGCTTCCGAAATCACAGAAGGAAAAAGGGACCCGAGCTCGGCATCAAATGAAGGACGAGAAGATGTAAACAGAGAATTAAAATGGTCTAAGAAATGCAAACCGATAGAGTTACGGTTAGTCAAAAAAGATCCATTATCAGTCTTGATAGAGTTGATAGCATTATACCTGCGCCGGATAGCAGTGGACGCGTGGAAAAATTTGTTGTTGAGATCCGAGCTGGTAAGCCATAATTCCCGAGACTTTTGTTTCCAGAGACTCTCTTCTCTGAGAAGTTCTTCCTGAAGGGCTAACTGAAGAGAATTTTCCAAGTCCGAGTCAGCTTGATCGCCAGGGGAGCTCTGAATCACATTAATAGCGGACAAAAGATTTTTGATTTTGGCCGGAATGTTTCCAAAATGCCGGACATTCCAAATCTTTAAAGCAGCCTTGGAAGCTTTGATCTTCTTATTGAGGGAGAAAGCAGCAGAGCCATTTAAAGACATAGACCAAGCTCCAGCAATAACCGAATGGCTCGAAATATCCCTAGTCCAAAATTCTTCGAATTTGAAAGGCTTTGGCAGATTTGGCCGATTATTCTGTGTAGACAAAAGCAGCGGATTATGATCTGAGACAATAGCTGGTAAATGGGTGATCTGAGCGTTGGGGAAGAGAAGAATCCAATCTTGGTTGGAAAGACCACGGTCCAGACGCTCTTTAATATTAAAAGGACCTTGTCTGTTGTTGTTCCACGTGAAAGGATTTCGAGAGAAACCAAGGTCAATTAATCCATTTGAATGGACAAAATCCACAAAATTATTGTGAGAGGAAGAACCAAAATTCCTACCTCCCTTCTTCTCAGCTGAAGAAAGAATGGCGTTAAAATCACCTATCAAAAGCCATGGACCCCGGAATCTATCACCAGTAGCTTCAAGGAGAGACCAGAAACTGCTACGATCGAAACCATAAGAAGGGGCATGAGCGCAGGTGACTAGCCAGGGAGTGGAGGCAGGATTTGAGTAAATCATAAAAGAAATCTGATGTTTGTTTAAAACCACCGGTTCGGCATCAGTACCGACCTTGCAAGCCACTAGAAGACCACCTTTAGTGCCAGTGGCAGGGACTTGAAAAAGCAAAGGGAAACCCAATCTTGCAAGAGGATTTTGAGTATCAAGTAGCTGGATCTTTGTTTCACAGAGGAAGATGAAATCTGGCTTATGAATACGACACAAAGCCCTTAGCGTACGAACTACCGTGGCACGAGCAAACCCACGACAGTTCCACGATAGCATCTTCATGGGACTGAGGGGGGCAACGCCGTGCCCGCCCCTTCCATAGGAATGTACTCTTCTGCAGAGAGCATAGCAGCATCAGAACTCGAAAGCACTTGGGTATGATGAAGTGGATCAGCATCTTGATGAGAAGGGGAAGTAATTCTCAGATATCCTCCAGCCGATCTACGCAGTGGATGGGAAATGGCGTAGGGGTGATGGCGTTTTGTTGAGTTATGAGAGGGCTGTGGGTGAAGAGGAACCACTTTGGGGGAGATGAGTTGAAATGGAAGATTCTCAGAATGAGCAGGAGAGAAGTTGAGGGAAAGAAAGGGGACAGATGGAGCGTGAGGCACTGTGTATGGGTTAGGACAGGTGGAGGGAAGCAACATTAAATCTGAAACATCCTCTATTTCAGTAATAATGGACTTGTAATTATAAGGGGCAAAACCGGCAGATTGGGATAAAGTTATTTGGGCCCCATGCAAGGTCTCAGTGTTTGATGTAGAAGAGTCAGGTATGGTGTCTGAACTGGCGGGAATTAAAAGCGATGGGGCTTCAAAGACTTCCAAGACTTGAGAGGCATTGTGAGCCATTAAAGCGCCGGATATAGGTGAGGGGTTAAGGCGAGAAATCCGAGTGTCAGGGACCAAAGGAGGAGGGTTGATAGAAGAGTGACAAGGTAGGGATGGTTGATGGGATTGGGTAGGTGATACGAGTGGGCTGGGGGACTGAGTTTGGGTGGGGGACAGATGAGTTAACTCGGGAAGCTCCATAGGAGAAGGATTAGAGAATGAGGTATGACTAAAGGTGGTTTGGGATAATTGGGTTGTAGGTTGCACTGAGGATGAAGGCTTTTCTGTGTGAGAGGATGAAGGATGAGAATATGAGAGGTTATGAGTTATATGAGATTGTTTTGGGGTGGGAGGAGTTACCTTGACAGGGGATAGGATATTTTCAGATTTATAGGGAGTGGCTGGAGCAGCTCTTAAGCCTGGACTAAAAAGAGAGGGAGAAGGAATGTAGCCAGTAGCTGGACAGTAGTGCTTGGAATGACCCAACAATCCACAGGAGAAGCAAAAATCTGAAAGCCTCTCATATTTTAAGTGAACCCAAGAAGGATGCTTGTTTTCCCGATGCTGGTTGAAACCAATAATAAGAGGATTCCTCAAGGGAAGGAGTACCTTAATCCTTAGGAAGTTTTTCCGTGGAGAAACTGCCAAACCGTCGAACTCAGTACCCAAAAACTTTCCCAGATGATTACCAATGGTGACAGCATTTTGATAGGTCATCATCTCAAGAGGAAGATCATGGACTTGAATCCAATAAATACATTCAGAAAAATCCATCTCATTTAGGGCCATGCTTCTATCCCAAGATTTGAGAATAAGAGGATGGCCGCGAATATTCCAGGGGGATAAGTCTTGAACTCTTTGCATGTCTTGTTCATTATCAAAAGAGAAGACGTACGTAGATTCACCAATAACCTCCATAGAAAGAGATTTAAGAAATTGCCAAGCATTTTGGAAAGTCTCTCTGACCGTGGCCTTAGATACTGCTCGCAAGGAGTGAACCTTTCCAGCAAGGAGGCAAGGGGGTTTTTCAGTAGGGGAAAGGACAGATGGAAAAAGGATGGGAGGGTGATCCAACCAGTTGAGTTCCTGGGTTCGGGAGATAAGGTTGTCTAGATCGTGAGGGGAGATTGCCATCGAGGATACGAGGTTGTGTTGGAGGAATGAAAGTGAGGCAAAAAGGAAAGGAATGGAAAGGAAGAAAAAAATTCTTCAGAAGAGCTCTACAGAGACGAGAGCATTAGCTAATTTCCGGGCTGGGCCAGCTTTTTTTTATTTGTTTATTGCACTCTGTTCGTGTTTTACAGCTTTGTACTTTTGGAGTTGTAGGGTTGAGTAAAGTTCAAATTGATTAAAAAGAAGAAAAAAGAAGCGGTAGGCCACTAGTACACAGCTCGATCTGGACTGGATTACTCACGAAGTTCCTTAAGGTTTAAAGCACATATAGCGGTTCAGAGGCAACCACAAGGCCCAGATACCAAAAGAGAAAAGAACTTGCTAGGGAATGGGGATTTTCTGGTATAAGGCTTGAGAAGAACGTAACCAGTCATGCATGAAGTGGAGGGAAGATGCATCAAATACGCCATTAATGGTTCATCATAAAAGTAGGTTCAAGCTCCCTCTAAATAATCTACCCATTTTATCCCATTACGAATTTATTTTCATAACAAATTATTCCGTTACGTGTTTACGTAACATTTCCCCCTCTATTTTTGTCTTCTTTTATAATATTAGAACTTTTCACTGACTTAGGCATCGAAAGCATTTTAACCGGCACATCCAACAAGCCTTCGTGCTCATCACTACCTTCTTTTGCAAGCCCTCTAGATATGAGCTCGGTTGCGTGACAATTGCATCATCAATTACCATTACACTCTCTTTTGTGTTTTTGTTTTTAACACATATTGTATAGATTCGATTGTTGTTAGAGTAATTTTGAAAGCTATGCGACTATGTCATCAGTAAGCTATTGTAGAATTTCAATTTAGTAAAATCCCCCATAATCATCAGGTACTTTGTGTTTGTTTGTGTGTCACGGATTTTAGAAATCATTCCTTTACATCTCCCCTTCTAATTCTATTGACTATTGGTCCCCCAATGAGCCACCAAAGAATGAGAAATCCTAATTTCTAAAGTGGGTTTTGGACCCCCAAGCGTGACATGGGCTTGGAAATCAGAGGCAGAGTCGGGCCTATCATTGGGCGCGACAGCTGGTTAGCAACCCCGCCCAATAATTTTTCAGACACTGGAGTGTGAAAAGGAAGAGGTGTGTTGTTGTGGAGGTCTTCATCAAGGAAAAACAAAGGGAATCACACCGTTGATTTCCAATCTAATGGTTATGGTAATCGTTCAGTGGCCGTAGGGAGGATAAATAAACAAAGAGAGAGAGAGAGAGAGAGAGAGAGAGAGACGGAGGAGAATCCACAAAGGGTTGAGCGGAACAGACACAGAAAGAAAGGTCCAATCCACAAAACCCCATATCAGCAACAGCTTCTCTGAGCGCAGAGAAAGTAATTTTGCATACAGAGGGAGAGAATTTGAGAGAGAGAGAGAGAGAGAGAGAGAGAACGATATCAGATTCTTTTGTTTGGAGAAATTTTCTTGTCTCTCCGGGGAATATCTCATGCTTTGTGGTATATTTGACTCTGTTGCATGAATTTATCTGACTCCTTATTTATTTGCCGCTTCTTTGTAACAAAATTCTCTTTCTTTGTGGGATAGTTATTTAAGCAGTTAATCCTTTGAATTGCAGATTAATTTGAGAAGGATTCTTGTTTGATTTCTCTGTTGGAGTCGTAGATCTTGAGGTTAGAGGCTATCTCCTTCCACCTCAAAGCTCTATCTTTATCTTTTTGAACATCCGAGAAAGCCAAATTGGTTTTCTGAAAACTCCCTTTAATCCTTTCATTTTCCTCGTCACTTGATTCATTAAATTTTAGCTTATTTCGTTGTTCTTTGCTTTTGGTTTCCTCGGAAAACCCATGTGGGTGTCTCCAAAATTCTTCCTTTTTTTCTGTATTTCTTTGTTTCTAGGATTTCTGAGTTGATAAGGAAAACTCTTTTGGTTGTGACTTGTGACAAAAAGTCATTTTTGTGTTGTTTTTCATGGTAGATATGGAAACGGAGGAGAGGAATCAGAGAGCGTGTAAATCCTCAGAGCCTGAGCTTTTCTTACAGTGGGGAAATAGAAAGCGAGTCAGATGCGTGAGAGTCAAAGATCCTGAAATCTCGGCCAGATTCAATGGTGGAATCCGAAGGAAAATCACGTATAGGTTTGCTTCTGAGAAAGAAAGCTCTCATGTTCAACCCAATCGTCTCAACAGGTGAGCAAATTTGTGTCGTTTGGCTGCTGAGAGAACAAAGGAAAAGAAAACCAAGGTCCTTTTTTTTTCTCAGCTACCAAACAGCGGATAAATAATTATATTCCTGGAAAAATGAGGAGTTGACAAAAATGGTGTTGTTTGGTTACAGGAGTTCGGAGTTGGCTACACTGCGGAAATCGGCGTCGCCGGAGAAGGAGGAAAGGTATTATAGCACGAGAGGGTCGTTGGTTATGGAAGAGAATGGGAAGGTGTCGGTGGATGTGAACAATGGGATTGGGGAAGAGAGAGGGTTGGCTTGGCCAAAGCTGTATATCACTTTGTCAAGCAAAGAGAAAGAGGAGGATTTCATGGCTATGAAGGGCTGCAAGCCTCCCCAGAGGCCTAAGAAGAGGGCCAAGCTCATCCAAAGAAGCTTACTTGTAAGTCTCAAGTCTGTTGGTTATGCCCATAATCATATAATAATTGGAAAGAAAGAAATTTTGATTTTTTTTTTTTTTGGTTCTTTGTGATTCATTTATTTGGGTTTTATTTTTATTTGGTTTTTTCTGGTTTAAATTTTCTTCTGATTCCAGTTGGTGAGTCCTGGGGCATGGCTGACTGATATGTGCCAAGAGAGATATGAGGTTAGAGAGAAGAAGAGTTCTAAGAAGGTACCTGATTGATTGGTCCACGTTTGATACTTTGATCTGTATTTTCCAACCCCTCTCTCTCACTCTCTCTCTCTCATTCATTGAGGGCTGGTTTTTGGAAATATGACTAATGGGTTTTCATTTTTGGGGGTGCTTTGTGGGAATGTGATGCAGAGAGCAAGAGGATTGAAGGCCATGGGAAGTGTGGAAAGCGATTCAGAATGACAGATGCATGCTATGTACTGCAATAGAAGAGGGAGGCTCTTTGCTTTGAATTTTTTAGGGAATTCTTTTGGAGGTGAATGGTGTGGCTAATTTACAGGTTTCTTTTCTTTTAGAGCCTGAGCCTGGAGTGAAGGGGTAGAATAGGCAGCATGTCATGGTTTTTGTATGCATAAGTAAATTCCGATCTATAATTAGAAAGTCACTTTGCTATTTATTTATTATTCCCTTTCCTCTTCCTCTTCTTCTGTAACACAGGTGCAACTTCACACCATGTATTTATTCCTATTTGTGATGGAATCTCAATACTTGTTAGAACTCCTGGTTGGGGAGGCACGGGCTTAATTGCCCGTGTTTGATAATAATAGTTGTATCTTTGTATTTGATATTAATAGAGTAATGCTAGAAGTTCTTTCAAAAATAATGTAATTTTTAAAATTATTATTAAGCTTGTGATTGATCATATTGAATTTTGATTTTAAAAAATGAGGGACACAAAAGGGACACGAAAGGACTTCAAAAATTACTATAATAAATGTAGTTCCATATGTGATATTTAATATTAAAAACTTAATACCATATAATGAAAGTATTTATAATATGAAGTCAATTTTTAAATCTTTACATAAAAGCATATTTAAATTTGTGTAAACTGATAAAAGTGACTTTATATATATACATATATATGATGTATGAAGAAAAGAAATTTTAAGTAAATGTTAATTTAAATGACAAACATATATTGTGAAAGAGGGCATATGTTTTTGTCCTTAATTTGCTATGTGCCGTTAATTGATATCAACTATGGTAACAAAAAACTCCACCTTTCATCCTATTAATAGTGAAAACATGAATTCATTCATTTTTGTCTGGTGGATTATGAACGGATGTTATGTTAAATGTACGCCATGTTTCTCCACATACTTCTTGTGGTGCAACTCGTAGACAGATAATGAACTCCTATTTTGAAAAAAGCTTTGCAATGCTTTCTATATTTTTTATGCCATCCTATTACTAGTGGAGTAAGAATGTGAGAATTTTACATTATCAATGAACATGGATCAATCGAAGCAAAAAAAAAAACATGATTCAATTGAAAATGACATGACGAGATACCCTTATATTGAAGCCAAGGCTATCCCTATTTTTCACATGGAGGCTATTCATACAACAATGATGAGATCGAACCTCACCTTTAACACCGAACCAGCTAGTTGCATATTCCATCTACTTTCTATGGTGATGGTTGGCCAACTTAAATTCTCTCTCTCCACATATATATTTGATCCATCAGGAGCATCAATCAAATGCATGCTTATGAAAACAATCGGATCTGAATTCTGAAACAAGTGTAGGGATATATATGAACACTATCATATTTTCTCATATATATTTCAAATGCGATTGGGTTTCTTAACAGATAATTCTTTATACAAATCTCATTCAGAACAATAGGCATTTTCTTTGAATGTCTCATACCACTTATACATTAACCAGTTGTGATTCTAATGGTTATTTATATGAGAGAAAGGCAAAAGTATGTCCAGTTCATTGTCCCTTTTCCAACAGTTATCATTGCTCACATGTTTTCCATGATTTCGAATTTGCCCATGTCCAGAGAAGGCAACTATGATTTGCTGCACAATCCAACATAACCAGAACATGTCTATTATTTTCTGCTCTGGGGTCAATCAGTTTGAGGCTTAGCAGCTTGAAGCATTTCCACCACAAGAGTCTTCACATCCCTAAAAAGATACAAGAAGATATTAATTTACAGAAAGAAAGTATTCAACTCAAACAATGCAGCCACATATAATATTTAGCAACCTTTTTAACCAGCTATCCCGTTGCTACCTATGATAAATGATATATCGATGGTCAAAACAAAATTTCTCAATCTAAAGGGAAGCAAAATTTTTGAACTTCAACTTGGTCAATTTTCCAATATTACAGTATTTAGAAAAAGGTTTTTTAGACAGGGAAATTACAAGCCCACAGCAAGAGGCAGTGGCCTCTCTTATTCTTATGACTCGAGATTTAGCAATGGGTCCATTGCAGGGGATGATGTACCTCCTCCTTCCACACTCCCATGCATGTTCCAAGTGCATGGAGGACAACAGTCAGGAACCAGAATGTGAAAAATACGAATTTTCCCTACCTAGAGTTTATATGAAATTTTTAAAAAATGACTATAATATATTCTATTAATTGGTAACAATGTGTATCCTGACAACTGGATAGTATCAAATTAAGTAAGACCCTTCCAGCTATTCCCATAATTAGAGTGAAACAAAAGCAGAACAGCACATATGAAGAGCTCCTTCAAATAAAATGTCTCACTTTCTGTCTTCTGCACGTCTAGGGAAAGGTATTCGAAGCTTGAAAGTGTTCCCTTCATAACCGGCCTAAAAGAAAAATAAATAGATAAAAGAGAGATTCATAAGAAAGAAAGAGAGTTAAGAAAAACAAGAATTGAAATAAATATAGAAGTGTACAGTAAACCCTTCAAAAAAATGTGTGACTCCTTCATAATGCAAAAGTCAATTTGTATTTCAAGCCACCAACAAAAAAACAAAAAAAAGAAAGAAAAGAAAGGGATCAAATCCTTAAGCCCCGTTTATCTCAAGAGAAGACAAATGAGTTTTCAAAAAGTATAAAGAATATGTACCAAATACGAAAGGTTAACCATTAGTGATTACCTTAACATTGAAACCAAGGCTATCTAAATCCAGCATGTAAGCAAAGTCCACCTGCAGAAAGATAAAATTCCAGCTTTTACAAAACTAATCAAAACTCTCTCCCCAATATGGGTTGTGGGGGCGTGTAAGTATGTTTCAGTTCTTTTTTATTTTTTATGATGGCATTATTAGCACATCCAGGCAATTGAAGCATGCACATCACATGTCTCAGATTACATCAGAAGATTCAACCAGTTTGGCCCAATCATATGGTACCCAATTCATTGGATCTAGAAATTTTAAATAGTAACAGGCAAGGACAGTTTTGAGTATAATAATGATGATAAGACATCCCACACTGAGCTAAAGACAAAAAGAAAGGAGACTTCCCTGCTTCCCTGTTCAAATGGTAATAAGATGTTTGAGTGATATTTCAAATTACCGGAATTGACGTCCAGTGTTGCACAATGAGTTTTGTATCTTCAGCATGATCTTTATTCATGTGATTCTGAGAATAGAGTTTCAATCAGGCTGAAGTTATGATAAGAAAAAGAACCATGTAGCACAAAATACTAAATAAGAAGTCAATACCGCAACGGGCTTAGAAAACTGAGCTATCGGATCAACTTTGGTGGATTTGTACTTTTCTCCACTGAACTCTGGAAATATTTATAAGAAAGATGCATAAAATGACAACGGGGAAAGGTGATAGAAAGAGTACAATAGCATAATATATAAATTTATGGGAGGTGGGAAAAAATGGTATAGGACATGTAACAAGTTAGCAACAAAGGGATAAGTGACCTGCAGAGTATCAAAATCCCTCGCTCCTCTAAAGGACAGAAGGAGTTGAAAAAGAATAGGACTATAATTAAAAAACAGAAAAATAAAAGACTGCCATGGTAAACACACCTCCTGATCCTAATAAAGCTGTGGCAACCCCCGAAACATACCGTACAACTTTCGGTACGATGCGCATAAATTGGAAGTCACCAAAGTCAACCTTCATATTACAAGCTTTGATTTAGTAGTCCACTTATACAAATATGTAACATACTGTTAGACAGAGGGGGGAAGAAAAAAGAAGCATGATAAAGAACAATAGTGCACAAGTTACCCAGAATGCATCTGGATGCCTCGCCAAGTATGCAGCACGAATGGCAGGTCTATCATTTTCAGAAACCTATACCATCAGTAAAAACAATAATGTGAAGTCCACACAATTAAAAATCCCTGAAGAGAAAAACCTAGGGCCCAAAACAACAAAGCAGAATAGAAGCAGAATCAATTAAGACACTATGCAACACTTGAGAAATGTTATATAACTTACAGCAATAGCATCACCATGCACAGTGATTACTAAATCAGTCCTGTCCTCAGGATCTTTAGCCACAAGCAATGAGCATTTGGGATTAGCTGTTAAGTCCTGTACAAAACAGCAAGATGGGACCTTGAGAAGACTATAACTTCTAAATTAAAAAGATACTTATGCAACCAAACATTAGCAGATAAGTTAATTCTAATGAACAACACATTTATCTTCGATATTGGGGAGCATTCAGTGCATTTAGTCTTCACTACGTATTATGAATCAACTAAGTCAAAATTTTGGCTGGGGATGGAAACAAAGATAGTCTCAATCTTTAACCCTATATGTGATGTATTATGTATCCCAAGAGAGAGACAATTGGAGATCTAACATGAAGGAAGAACCAGGAACATTATCGACTATATAATTCTCCATTCTAAAAGTTATGTATTAGAACTGGACAAACTTTCATATGAACTGCGAGGCTGCTGACAGCTAATATTGGAGATCCATCTGCGTCACAGGCAAAATCAACCACTGACCCTGATGGGTAGCCCTCATGCTTCTGCACATGAAAGGGGTTTCAGAATAAGATTAGGCAAGGTCAACAAAGATGCCTGAACAATGAGAAGCAAAATCAAAATATCAGACTTAATTATGCCAAAAAAATTACAGAAGAAGAAGCCATATTATGATGGCAAAGTTTCATGAGGATTTCAAACATATATGAATCCAATTTTTATTGATAATAGAATAATTCAATTATTACCGAATAATATTGCTTATTGTTTTTCTCAATATGATTTTCCTAATTCAAATGTTGATAAATAGCCATATTCAATAACAAATATGGACATGGTATATTTAATTTCTTTTCTATAACTCGTGGGTGAGCTTTTATTCAACCAAGGATACTAAACAAGATGTCAGATTTCCATTGATGATTCTAATGTTGAAGCAGAGGAATTATTCAAGATTCAATCAATAACTATACTAAAAGTACATCAGTTGCCAATTCAGAAGTCAGAATCAAGACTAACAAAAAGCCTACAACACCGAAACAGCACATGAACTTATGGATATCTAAAAGGGCGTTTCGGAAACCTGAGAAAAGGTAGAGAGCATCCCGCGCACACTGTGATCAAGCACAGTTCGAATCTCCTCAAGCGGAGCAAGCCGAGCTGCCTTTTCCTGCAACAACAACAACAACCACCCAAACTCAATAGAATCCAAACGCATTCGTCCATACGCGATCTTCACCGTATGTAATCGTATCGACGTTGAAAAGAATACCTGATGTGCTCGAATCAGATGAAATACATCGGAAGCGTCCTTGCTGCCATCTCCAGGTGACACACTCTGATTCGGAACAAACACCAAAAATCAAATTATTTTGTAATTATTTAAACTTCTTTTCTAAAAGTAATCCATCAATCACAAAGCACCTGAGGGTCTGTGGTTGGTTGAGCAGAGGATGAAGCGGCCATGGAGAGAGGCCGAGTCGGAGGAGAGAAGAGCGTGAACGAATTGGGAAGGGAGTGGCGAAACTGTAAATTCAGAGGAGAGTGAGGGGTTTTTATACGGCCATTTACGCGAGGAAATAGGAAGGCCGTCTTCGTCCACGGCGATGCCATAGTCGTCATCTCTTCCCCAACGCGCCCACACCTACCCCTTCTTTTTTTTCTTTGTGAAGTCAAAAATATTTAAATATGAATTTTGACGACAAATTGTCGTTTTTAATTTGGTATTAAAAAGAAAAATGAACCGTTGAATATAGTGTATATGGGCCGTATGGCTTGAAACGAAGGAGGAGTTGATCTGCATCCGATTATGCTTTTTTGATTTGGTGCTTTTTTTTTTTCTTAAACCATCTTTCTTTCTCTTAAGTAATTGTTTATTTATCTTTTCTTTTCTTTTTCTTTTTTTTTTTTTTTTCCCTATATGCTATCTTTATCCACTGTAAAATCAAGGCTAACAACTTTCTTTCAATTAAGGAACAGATCTGGAACAAAGACAACTACCTCACACATTTGGCAATTGCACAAGTCAAGCACAATCCGTCAAATGAAATGAAATCAAAATCCCAAAAACGCTAGCAGAAAACAGTCAAATTAACAACAACAGAACATTAAGTATGAATCTCTTTCTTTTCTACGGATGAATCTTGAAACTTTTACAAGAAATCGCTGGCTCAGTCCGAGTGGAGACTGTCGCGGTCGTCCTCGTGGTCAGAGGAAGGAGAGGGAGAGCAGAAAGAGAGGGCGAAGCGGTGCAAGTGTTGGAAAGGGAGGCAAAAGAGGAGGCGGAGGACGTGGTCGCTGCTCAGTCTCTCTGGGTTGCAGGCTATGTATTGGCACAAATCCGCTGAGACATTGGCCACCAACGCCACCAGAGGGCTGTTCATCACCATCTCTCTCGCTTTGTCTCCAGCGGCTACGCTTCCTGCTTTGTTGTTTTACTCGGAAATGGGAAAGCGTGTTTGAGACAACAAGGCTTCGCCCGCGGCTGTCTCATTCTTCTGTTCGTCTACATTTAATTTTCGTACTATATACTTTCCTTCCTGCATTCACATTGGTTAAGCAAATTTTCCCTTTATTTTAGTTAAAAACATTACTTTTTTTTTCTATTTTTCTTTTCTAAGCTTTCTATTTTGACCAGAGCACTTGCATTCTCATTGGTTCAGCAAATTTTTCCTTTATTTTAGTTAAAACATCACCTTTCTTTTTCTCTTTTAACCGGAGCACTCACGTCCATCT
The DNA here is from genome assembly GCA_900184695.1 of Betula pendula. Taxonomy (NCBI): domain Eukaryota; kingdom Viridiplantae; phylum Streptophyta; class Magnoliopsida; order Fagales; family Betulaceae; genus Betula; species Betula pendula. Next base: position 304,019 of record FXXK01000083.1, on the reverse strand, counting down.
GGACACATTAGCAAATGTTTAGCTAATTTTTAATTTAAATGATTATATATATATATATAACTATTTAATTTTTATAGCACTTACATTCGGTTCATCATTTTAGTTATTCATTTCGTTGAGCCAAATGTAAAACATTTTTTGCAACAAAGCTAGCCATTTTTAATTATTTTGTTGAGCTCAATATAAGTACAAACAAAAGCAATCTTGTTCTCTCTTCCTTGGGAACAAAGAAAGTAGATAAAAATAATAGGGAAAAGTCCTCTTTCCCCCCTCAAACTACCACCAGAATGACAATTCCCTCCCCCAAACTATCAATTGCGACAATTTTCCCTCCAAACTACCATGAAAATGACAATGTCCCCCCTCAGTCAAATAAAACCGTTAATATTAAATGGCAGGGGTATAATGGTTTTTTCATTGGATGCAAAATGTCTAAAATACCCTTGACAATATCCTTTAAAAAATAATTAAAAATAAGTAAAAACAATTAAATATTAAAAACAATTAAAAAAATAAAAAAAATAAAAAGAAAATTCCTAAGGGGTTGGCTCTCAAGCCAACCCCTTAGGGCCCACTGGGGGTGGCACGCCCCCCCCAAGGCCTTTGGGGTGGCCGAGCCACCCCCAAGGAGCATTGGGGGTGGGTCGAGCCAACCCCTAAGGCCCTTGGCCACCCCCTTTTGGCCTGGGGTGGTTTCGGTCACCCCAACGGCAATTATGGGGGTGGCCGAACACCCCCAAGACCTTTGGGGGTGCTCGGCACTCCCAAGGACCTTGGGCGTTGGCTCGACCCACCGCCACTACTCCTTGGAGGTGGCTCGGCCACCCCCTTTTGGCCTGGGGGTGGTTTCGACCACCCCCAACGACAGTTATGGGGGTGGCCGAACACCCCCAAGACCTTTGGGGTGACCGAGCCACCCCCAGGGCCTTGGGGGTTGGCTCGACCCACCCCACTGCTCCTTGGGGGTGGCCGTGGCCCTAAGGGGTGGCTCATTTTTTTTTTTAATTGTTTTTAATATTTAATTGTTTTTAATTATTTTATTATTTTTTAAAGGATATTGTCAAGGGTATTTTAGGCATTTTGCATCCAACAAAAAGACCATTATACCCTTGCCGTTTAATATTAACGGTTTTATTTGACAGAGGGGGGACATTGTCATTTTCATGGTAGTTTGGGGGGTAATTGTCGCAATTGATATTTTGGGGGGGGGAATTGTCATTCTGGTGATAGTTTGAGGGGGGAAAGAGGACTTTTCCAAAATAATAATATTTTAGTTGAAAAAGTAAAAATAGATAACTAAAATACTGAGTCAAATATATGTGTTTTGTAAAAGTGAATATCTAAATTAGGAAATGTATTTTTTCACTAAATTTTAGCTAGATATTTGTTGAGCCAGGTGTAAATCCTCTTAATACAGCTAAGATTTGTTGAGCTATGGTGCTAATCAAATCTTTAACCATTTTGTTGAATCATATGCGTAATCTTTTTGAGAAATTTTTGTTACAAAACTATTTTGTTGAACCGAATGTGAATACTCTAACTGCTTTTTCAAAATATCTACGTTGCCCTCTCTATTTTAGCTCTTAACTTTTACTATTCTATTTAAATACTCATTCTCAAATATTTTTTTAATTCTTTCTTCATTCAAATAAAAAATTGAGAGGAAGGAGAATGATAAAATAAATAAATAAATAAAAATTAGCTCTGAACTTTTATATTTGGTGAGTTAACAGTGTTTACCAAACTTTTTTGCTAAAATAACTAGCAAAATGTGGGTAGTTTTCACCCTATTTTGCATCCTGACTAACCAAACAACCTTTTTTTAAAGCCAAAATAATCTTTGACTAGACGGAATTAATGCTCTTTACACTGTTTTGTCTTGTTACCAAAACTTTTTTTGAGGGGACCAAGCCTCCCCCTTGAATTTTTGAGGCACGAGTAATGCTATATGCAAGATTCCTATTCCTTAAAATATGACATGACTTCTAAAATTATCATTAGATTTGTGATAGATCGCTATTAGATTTTAATCAAACGATAATTTTAAAAGTCATGTCATATTTGGAAGGATAAAGGGAAAGAGTCTTACAATAACTTTACTCGTGCGGATATATATTATATATATATATATATATATATATAATAAACACCAGAAAAACTCAATTACTAACGATAAGAAAGCTACCATACAAGGAAACTTGTGGACTTTAAATTGGAGTAAGAAAGATACAATTATTTTTACAACTGATACCTTTTTGGATGACCAGAAACGAAGATTCCCATTATTTCCCAAAAAATGCTGGTTGGTAATGAGCTAAGAGTAGATGTTACTAAGTTGACAGCACCAATCTAGAGAAAACAGAAAATATTTACCTCGTTTCAAACATTCAGATAAGTACTTCAAGCCTACTATTTTTCTACCAATAGCCTGAAGGTGTTAAAGCAATGTGGATGCCACCACTTGTGTCTGAAATGACATCTTCTACTTTGATAGTGGAATGATTACGTGGGGATCAATGTTCCGGTGGTCAAGGAACATAAGCTGTAGGAAGGTCTATCACTGATCTTGAAGAAATCCTTTGTCCTCCAAGTAAGACATTACTTGCCCTGCCATGGCACCTGGCGTTGGGCAAAACCCATCTTTCTGTTGTATTTCAATCTGTACAAAGGGAGGAAAATTATTTTGTTTGATTCACCTTGTACACAAAAAGCAAAACATAATAGGAGACTCGCCTGTCATTTATTTATTTATTGATAAGTAATTGGCCCTAAGGGAAGAAGGAAGAGGAGATTCGAACTAATAATCGCGTGATCCTCAGCCGATTAAGCTACTCCTTGGGGTCTGGCATTTAATGACGTTTCCTAATCAATCAAGTTTAATATCCATGCGAATACGACTACAATTAGTTTCATCCTTTAATAAAGACATACCTCACAGTTCAATGGTGGTTCATAAGGATCATCTATCCCAGTAAAACCTGCAACAAAAATGGTTAATTGCAAAAGAACCAAAAGGTGATTAAAAAGAAAAATCAGGTCACAATTATCATCACTAATATTGTTATTTACCTTTCATATTCAGATTACAAAGTGTGAAATTAATGTTTTATAAATTTCATAAATCACATATTAATATTTACAATAAAGTGGGATTACTTTTTTTTTTGCAATGAAAGTAGAGTGAGAAATCATGCAAAAAAAAAAAAAAAGAAGAAGCCATTTCATGAAACAAACCAACAAGATAAGCTACCGTAGTACCATATGGTCATAGGACCACCAGACTAGAAGAAAGTGTTAATGAAGAAAGATTTAGGTGCTCCTGCAACACCTCCCTCTCACTAAAGAAGTACGATAATGTAAACTTCAGAAAAATTCTGGGATTTAAATAGCACCAGGTTGGTGATTTAGACAACCTAATTATACATTGATGGCTAAGTAAAGAAGGTTTTGATGTGCAGAACAGTATCAATTGAACATGCAGTAAGAAAAAAAAGTAATTCATGTACCATTGCACCAGAATAATGTGCTAACAAGCCATACCACATAAGGCCTGAATGTTGAAAATAACTATAACCAAAATGCAGAAAATAATTTTTTTTTTTTATATATATATAAGTAATCAAAATATCATTAAAAAACAAAAAGCGCAACCTAAGTATATAGGAAGTATACAATAGAAACACCTAACTAGAAGAAAAAAAAAGAATAACAAAATCATAAAAACTAAGCATATTAGTTTTTATGAAAATAACCATAGATTAAAAAAAAGGCAGGAGACTGCAATATGGGAGAAGCAGTATCCATACTCTAAGCTTCCTCCCATGTATTCTTGAGTTCCTTTCAAGCTCATAAAGCAGAGAACAAGAAGCTTATAATGAAAGGTAAATAGTGCTGCCTTTCAAAATAACTTGCTCTTAATATACATTAATCATCATTGCATTTTAATTTTTCTCCCCTTTTATTATTGGGATGAATTTTCATGTCATAATTTGTAGCTGTAGTCACATAACAGAATGAATTTTTCTTCTCTTTTTTTTTTTTTTAGTGGGGGGGGGGGAGGGGGAGGGGGAAGCACACCTTTGATCTTTCCAGCTCGTGCAAGCTTGTAAAGGCCTTTTGTATCTCTTGCTTCACACAATGCTAGAGGCAAGTTCATGTAAACCTGTACACATACAGGTAAAATTAATTTCCATCTTACAAATAACAGAAACCAAGTCAGAATAATAATAACTGTAACAAGGAGCCTTGCCTCAATAAAATTCGCATCAGGCAACATCGCACGGCAAGCATCCCGATCTTTTCTATATGGAGATATCAGACTGGCAATACAGATCAAACCAGCATCCGCAAAGAGTTTTGCGACTTCCCCTAGATTACATAAACAATAAATATTACAGTGTAATAAGCACCCTCATTCTCTATTGTAGTTTAGCAAATGCTGGCAAAACATTCATTTTTTTCTTATTATGATATACTGTTTAGTAGACATAAGTACTTTTTAATAAGTCATAATTGCATCAACACTGGAGCAAAAAGTTGTGTTATGGCTTTCTATCATCTACTGAAACTACCATAACAGTTACAATTTGATGTATGTTGATATCAACTCACATATATGTGTACATTCTAGCCGCGAGGGCGCTGCACTTGATTAGGGCTGGCAAAAATTTACTTCCCAGCTTTTCCAAGCCATACAGAACGTAGCAACTAATGCTGTTACATATGGTAGATTCTTGGAAGGAGGGGAATAAGGTCAAAATCAGGCCAGAAGCAAAACCTATGCTATAACTAATGGTAATCAAATTTAGCTGGCTCTATAAAGAAACTCTTCCAAATGATCCAATACTCATTATAAATGACAGAATCACCAGGAACATAAAAAACACAAACTCCAGAGGAATGTGTTATATGATAGCCATTAAAAGCCAAATCCAGCTTCCATTCTTTTGAGTCAGTCATAAATGCCTTCAACAATATACATAAAAAAACACTGATGAAATGATATTAAGCACATACCAGTGCAGACTATATTGAAAGTCAGTTCACATGTCTATCATGTGCCTTAAAAAGTAAATAATTTGTTTATAAAAATATGACTTTCAAGCTCACTGCTTAGCCACCTCCAAGTAGACAAAGTTTGTTGTTTACAGAAAATACTTACCAACTCTGCGTATATTTTCAGTCCGATCTTCTGGTTTGAAACCAAGGTCCTTGTTTAGTCCATGCCGAAGGTTATCTCCATCAAGGACATAGGACATCTTTCCCCTAGAGTGCAGTTCTCTGCTTAAGGAGCATGCCAGTGTGCTTTTGCCTGAACAATTTGTACAAAAAGGTTCAGCAAGACATAGCAACTACATCCAGCATAGCATACTAGAATACACCTCAAATTTTTAATTAAAATAGAAAATTCATCAAGGATACAACATAAGAACACCTTGTTCACTTCTCCAAATATTGGCAGTGTGATGCTACAAATAAAGCTTGTAAGAAGACAACATTTCTGATGGTTTTATGGATTCTACTCTTGGAGAATAATTCACCCATAAATAAATAAATAAATTTTTTTTTAAAGTAATTCAATTTCATTAGAAAGCGCGGAAAGACGCAATCCGTGCACACAAAAAGTATACATGAGAGATCCACTATAAGGGAGAAAAGAAGAAAAGTCCAAAAATTCAATAAAACTAGAAAATTAAGGACTATTATAAGCCGCCATCCATGCATAAAGGAATTTGAACATCACAGATTTTAATACTTCCTATATTCAGAAAGACATGAAGAAGTCATTTGTAAAAATGTTGGCATTCGGTTCTCGTTATTGAACCGCCACATAGAACCTCTACATAATAAAATGACAGAAGGGTTGCAAGAATTAGGTTTAACAAAAATACACTAGCTTACTGGAGTAAATTTTTACTTTTCATTTTTTTCTTTTAGTTACTCAAAGGTCCAAATTTTGTTTCTCCCAAAACTAGCTCAAAATGCAAAAATGCAACCATAGAAGCAGAAGACTAAGCTGATTTTTTACATTCACGTTATCCATCGTCTAAAAAAGCCAAAACCATACATGGTACCCGAACTAAACTGCATACGTAAACAAGGGATCCATGCCCTTCTAGTCTCTGTTCATAGATTTAGGCACTAAAAGCAATAGTTATCATCTGTGGACCAGCTGAGCCGGTCATATTGGTTAATTGGTAACCTGGTTTATAAGCCAGTCAATTCATGCTGTGGGATTAAATAACAATAGAAGCAGTCAAAACCCAACCAAACTGCACGATTTTAGCAGAACCAAGTCCTGTATTGCTCATTCCAACTTGATCAGATTGAATGAGTGATGATCACTAAACTAAAACATTGATTCTAGAACGGCTTGACTCAACTCAACTTAACTAAGGCGTAATCTCAATGAAATTAAGGTCAGCTATGAATCATATTATCAACTGTTCAAGGTGTACCATACGTATTCTTTTTTATCATTCCATCCGATCTAAATTTATACATTTTATCACTTCTCTACTTAACATATCCTTCTTCACGACTTCTTCCATGTTATTTTAGACCTCCTTTTACCTCTTTTCACTAAATTAACTTGAATTATATCTCTCTCACTGGTGTATTATTGGGTCTCCATTGCAAAAGGTGAAATCATCTTGAGTGACTGTACCCCATCTTCTTCCCAATTAGAGCCACCCACACACAAAAAGGGAAGAAAGAAAAAAGGCAGAGCACCTTTTTGTCCATAGATCACCCAAATCATGAACTAGCTCACTGCATCCAAAACCAATGCAAAATGATACAGGCTCAATGACAACAATAGATGTAAGCCTAACATCAAATTGGAAAATTAATTTATACACAAGCCAACAACTAACTATAGTCTCAAACTTGGAGTCCAACAAGCAAAAATAGCATAGACATAATTTCCACAAAATACTACGAATTTCTTATGAACATAAACTATAGGCATAATAAGTTCAGTTTCTCATGGGAACAGCACTTATCTAGAGTTCCTATTAATACAGAAAGTAATATCCAAGTCAATTTCAAAACTAAACCTGATCCGCTGAGACCCGTAATCCATACAACACACCCCTTTTGATTAAGCAGCTTTTGCCTTTCAACCTTCCCAACTGGACATTCTTGCCAAAATATATTTGTTGAATTGCTCAGAGTAGACATCAGAAACGTTTCTTCTGTTCCTCCCCACAAATAAAAGTTAAATCATTAACAGTTCCTAATACAGAGTGCACTAGAACGATTTTTATTTCGCACAAACAAAGATATTTGATTATAACCTTACTTTTTGTGATATAGACCAAAGAAAAGGTAGAAAAAAAAAATTACCAAAAAAAAAAAACCCTTATTGTAACATTCTATGTTTCAGGATTAGCTAGAGAGAAAACCAATTATGCTCCTCTCTTTTCCCAATTAGTAGGTTAACGATTATGTCCTCTTCTTTCCCCACTTCCCAACCAACAGTTCAAGAAATAAATACTGATAGGGGTAATGTTCCTTCTTCCACATTGATCAACCAAGAGCTACTCTTCTCCTTTAATTTGAAGAAATTCAACAGAAGTGAGGAACCACAGGAATGCAAATCTTCATATATTTGAATGAAAAGATTATCTCAGAAATGATCCTAGCCTCTAAAAATTAAAGAATATTTTATCACAATCATAATGTTACACATAAAGAAGCCTTGTAATTGATCAACATAAAGCATACATTTCCACAAAAAGAAACTGAAAAGTAACAAACAAGCTGAGCATCACCCACGAAACAAAAACAACCAACCATAAATTAGAGAGAGAGATGAGGAGACAGAGAGAGAGAGAGAGATTCAGCCTAAAACCTGTTTGCTTCTTTGTCCGAGAGAGAGAGAAAAGAGAAACGAATGAGTTTATGTGACCTGAAACCAAAGCAACGGAATTGAAGAAGGAATGGGCAGCAATGCATTACCGTTTGTTGAGGTCTGCCCTGTTCTCGAGGCTTCGGTTTCTTCGGTGCATATATTGGGGCCTTTGAATGAATGAATCTGGACACTGCCCCTGTACTACTTTTCCTTTTGCGTTGTCAGTACTTCCGCAACTGTGACTCGCCTTTCGCGTGCGCTCCTCCTTGCAAAGTGCAAACGACGTCGGATGACGTGGCATCAACAAACAACGTTGGATGTAATTGGACGTCGCATTGTTTGCTCCTCAACCCCTTCTGCCAATGAATGAATGTGAAATGTCGGAGATATTCATAGCACTCTCATATGGCCATTCATGTGTGCTTACAGTGCTTTTTTGCTAACTGCCATTCACGCACGCTAATACACAAGAAATCAAGAAATTATTTTAATTAAAAAATTTCCACCTTGGATTATTCAACTCCTAGTTGACATTCTTTTGACTAAAAATTATTTAATCATATGGAATCGATGTGTTTGTCCCTAACTCCATGACATGCACAAGATGGAATTTCACGCGCCCAATTTAGAAAAATAAAAAAAGAGCACCAATTCAGGCATACATGATTAGAGTGCAAATATAAAATAATATATAAATGAGTAATAATACATGTTAGCTCTCGTGTCTATTTTATTTCAATAAAAATTGATGTGACTTTTAAAATTACAATTGGATCAAAAGGCAATATTAATTTATTATAAATTCAATAGTAATTTTAAAAATCATTTCACTTTTAGTTGACACAAAATAGACATATATATTTAATCTATATAAATATTTTCAGGACAATAAAAGTGTAGTATAAAACTTAAAACTTTTATATTTGTCATATATTTATATTACAAAAGAGATATCAGAGTTTCACTGCACTTTTTAATAGAGATAATAAATCTTCAAATTTGTGAAAATTAGGTACTAAAAATAACACTTTTAAAAACCCAAGTAGTTTTATTTGATAGAACAGATATCAAATTATATTGAGCCCAAATTTTTTTTTTTTTTAAAAAAAGGGAGTGTAATGGAATGTTATTTATAGAAATCAAATGGAAAACTTCGTATAAGCCTCCTAAACATTCACACGATTTAAAATACTCTTCATGATCTTTGATTTTTCTCATTTTAGCCCCTCATATTTTCAATTTGTATCATTTCACCCCTATTCGTCTGTTTTCACCATCAAATCTTGTTGAAATTTCTAAAATACCCTTATATTTTAGATAAAAAATTATAAAAAATATAAAATGAGAGGTATTTTGGTAATTTATGCATCACTCCGTTAGGATTAAACCAAAAATCCTAACAGATGAGAGCTAAATGAGACAAATTGAAAGTATGATGAGCCAAAGTGAGATAAATCAAATATCAAGAAGAATATTTTAAATCGCGTGAAAGTTTGAAGGACCTTTGTGAAGTTTTTCTTAAATAAAAATTTGGTGCAGGCCTATGACCTTCTTTAGTTCAATAGGAATAAAACCCACCATGAAGGTCTTATTTCCGATGCCCTTCAATCTAGAACAATATCAAGAAAGTATCTCTTGAGCATCAATATGTTTGGAAGGCTAAGTCCTCTCCCCCTTTGAAAAATATCATCCCTCTTTACAAATCATTTCAAATAAATTTTGATATTGCTACGAGGGATACCTTTTTAACTAAAGCAGCTGTATGTCAAAACTCTAAAAGGAGCATCATAAGCCCATTTTGATCCAATTTTTTAGAAAGCTCTAGTTACTTTACTCGTTGCGTCGCTGATAGTATCTCTTGGTCTCACCCATTTCATTATGAAAGGTGACTCACATTACCCAAAATTAGATAACTTTATCAATCATCTACAAAATCTTTACCTCCATCCTGGTTTCCTTTTATTAAAGAGTTAAAAAAATTAACAGAAGTGTAAACTTTTACGTCCACAACGTGGGTAGCGGAAAGGATCTCCTTTCCGCCAGGGGTTAATTTTCTCCTGCTTAAAATAATAATATTATTAATTAATTAATTAATTAATTGGTACAGCCTAGTGCATCAAACAAGAAAAAAGAAAGGTCCAACCCTGAACCCCAGGGCCCAGCCCAAATGGAAAGCAGCTTCCTTTCTTCCGAGGACACCAGTCACACCACCAGTGACACCAGCAACCCCCTCTCTCACCCCCAAAGGGCCAAAACCAACCTCAGAACGAAGGGGCGGACTGGGAAGTGAGGAAAAACAAATGCGTGAGCGATAATGCAGTCGCACCTCCTGCTGGTGGGACCCGTCCCCATCAACGGCTCCTCCGGCACTGGCTATGGCTATGGCTTTGGCTTCTCCTCCGCCGTCGATTCAACTAATCCCACCGCCTCTACATGGCCCACCACCCGACCCCGACGTCGCCGCACACTGGTAGTCTCATCGTCGGCGTTCGAAATCAACGGCTCACAGGACCACTACGCCGTTCTGGGGCTCTCACGGAATGCCACCTCCGCTCACGTCAAACGGGCTTATCGTCTTCTCGCCCGTAAGGTACACGCTTTATCTCGCTCTCAATCATACAATCATCAAATTGCAGTTTAAGGACGATATTTATTTCTAATTAGAACTTCATTCGAAGATTGAGAGCCATGAATTTTAAATTGAAAGACTCTTTCCTGCTGAATTTTATGTGGTTGGGACTTGGGAACTTTCACCCAGATAAATTTATGACCTTTCTGTGAAGTCTCTATTTGAGAGGCACAAAACATTGATTTAATTTCTGTATTTATATGTTTTGATTACAGTACCATCCTGATGTAAGCAAGGATTCGCAAACTGGCGAGGTGTTCAAGAGCATCCGTCGTGCATACGAAGTGAGCAATCCTTATTCATCTTTATGTTTTTTGATTCACAATAAGTGCTTTATATATGAATCGAAAGTTGAGAAACTTCTTCTGGGGAGTCTGAAAACTTTCGACTTGCTTCCAAGTTGAAAGTATTCATGGGGTGTCTGAAAACTGTTGGTTTGTGAATCTAGTGTGGAAGATATGAACAATTCCTTTTTATTTTTTGATCAGAAGAGAAGAGATGGTGTACTCAAAAAAATTTTACTATCGAAAGTAACCAAAAACCATTGACGGAGATTATTCTTTGTTTTATTGGATTTGTCTGAACAATTGCTTCCACATTCAAATAGTGCTAAAATACAGACTCCTTATTTCTATGGAGTTGATCATAATGGAAACTATCTTAGGGTCGATTGGATTTGTGGTTCAAAATGTGCGATTAAAAAAATAGCAATTTCAAAGTGTGCGATTTGAAGATGTGATTTTAAAATGCCGTTAAACGTTTGGTGAAATCGTGATTTAGTCTATAAAATCAAATCACAATTTAACTTTAAATCATGCATTTTTTAAAATGCACCTCCTAATATGCTATTTGAAAACGCAGATTTTTGTACGTTTTTTAACTGCAATTTTTAAAAAACGCACCGACAAATAATACAATTTTCGCGATTTTGTTTAAAATAGCTGTTTTAGCCTACGAAATCGTAGGGCCAAACCGACTCTTATCCAATTGCTTTTCACTGTTGGGTATTTTGTTTCCCTTTTCCTTTCCTGAAACTCCTTTGATGGCTCAGATTTTCTGCTTCCTCTATCCTATTAAAAGGTACTATCTAGTGAGGCAACAAGGACTCAGTATGACCAAGAACTCAAATTTCAAGAAGATACTGGCAGGCCATATAGAGGGAAATGGAATCACAGCCCAGAATATGAAGACAGGGCACGGATTTATAGGTGGGCTGAACTGAGGCGGAAAACGCAATATGAGAGATATTGGGAACGCTATAACGTCAATGAGGAGTATTCCTCCAGTGATAAAGCAGATGAGGTGGTTGAAGAAGGAAATACAGATGAGAGAGGCCCCTTCACTAAAGTGCTTAGATCTGCCTTTCTATCCTTATTTTTATTGCAAACTTTTGGATCCAGATTGTCTCTCACCTTTAGTAGCCTCATGGCCTTGTTTGACAGGAAGTTGGATGTGGGGTATAAGATTGGTTATGTAATTGCTTGGATTTTGGGTGGGAGGGGTGGCGTTTTGCTGACTTTGTGCCTCTCATTTGCAAGTTGGGTTTGTGGAAAAACCAGCAGCAGTGTAGTTGCTCTGGTGGTGGTAGCAATGTGGGTAGGCTCAAATCTTGCGAGGTATGCACCACTTCCACAGGGTGCTCTTCTTACTCTTCTTTACATGTCTATGAAACTACAGGTTGATTTAAAGTGAATCTGCGACTGCTATTTCATCGTGTTGTAATAGTTTTTAGATTCCTTCTGTTCTTTTTTGTTCTTTAGAAAGTGTTGTACATATTCTGATGTTGTTGTACAAAATATGCTCTCCTATTTGGATATAAATCACCAGTATCAACTGGTTTGATAAATAGTGCAGATTTGCAGATAAGACGCTGAAATTCTTCAGCTCTTTGGGCGCCTATTCCAACTGTATTAACGACTATTTTTTAAACGGAATTTAGTTTATATGCATCAATTTAATCATTAATAGTTTCCAATCTTTTTACTCTCAAAAGCAAAAGATATGTGCATTTGAAAAAATGAATAAAAAATTGACACTTGTCTATTTGCAGAAATTTATGAAGTCTAAACTTATACATCCCTTATAACCAAGCTTCCTTCCCCACAAAAGAAAATTACATATTTCTCTAGTACGGTGCTGATTGATTACAGAAGTAAACATGTAATTACTTGCCCGATCAGATTCTAGCAACTCTTTACTTTCTCGTTGTTCCTCAGATTCCTCCATAAGTACCTCCCGCTGGCCATGTCAACGAATACCCAAAACCCATCTTGAATCGTCTGCAATTGATGAACATTTTAAGTCAGGAGGAATAAACAGAACAATAAAGAAAAGAAAGAAAGAAAGAAATCTTGAAAGTTAAAAAAGAAACAGGAATTCCGTACCTTTTTCACATTGAATTCTTGTTTATCTTTCATTGATGTCTTTTCAACCGTTGAGTCCTCCAAAATCTTGTCCGTCTCAGGCGAAGAACGAGCTGTCTGCCATGCAAAATATCCAGCCAGTATCGCGGAGAAAAACACCAAGAGGAACCTCATAGGACACATTTTCTTTGATAAGCCTGGAAGAAAACCTTCGTGGGTTTTTCGGCAATCACAGAGACAGAGAGAGAGAGAGAGAGAGAGAGGTTGAAGGTTCTTACAAAAACTGGGTGGTTTTCCACAAAGGAGATTGAAAATGAAGACAACGAAAAGAACGAAAAGCCTTAGATTGATAAAGGCTATATGTATACATATAGAAAACGCGTTGTCGGTTCATAGTTGATAGAAACTTCTAAAAGCTTTTATTGACTCGGTATTCCTATCGGCTAATGGTTTACAATGTCAATGGTAGGCTGCCAACTACGTGCACCAATTCTTCATTAAAAAAATTAAAAGAAAAGGCAAAAGAAGAGACTTGGTAGTAATCGTCTAGATCCAATGGTCCCCAGCTAAGCCGAGCTAGTTAGTGATGATGGCTAATTATAAAATGTTCATATTTTTATTTCATAATGCCCTCTCACAGCTCCTCGCCACCCGATTACAGGGGTAGGAAGAATTGTCAAAAATAATTATGGTCAAAAAGTACACACGAAAGGGATACAAATTGTGTGTGGAAGATAATATCAAACATGAATTCTTGATAATTTCCTTTTAAGTCTAGGATGTAATCCTGACATTTTTCTTTCTATTACAGTTAAAAATTACATTTTTATTTTATAATTATTATATAACGTTGATGTGTTTGTTTTAATTAACTATTTGACCAGTTAAAAAAAAAACCAAGGGTTTATTGGATTGATATATTAGCATTGTAGAATAGTTATGAAATAAAAATGTGGTATACAGTATTACTATTTTCTTTAAAATCTCAGATATTTTAATAATAATGCTAGAAATTACATTTTTATCTTATAATGTTAGCATGACAGTCTCAACTAACTCTTGAATTAATTCTTATTTTTTTTAAAAAAAGTTCAATAATTGGTTAGAACCGTCATATCAACATTATGAGATAAAATTGTGGTATATAACATTACTCATATTTTATGAGTAATGTTAAAAACCACATTTTTATTCTATCATTATTCAACCAGACTAATGTGATAGTGCTAATCAACCCTCAAATTAGCCATTGTTAAAATAAAAAAATGCTAAAAATTTCATTTTTATCCAATTTTTATCTAAATTTGATCAGGTGACACTAGCAATTAGCCCTTACATAAACAGTACTACATCAATATCGTAAGATAAAAGTGTGGCGTATATTTTTTTTTTATTAAATAATAATAATAACAATTGCTAATTATTGTCACCGTTGCCGAGTTAAATAATGATAAAATAAAAATGTAATTTATAATATTAATCTGTTTTAATTAAGGAATTCATGCGAGTACGTGGATCCTCTATTAGGATCCTCTCCATGGAGAGGAGCCGAGGAGCCCGGTCAGTGTAAACTGACCGGTTCTTCTTCATTTTAATTTCAAAAGAACCAGCCAGTGTAAACTGACCGGCTCCTTGGCTCCTCTCTATTTATTTTGAAATGGAGAGGATCCTTTTCCGTGGATCCTATCTCTTGCTGGTGCCATAATAATGGTTGACTTTATCTATGGTTGGCAATGACTGTTGACTTGAGATAAAGATAAGACAGACTCAGATGGGCTTGGCCCCATTATTATGAGGCCTAGATTTTCAACATTTGGGCTTGTCAGAATCCACTATCAGTTCCCAGTTCCAAAAGAAATTGAGCCCTTTGGAGTGGTCAGTAACTTCTTAACAACGTAGGATAGAGTTAAGGTCAGAAAGATGCCAATAGACCAGAGTGATTATCCCTAAGACACCTTTAAAATCATTAACTAAGATCATCGCGTTTGCTTTTACATTAGAAAAGAAAAAAAGAAAAGAAAAAAGAAGCCTTTAGGTGTTCATGCTTTTTTGGTATTATTAGTACGTTTGTTATTGCAATTTTATAGTTAAAATGTGTAATTTTAAATTAAATCACAGAAAATTGATGATTTGATATTATGTTTTCTAAAAGTTACGATTTGAAAATATAAAAAATTTGAGTTTTCAAATCGGAGGCAATGGATATTTTTCAAAAACGCATAATTTTAAATGTTAAACTGTAATTTTAGAACCAAACTGCGGTTTTGCCAAACGCTGAACAATTTTTTAAAAAATTACATTTTGAAATTGCAAACCCGAACAAACTCTTAGTGATTTTTGTTAAATCACTAGTTATTATAAAAGTTTAAATTAATAAGAAAAAATGAATTTAATTATTTAAATTAATATTTTAATACTTGTGTGGAGCAGACAATGCATTGACTATTTTAAATATTTTAATTAAAATAAAAGATAAAATGTAGTGTCAAAGTTCAAAGTCAATATATTGGTTTTAAAATCATGTTAAATAAGTATTTATTATAAAAAATTTGAACGGGTAAGAAATAGTGAAATTAATTATTCAAATAATATTTTAAAAATATTGACATTTTTATAGTGGAAAGGTTAGTGTGTATGAAAGAAGGTTCAAGATTATGGTGGGTTGAAACTACTTGAAAGTGTTGCCCTTGGTGATTATTGCCGTATCAATTAAGAAAGATTGCTCCTTGTCAAGCGCACATCTTGAATGTGAATCGTTCTTCGTGGATTGGGCGTATTGGTATTTACATACACAACTCATGCCCCTTTTTCTTTTCTTTTTTTTCCTAATCAATTCAAAGGGAAAGGGAAGATGAAAGACTATATAACAAATAAAATTCAAATAAAGGGGTGGATAATCCTTAAAAAAAAAAAAAAAAAAGTCTCAAAACAACTAGAATAACACATAAAACCTAAAACTATTGGTAATAAATCAAATAAATGGCTTGGCTGACTGGGTGCTACAAGAGGTAGTTTGAAGTGGCAATCTTGAAATTGAATTACCTACATAGTACTTACTAAAACAATTGAAAAGTAGCACCACAATGAAGAAAAGAATACTTAAAATAGCTGGATCGAAACTATTAAAAAGAAACTTTATCTTAGTGTCCAGTGAGAGAGGTACTCGACAAAAAAAAAAAAAAAAAAACATGGTGGCAACCAAAAGAACTTGACGATATCACGCTCATGCCCTTTTTATTCCTTGTATCACATGTCTAATGAAACACATAAATCATCTGGTGTTCACATGCTTAGTATTTTTCATATTGTCTAAACTTCTATGTTAAAATCTTGTAGGATTTAAGAAAAAAATTAATAAATTGATAGGTGGACACTTGGACTTTAATAAAGAATTACACTTATAACTCTTTTATAATTTGTTAATTAGAACTATGTCAACCGTTAAAATCAATTTAACATCTTTCAATTATATACTAACACATATCAAAAGAGTTTTATGTCGAATAACTTTTTCTCCGATGAAAAATGGTCAAGGAATTTTCATGGCATGCGCGCTAAATGATTCTTTGCTTTTTTTTTTCGTGGTCATGGGTCAGTGTCTCGTCATCAATGGTTATAGCATGGCACGTACATATATACCGACGTTATTTATTTGGAAGCTTACTCAATGTCTTTGGCTCTTGGGCTCTCTTTTTTTTTTAATAAAAAAAAAAAAAAAGGTGGTGGGGGGGCAAGGCCACTCATTTGGGCTTGCTTTCGTTCCTTAATTATTTACTATTATTTATAGATTGGATTGAGGATAGGCTGCAGGTGGGACGAAACTTATCAGTATTTTTGGGCCACTTGGGTACTACATGGCTTAGACCAAAAATTTTGTCATGATCCAGTTTCAAAAATGTCAGAGGCCACGGGAATAACGGGGAATCAATTTGTTTTTTTGACAATGATTATACTACAAGAACGTCAACAAAAGTTCATGTGGGGGAAAGAATATTGTTTGCTTGCAAAGAATATTTCTGTTGTTTTATAATGATTTCAAGTATGTGAAGCATGATAATTGATAATTAAGCCTCCCAACATTAAGGACTAATATGTCGCGTATTAGTTTGGATTGTTTTCATACATGGATATAAAATTATATAAGTCAAATCTAATCTGATATATTTAATTAAACGGATCAAATTTTTTAACTGTTAATTTCGTGTTGGGTTTACAAATTGTATCAAAAATTGCCAATTCTAAAAATTATATGACAAAGTTTATTTATAAGAAAATTGTAGTAAAAATTGTAGGTAATAGCATAAGGGTTTGTGACTTAATATTTTAAGAAAAAGTATTGGAGTGTTATCCCAAATAATGTGAAGCTCATTTAAAGGGTAGGATTAACAAAGTTAATTAGTTGATTACATAAAGATAAAGTTAAGCTGTGGAAAACTTTGAATTACTTTAGGTTCCCAGAAGACAAAAATTGCAAGTGCATATTTTTGATAAAATAAGTCCTGAGTGGTAGGGAATCTATCCTGCGTCCATAATGGAGGAGGCGTTATGTTTATAGAATGTGAGATGGAATTCCATCAAGGAGGATTCTCTCTAGTGGCGTCCTCTTTTGTCACAACACTTTGGCATGCAATTTTTGTTGAGGATTTAAAGTTTTCCTTTCAATTTTGTATATTTGTTAAAATATAAATTAAATGATTAAAGATTATGAATTTAATCAAACATTGTCTTTGTCATTAATGTTTTATTTCAATTAAATATTTTACGTGTTAGAACTTATTTATTAAAGAAGGATTTGAACCATAGAGTAATATAATGTAAATTAAATTATTAACAGTATTTTGGATTTAGTAATTGTGAAAGGAAAGACAAATTTGAAAAGAAAAAGAAACGATCTTTTTGGGTACCTACAGGCTACAAGGCTACAAGTCACTTTATTCGACCAACTTGTTTAAGTGGGTTGTGACCGACGAAGAATGGAATAGGGAATAGATTTCATGTATTTACCCCAAGCGATGGGAACTAAACATGAAATCAATTTCTTCAATTGATTTCTTGGAATGTTTTTCTATTGCCCATGACCATACTCACTTATCCAGAGACAAGCCAAACAATGCAAAATAAGAAGAAGAAGAAGAAGAACAAAGTTGACCAAATTAAGGCTGCAAGCCTGCAAGAAGTCTGTTTCCAATTTTTTTTTTTTTTAAAAAAAAAAAAAAAATTAAAGAATTTACTATTGTTTCAAGGCTTCGGTTTGTGTCGTATGTTGGTACACTCATAACACAAGCCAAAGTTTCATGCATTTTTAATTAATTCAGGACACTCGATACAAGTCTTAGCTCTTATTTTAATTTAAGAAATATAAGTTCAAAGCACCTAAAAATAATACGATGTATGCATCTTTCGGTTTAATGATAGTTTAAAAGTTAACATTTTAGTATCTTTCCCTTTTAGTGCATAATATTCTGTGCAACAATTAATTCTTTAAAAATTCGGATTTCAGTATCACATAAAGTTTAGATGCAAGTAGCACCGCAAGAAGGTTCTGAAAATTGGAGGGGGGGGGGGGGGGGGTGATCCTTTTAGGCATTGGCGGAAAGATGGATTGGTTTCTTATCATTTTATCTCTTAAGCACTTTTAATGGAACAAGACCTACTACCACAAGGAGTTAGTGGTGGAATCCAACTAACGTTTTGACCTCCATTCCTATTGGCCACGGTGTCTTTCTTCCAAAGAAAAAAGCAGCTTAGTCTAGATCTCAATGCTTTTTTAGCAAAAAAATATTATTCTAAGGACCACCTTAACCATGTTAATAATCTTTTAACTCAAATGAATTCAAGAGAGAGAGAGAGAGAGAGAGAGAGAGAGGGTGAAGGGAGCATGGAGAATATTAGGAAGGTATGATTGAAAAGAAAAATTATTTGTTTAATATTAATGAAAAATGTTAACAGAGGTATAAGCCAAAAAAAAAAATTTTGAAAACTCAAGTCTTTAAACCCAAATAGCAAAAAACATGAGGGATATTGGACATAATTTTCCTATCATATACTATTAAAAAAAAAAACGTTTCAAAGAAATAACTATAGGTCTCGTTTGGTTGCGGAAATGAGTAATTCCATTAGAAATGAATCAATTATTCCTAGGAATGGAGGTGAGTGAATATGGAATAGTATTCCTATTCTTAGGTTTGGTGACAATACAATATGCTTTAATAAGAATTAACTAAAATTACCAAAAAATCCCCTCACTTTATTAATATATATTTTTTAATTCAGAATTTTTTTTAAAAAAAAAAAAATAGTAAAACCATAGCGGGTGGCCGACCACCCATGGGGTGGTCGCCACCCCGACTGTGGAACGCGGGGTGGTCGCACACCCCCGGCGACCACCAAGGGGGTCGCCGGGGGTGGTGCGACCACCCCCGGCGAATTTGGGGTGGCCTTGGCCACACCCCGACGCGGCTGGGGGGTGGCCGCGACCACCCCTGGGTGCCTTCCGGGGTGGTCGCGGCCACCCCCGGAGCACAATCGGGGTGTGCTGCCACCCCGAATACTCATCGGGGGTGGCCAAGGCCACCCCCAAATTCGCCGGGGTGGTGCGACCACCCCCGCGTTCCACAGTGGGGGCGACCACCCAATGGGTGGTTGCCACCACGACTCAACCTTCTGAATTTTTTTTTTTTTTTTAATTTTTTTTTTGGAATTTAAGAAGAAAAAAATTTTTTATTAATTTTTTTTAATAATTTGGACAAATGTTGTCAATTCCTTAAGAATAGCTTTCCTCTCATTTTTGAAAGGAATAGCTATTCGCTCTTCGTAAGGGAAAAAGTATTCCAACGGAATACTTATCCTTGGAATTTAGCTCTACACAAATAAAAGAATGACTATTCCATAGGAATAAGTCATTCCATTCCAAGGGTGATATTCCGCAAACCAAACCGGGACCTTAGAATTGCGATAAGTTGACAATCTAAAATGTTAACAAGTCTCTCTGTCTTTCACTGTCTCTCTCTAAAAAGCACATGAACTGAATTAAGCTATTTTGTGAGATTATCTTTGATTGCCACTGCAATTAGGCAGTCACATGTATAGTATAGAGAAAGCTATAAGGACGTACAAATACGGTGAAAAAATCACCCTAATCAGGCTAGTGGCTTGATTTAATTTGGAAACACAAAACATTAAACAATTTAAGCTACGTACGGTGCCAATATCATCAGTTCATCGCCAAATACGAACTATCATGATCAATATACACTCAAGCATTTGTAGCTTTCTAAGTGAAAATGGATGCACTTATCATCTATAATGATTGAATGATTCAACAAGCATAAGCAGACAATTAATTATGAAAAACTATCGGCATGGCATGCGAAAAGGAGAGTTAATTGTCATGGGTCATGACTATGCAGCCATGTTGTTCCCCACAGGTGCATCCTTCCACCCCTCCTTGCCCCCCACACAACAGAAGAATGGTAAAGCCAGAGACTCAGAAATTAGGGTTGAAAGAACCCTAGGTTGGGCAACTGGGCCGACATATAATGATATATCCATCCAAAAGAGTTGGATATATAGGACATTGGAATCATTGATGTTGGGACTTTTGTCATATTTCCTCAAGTATTGGTAGTGGTCTATAACACAAATATCACCCATAATGAGACTGAGGCATGAGACATGTAAAAAAAATCTATCAATCAAATCATAACAACTTGAACGTGAAATACCGATATACAATACTAATATAAATTAATAGACGTATAAAGTATAAAATATTAATAGGTAATACACTATGTTTATTGTATAACATTCATTGTTTACCTTCCAATATTTTGGACTTTTTGGATTTTGACAGTTGGATTAAGTCATGAATTTATGTCAGACATTCTTCTTCTTCGAACCTTATAGAGCTAATTAAGTATCACCAGCTCTTCTACTAACAAACATATAGTCGAAGAATTCATATCCAAGATAAATGGAATATTATTTACCCATCTATATATATCCTGTTCCCTGCGGCAGTACAATTGATAGGGCCTACTTTGAAGATTTATTTACTTTTTAAATATTAATTAGATGATTAAATTCATTATTTTTTATCAATATTTAAGCTTTTGAATAACTTTTATTTGAAAAATAGTATTAAAGCAAAAGGCCTTTTTAATCTTCGAATTTAAAAATTGTGAGCTTCACAATCCACCTCTAGTTTCAATTTTATAAATACTCTCTAATTGATCATTGATGGTGGGGACTTTGTCCAAGTTCCTCAAGTTGGTAGTGTGCTATAACACATATCACATATGGATGAGGCATGAGACATTGAAAAAAAATCAATCAATCAATCATAACAATTAAGTGATATATAATATATATATATATAATATTACTATATATATATATATGTTTATTGATAATATTATTTTACCTTCCAATATTTTTACTTTTTTTGGATTTGACAGTTGGATTAAGTCATGAATTTATGTCAGAAATTCTTTTCTTTGAACCTTTATAGAGCTAATTAAGTAACATCCTAGCTATCACAACATAAAGTCGAAGATTCATATCCAAATAAATGAATATATTTACCACTCTATATATATCCTGTTCCTGCGGCAGTACAATTGATAGGCCTACTTTGAAAGATTATTACTTTTAAAATATTAAATTAGATGATAAATTCATTATTTTATCAATTTAAGCTTTTGAATAACTTTTTATTTAAAATAGTATTAAGCAAAAGGCCTTTAATCTTGAATTTAAAATTTGACTTCACAAGTTACCTCTAGTTTCAATTAAATATCTCAATTTAAGCCGTTTTGATTTAACATTATTAGTAAAAATTTATTGAGCCTGTAAACCGGCTTAAAGTTGTAAAGATAAGCTTATAATCTATAGAGAAATGTTATTCAACATTCTTTGATGTCCATCCTAGCATTCTCATCTTATGTGGCACATTCATATCTATTTTTTTTTTAAAAAAAAAAAAAACTATAAACAAAATAACAAATAGAATACTGGGAGATGGTCAACTGAGAATACTGAGTAGCATTTCTCTAATTATATGTATAATTTAACTTTTAGGACTTTCTTTTATGATAAATGCTACTTAGCATTCTCTGTTGTCAATCTCATAATATTCTCTTTGTTATGATTTTGATTTTTCTTTAAAAAAAAAAAAAAAAAAACAAATAAGTGGATGTTAATGTGCTACATAAGATGAGAATGTTAAATATCATTTCTCTATTTTTTTTTTTTTATTATTATTGATGGTTTTTTCTTCCCTCTCTCTCTTGTGAATTCAAGGACCGATAGTCCCTAGACACATGCACTACTACAAAGTTTGAAGTCATATGAAGCCGAAGACAATATTTTACCCTATAAACTGCTTTGAAGGCCCATTTTCCAACATTTAAAGTGAATGACGTAGGTAGATTTTAAACCATCTTTCCCTCGTCGATGCTTAATTTGTTAAAGCCTTATCGACTATGGCATTAAGGGTATATATATGAATATCGATCTTTTTTTCCCCCACTAGCGTTTTCCTTTCCATTAAATAAAAAAAAATAAAAATAAAAAAAAGGTCATTATTTTCGCTTTAGTGAGATTTGTCATTTTCTCTTCATAGTTGAATCATGTTTTTCCGTTTCTACGGTAGATAATGAAATCCACTTTTCATTTTAGACAAAACATGATATTCAAGTGTTTGAAACAACGGCATATTAAGTGCTGTATCAATATGTGATGGTCAAAAAAGATGAATGAAAATTAAAAAGCCCCTTCATGGAAGGCTGCCAACGTGATACAGACGGATAAGGAATCTCTATGATTCCGGAAAATTGCATGGGCCTGCAATTTGTGACCGAATTGATTCACATCAATGAAAAAAAAAAAAAATTATTAAAAAACCAAAATGAGAAATCAAATCACTCTTTGAGGTGGTCGGCCAAACCTTTGAGGAGTTGTCAACCATCATTTTACCCTTTGAACAGGTGGTCAATTACTCTTTTGAGGTTGGCCGCCTACTCTCTTATCTCCAAGAAATGGTCAAATACAACCTCTTTACTTATATTGTTTTATATATGTTGTCTTTTATGCCTACATGGCTTAGTTTAGGCCGTTTATTTTTTTAGAATGACGTACTTGTGATTCAAAATGATGATAACATGTGACAGATGAGAACTCGTTAATTCTGACAATAAAATGACAGCGTAACCTATTTGAAACTTGAGCAAAATTTAAGAGCCTTATTATTGAATTTAAAAATCTAAGGAATAAATCTCAATCAGATGAAAAGCAAAGAACTAAATATGACTTCAAATATTGATATTGAAAATGTTGATGACCTACCGGCCGTGAGCAAAGGAAAATTATTACACAATTTCAACAAGACCAAGTTGATCAATGAATCGTCGTCATCTGATGACCTATCGGCCGTGAGCAAAGGAAAATTATTGCACAATTTCAACAAGACCAAGTTGATCGATGAATCGTCGTCATCTAAACCACATCACTATTAATCAAGTTTTCCTTTTTTGCTTTAGCTTTTTTCGCTCCTTTGTGTAATCTTTTTTGCTGTTGACACCCGAAAAAGCAAAGATTAAAATAAAAAAACCCTATGAATCAAAAGAGAGCTGTAGTACTATTCACTATGCATTCAAATCGAAGCACTACAAAAACCTACCATTAACAATATTAATACTGAAATCAAGGATTAAAATATTATTATAATATTATAGCAGCTACTTAATCATTGGCCTTCATTATTTATCTTTCCAAAAATCATGGTCGTATTATATAGTATGGGAATCGCGTTGGATTGCACGTACTTTAGAACAATTTGTGCCTATAGCTAGTGTTTTGGGTGTCCACGTTTGATTATTCTCCTTCTCTCTCTTGACCAATTGAGAAAGTTGTGTGCGTACGTGTGCGTGTGTGCGTGACAAGCTTAATGGAAGGTGAGTTTGATGCTTGCTGTGTGGTAAATGGTATCTTATTCTTTTGAGAAACAAAGTATGCTGGATGACGTTGATGTAATCCCGTCATATCCCTTCCTGTTTTCTCTATATATATGTATGCGAGATTCTGGGTTTTACATTGAAACAAAAAAAAAAAATGATTCTGGGGTTAATTTGCAGAGGATTTGGAGCTTTGGATTCCTCAGGAATTCGATTCTCATTCCTCATCTGCTACTAGCAATATATATATTCCTAGATTCGGTACTATATTATCTTGCATATGCATCTAGCCCTCACTTCAAATCCAGGATCAAACTGATCTTTTGCTGCTGAATTAGGAGGTTGAAATCATTACTCCCTCTATCCCGGTATGCAACTTATATATATATATATATAATTTTTTGGTGATTTCCTTTTGAATTTTCATGTATTTAAGCTTCATATATATCCTTTTAGTCTTTTCCGAGGAAAGTCTTTTCCAAACTCAAATGGAGAGAAAGCGAAAGAGAGCACTTTGGTTTGTGGCCTTTGGTGGACTCTTTTGGCTGTTGTCTAATACTCTAAGGCCAGAGTCATGGGCTTTAGTTTTGTATGTCTTCCCATCTATTTAAATATACTGTTTTGGGCTGTTCATGGGTTAGAATGCAGACACTATTAGAAACGTCATGTGTTGCTGTACATGCATCTTTGCTACGTGCCACGTCAGCAGTCCTCTGATTGATTGTGCCCCCACAATAAAAAAGAAGAAGTAGAAGAAAAAAAAAAACTTCTCCCAAGCAAAGTATATTGTCCCTTTTAGTTTAGTTATGGTAAATATAGATGCTTGTTCTGGTGAGTCCATATCCTTTGAAACTGGCACTGGCTTATACAATGAGATTTCGAATAGGTGTAATGAGTTGTCAATCCGTATTGTGTGAGAAGGTCTTTGAGTTTCACTTGGTTGAATAAGTGTTCGAACAGTCCAAACAGGTGTCTGAACTGTTCACTTAATTAAGTGGAGTTCGAATGGCCTCTCATACAATACGAACAATTCATTGCATCCGATTCCCATCCAACATAATGTGCAATTAGGATAGGCAAGTCTAGCTGTTTGAAAAGATCAAATTATTATCACTTTTTTTAGAAAAAAAAAAAATTGTTAAATAACCCTATGAATGCCTTCTTATGCATTTTATCAATCTTTTAGGCTCAAAAAACAGGTCACGGTTCTAGTATATATCCAGCATATGTGCTGGAAGTGAGATCGCATATCTTGCACTCAAAACTTCAATAGCTTCAATAACTTCACGTTTTCGGTGTGCCACAAATGTGTCTAATGAACCAAAATTATTTATATCTTGATATTTATATTAATTAATCTCCAGTTGCAAGATAGCAAATTAACAATCCCGTTTCCGGTAGTGTACGTGAACAACTTGCCGGCCTCAAAGCCAATGCATTATTAGCACATCGTGATGCACAAACGTTTTCAATGTTTGCTCTCTGCCAAATATTTTGAAAATTTTATGCAGACCAAGAAAGACAAAATAGTTTAATAATATTTGGCTTACACTGGATAAAATACATATTATATTATCCGTATTATCGGCTACATGTTTGTAGTCGTAAGATTCAAGAAACATTGCATGTGATATTAAATACTTGCCTGCAGGCTGCAAATTATTTAACATCTCTCTGATTTCCTTATGCAGCATATTATACATTTTTTCATTGCAGTGAAGAAGCTTTTGATCTTATCTTTCTTACATGTTCTATTAATATATTGCTGATTGTTGTTTAATATTGACTTGGACTAACTGCTATAAATAGCTTGTTCTAATTAATGAGAAATGTGACTTAAATTGATCTATTTATCTTCCTTGCATCTGCAAGAGAGAGAGAGAGAGAGAGAGAGAGAGAGATCTGACTTGTGTGTTTTTGCTCTACAGACAGAATTCACATAATCATGAACGCTTTAGTGGCAACCAATAGGAACTTTAAGCTGGCCGCTCGGCTTTTGGGTTTGGACTCTAAGCTCGAAAGAAGTTTATTAATTCCCTTTAGGGAAATCAAGGTGATCATTAAGCCTCTTTACATTCTCTTCCACTGCATTTTTTTACTTTGATTTTACATGTATCTTTCTAAATGTATTTGCTTTACTGTTAAAAAAAAAAACATACAAAAAGGGTTCAAGAGAATTCAAGAACTTTTTCATATAAGATTCAAATGACTTGCTCTGTTTTCCCTTATTTGACTCTGCTTCTTTCACTGATTTTGAGGGAAACAGGTTGAGTGTACCATACCCAAGGATGATGGCACTCTGGCATCTTTCGTTGGGTTCAGGGTCCAGCATGACAATGCCAGAGGCCCCATGAAGGGAGGAATAAGATACCACCCAGAGGTTGGTTGTTTACAGTCAGATGTTTGGAATCTTTCTTCTTTTAATGCAGATTGATGATTTGAGGGGTAATACAGGTTGACCCAGATGAAGTGAATGCTTTAGCACAGTTGATGACTTGGAAGACAGCAGTGGCAAATATCCCATATGGTGGGGCGAAAGGGGGAATAGGATGTGATCCAGGGGATTTGAGCATCTCTGAGCTAGAAAGACTTACAAGAGTTTTCACCCAAAAGATACACGATCTCATTGGAATTCACACGGATGTTCCAGCCCCTGATATGGGAACAGGTCCACAGACTATGGCATGGATACTAGATGAGTACTCCAAATTCCATGGCTACTCACCTGCAGTAGTGACTGGAAAACCTATTGTAAGTATATATAATAGTTCCTAACTGCAACGATAATCATGTGAAATCACTGATTTCCATAGAATTTGGTCCTGTATGAGATTTAAATTTCCTAAGTTTTTTTCCTTTTAAAAATTAGGACCTTGGTGGATCTCTGGGTAGAGATGCAGCCACAGGACGAGGGGTGCTCTTTGGAACAGAGGCTCTTCTCAATGAGTATGGGAAGAGCATCCCTGGACAACGGTTTGTCATACAGGTGTACCTTCCATACCATATTAGTAAGTAGTATCACTGATCTTTTATATGCATATCATCATATATATTTGTTTTTCAGGGTTTTGGAAATGTGGGGTCGTGGGCTGCTCAACTGATCAGTGAGAATGGTGGGAAGATTGTTGCTGTAAGTGACATCACTGGAGCCATAAAAAACAGCAAAGGAATTGATATCCCAAGGCTACTCAAGCATGCCCAAGAAAACAGAGGAGTTAAAGGTTTCAATGGAGCTGATCCAATTGAGCCCAAGTCAATATTAGTTGAAGACTGTGACGTTCTCATCCCTGCAGCTCTCGGAGGTGTCATCAACAGGTTCTTTTCCTAGCCATACCTTTTTTGCGGAGGATATCTTGTTTCTAATTTTTTTTTTTTTAATTGAATGGGGAAAAAAGGTTACAGGGGAGTCTTGTTTCTAATTGATTTTGAATTACTCTGCCTTTAATGACCAATATTAGCTAATTTTCTTTTTTGGGTATTAAATTAAGGTTGATCATTGCCTAACTTTTGGTATATGACTGAAGGGAAAATGCAAATGAAATCAAAGCAAAATTCATTATTGAAGCAGCTAACCATCCAACTGACCCAGAGGCCGATGAGGTTAGGGAATTTGTTTTTGAAAAAAAGTTAGAATTATAAAAGATTACAAGAAAAACCCCGTAATTCATAGCAATTCTCTGCAGATATTGTCAAAGAAAGGAGTTGCTATCCTCCCAGACATATATGCAAACTCAGGAGGCGTTACAGTTAGTTACTTTGAGTGGGTTCAGGTAGTACCCATTTTCCTCTTCTACTCTCTCTTTTCTCACCCCTTTACTTATTGAGTTCACAGATTTTTTCTATCTTCTGCATTTTCATTCCAAACATAAAACTAGCTTTGAGGAAGATGTTGGGTTGGTTTATGTGGGTATGATAGTTTTGGGTGGATTTATTGATTGCAGAACATCCAAGGATTCATGTGGGATGAGGAGAAAGTGAACAATGAGCTGAAGACGTACATGACGAAAGGTTTCAAAGATGTGAAGGAGATGTGCAAGACTCACAACTGTGATCTTCGCATGGGAGCCTTCACCCTTGGAGTCAACCGTGTTGCACGGGCTACAGTGCTTCGGGGTTGGGAAGCCTGAGAGGCTGAGAGTATGGCTGCCTACTTTTAATAAAGATGAAGGCTCCTTCGATTAATGGGACTCCATATTCTTGTCGAGTTTTTTGGTATTCCTCTTGCGTTTGTAACTTGGATATATCGTCATTTATATGCACTTAGTAACACTTTTAAGGGTTTGTTTTTTGTTTGTCTTTTACTTCTCATTTTTATCGTCAGCTTACGCCGACTAATCTAGGTTCTTAGGCCTCACATTTTAAAAAATGTGAATGTTGTGGGCGAACCAACCGTCACGTTGAATCTTATGAGTACAAGAACAATCGAAATTATGCCTTCATGTGTGCCTAAAAAGAAAATAGTAGCGTGCCACGAAGGCCAAAATATAGGGTTGAAAGAAAAATTAGAAACTCATAATTTGTTCACTATGGATGTTCTAATCCTCAAGTAAGCCGAAGTTCCTCCTCTTCCTCCTTTCTAACAAAGCCAACCCTAGGCTCAATCGGCTTCAAAACTCACTATAAACTATAAATCCTTCTAAATTTTCTAAGACGTACCTTAATATGCACTCAAAACAAACACGGGTTCATCACAAAATGAATTCCTATTAAAAGAGAATCCCTATTATAATTACTAAGCAGCACGGATAAAGAAGAGGGTTTAATGTCACGACACATCGTGTAGATGTTCTGCCCAATACTGGACTCCAATGCATGAATGCCAACCGTGGGCCAGTAATTATGGATCATCTTCTAGAGGAATCCTAACAAAAGCACATTTATAATATTCTGCAACTAAATGAGTTCTATATGATTGCAGTTAGAGAAAGATTACAAATACTCAGATAACATCCAAAATCCAGTATCAAAATCAGCACTCAAACTTTGAATCTTGAGTTCACAACACAAAAAGAGAAGCACATTAATAGTATTACATGTTCTAAAATCTTCCTCTGCCCCTGAAGCCACCACCTCGGCCACCACCTCTAGGAGGGCCACCTCTGCCACCCCTTGGACCGCCCCTTCCACGAAAGCCACCACCCCCACGGCCAAAGCCACCTCTACCACCACCTCTGAATCCACCACGACCACCTCTAGCTGCAGCCTGTCCCCTACATCAACAATCCACCATGATAATTAGAACATGAACCATGACACAACTCTAATCTCCAAGATTGTTCAAAAGCACGAGTTGGTATATTCATGACATCTAGTATAACTCTTCAACCAGCATTTGGGCAGGCATTCAGAGTGGTAAGCAATTCAAATTATACAACAACTAATCGACATCTTAATCAAGATAACAATAAGAATCAAGTTGCCAAAGGACTATATTTTTTTTTGATAAGTAAGGTTGCCAAAGGACTATATATAAGCCCTTGTTGCAGAAAATCAAGAATGAATAATCATGTTATCATTGACAACTGCAAACGATCAAATTCTTCAACAGCCATGATATGGGGTACATGAGTGAAAATGGCATTTGGGATGGCAGACAAGTAATACATTCAATGATTATGATGCGCTCTTAAAGCACAAAGAGCCAAAGAAAAAAGTGCTTCTTACCCCAAAGTGAAGGTATGTAATTAAGCAACCTAAAGTGCAGAAGGCAGTCAAATGTAATCAAATAAAAAATAACAGTTAGATCTAAAACCCAATTAGAGTTTATGTTGTAGTTATACCATCTCTACTCTAAAGTTCTAGTAATCCATACAAGAGAATTTGTTTATTTCTATATCTAAATCCATTGGATGAACCCTATAAGAAGAAGACACTACAGGTTCAAGGGACAACATCATCTATGCCCCCCATCCAAATGAGATAGAGTGATTTTCATCAAACTATGGGCAAGGAGATAACATACTTTGGCTGTGGGAGAAATCTTGAAAGCGGCAAAAGCTTTGCTGGGTCAATGTAGAATTTATCCCCCAGTGAATATGATGTTGCAACAATGCCGTCCGACATTTTAACTGAAAATAACTGCATATCAAACAGGAAAACCATGTCACACTTCAAAATCTAACACAAAAAGCACAAAGTACAAGCAATCGGCATCGCAAAAAGCACAAGAGAACTCACAGATTCATTGATGGGGCCAAAGATTTCATCGACTTTCCCAATCTGGGTCTTGTTCTGCAGATAAATTGGGGCATTGAAGAAGGGTATCTTCTCATTCGTGAGCCTTGTGACTGCATCACCCTCACATGCATGAAGGAAAGCAGAAACCTCTGCAGAGACCCAAACATATATTACCATAACATGATTAACAAACTTGACATGAATGAGGAAAAAGTATAGGAGACAAGCAAAAATCCCAACCTTAAAAATATAAAATTCATAGTAATATTGAGCGCCTAAAATTGTTTTGATAAGTAAATTCAATCTTTTGAGAAAGCCCAAAGGGTAGCAAGCCAAGTAAACAGGGAGTTGAGCACTAACTAATATAACTATAATGCATAGCCTTCTCTGCATTTATTTACGCTTCTAAAAGCACGAAAAACAATCCAGCATGCAAAGCAAAAACAGTTCCCAGGCCAAATGAGCCTGCTTTCGAGTTGAGTTCATCAAATTTAACACTAAAAGTAAAAAATACAGTCGAAACTTTCCTTCGCTTTCCTATATTTCATCAGAAACCAAACACAGAGTTATTTTCCTAAGCTTGACGCCACAACAGAAAAATAGGCGATTCTAATAAACAAACAAATCAGATCTTCATGTGTAGCAGAAAAGAGGTATTAAAAAAGAAAGAAACACAAAACCCATGAGTTTTAGTTCCTCCGCCAAAGATTTTCCTGTGGTTTCTCAGGAACCAAACAGTAAAAAGAACAGACCTACGACTTCTTCCGGTGGGCCTTCGTCGCGAAACCCGCCACCGCGACCGCCTCTGCCTCTGAATCCGCCACGTCCGCCATCTCGGCCACCCCTAAAGCCGCCGTCTCGTCCGCCCCTAAAACCGCCTCCACGGCCACCACCTCTCGGAGGTCGCATTGTTCACCGATTGAGCTGAGATTTGAAGAAAGCAGAAGAAGCGACTGCCTACTTTGCGGGTGCCTCAGGGTTTAGGGTTTTGATCTTTTGTATTGCCTAATTCGTACTTGAAATGACTCAACTACCCTCCCTGACTTATGTAAAATGACTGACTGGTCCAGCTGTGTGAGTCGGAGTTGGTCACTGACTCACTAGGTTGGGTTCACAATGCGGGTTTTTTGATTTTTTTAAATGGGACTAAAATACAAGGAAACAAACAAGAGAAAACAATACAAAGGAAACAAACCAAAAATAAAGAACAATTACAGAGGGATACTTTTCCTATCAAGGATAGCTCTAACAAGGAAAAAAAAAAATTGAAAATGCTTTCATTTGGGTTTGGCTAAAAGTTATGAGCGTGAAAATTTGTGCCCTAATGAACCTTGGATATTGCCCAACTGTGAAGCTTAGGGCAACTTTGTGCTCTAATGAACCTTGGATATTATGCTTCTCAAGTGCAACTTTCCTCCTATCACCATAGCTTGGCAAGACTTGGGTCACTGGATAGTTTAATCGCATACTGGTTCTTTGTTGTCAGGCCTAAGGTGGTTTCTCAATGTATGCCTTGGCTTCAATTGGATTGCTTTTAAGTTATTTGTTCGGTTTCTCTGACATATATTTAGAATTTACGGTTTCAAAACATGCGATTTGAAAATCAGCAATTTAAAAATATGCACTTTAAAAATGCAATTTTAAAAAGATAAAATTAAAATTTGGTATTTAAAATCACAATTAAGATTTAAAATGGTATTTTTAAAATAGCGCTCCCCTCGCCCACAATTTAAAAATATAAATTTTTTTTCTACGTTTTTAAAAACACAATTTTTAATTTATATGTAATTACCCAAAAAAATCCGTTCAAATTTCATATCAGTGTGTGTAATGTGTGTGACTGACTACACAGAAATCTCAGGCCGCTGTTAATCTGTGATGCAAAAACACTGCAATCAACTTATAGGATTTGTTTTCCATTGAAAATAATTTAAAGCACATTGGCCATTATAAAACACAACTTTGGCTGCAATTTGGTAGGTTACTACCATTGTATATATGTTTTTAACACACCGTTACTCCCATTAGCTCGGGTTGGTTAAGGGTACATTGCTTTCCAACTCGATTTCTTTTCTTTGACCTTTTCATCTTTACATTCATATAAGGGAAGCCTCGATTTTCTTTCATCTGTATGAGAAAGCTAACCCACCTATCCCCAAATCAAGCCTTAGGAAAACCCTCTCAGCCTTCAAAATTGACTCCCGTCTTCTTCGGAGTCACGTAGCAAAAGATACACTCCACAAATTAGCAAACAGTCCGGCCATAACATATTGAAGCAATGTAGAGATTTTTGGACCATTTCTCCTGCATAAAGGACAGATAGCGAAGTCAAGATATGAATGAGCATGGATCAACTTGAGTTAATTGAACAGCAGGCGCACCTCCCCATCCAATTGAACTACTTTTATGGGGGGTGGGGGGGGAGGGCATGCACCTACCTTTACATGGGTGCTTGGGAAAGCAGAGGTACGCAGAGTTTCTTGAGTTTCATCAACCAATTTACGCTTTGGTATGCTCAGTATAAAGGCTGCTTGATCAGCAGTAGCAGCCATAGATGTTATTCTATAACCACTTTCCCATCGCCGATGAATTCCTTCACTTGGATACAAATAATCAAGCTCCACAACCTTGCACCAATAAATCATTGAGGAACAGGAGGAAGAGATGAATCAGCTAAATCCAAAAGAAACATTAAAAAAATGATGTTCATGCATTCATCAAGGCTTGAAAAGTTGATTTGACAGGAAGTCTTACCTGATCAGAAAATCCAGCATTCCTGGACATTACAACACCCCACCGGCAGCCAGCAGTTGTCATGGATGTAACATGGAAACCTTCTTTCCACTTCTTATTTATCCACTTGAAAGGAAAAGATTCACTAACTTTGTAAGATTGCTGAGTATAAGGAGTTCCTGCAAAATATAGGAAACACTTGAGACAACAAATGGCATGCCTAGGAAATTGGCCATTTAAGGAGAAAAGTAATACATTGAACAAGGGATGAGTTTTGTTGATCAATTTTGGGACAACATCCTAGTCAAATTTAAGGCAGGGATTGGTAATGACAGGCCCCAGCAAATCCTGCCTTGCATCCAAACTGGCATTTTTTAGAAGTATAGATAAACATCATAAATAGAAATTTGAAAGTTTGTGATACAGTAGTAAACATGAAAACTATTTCATAAAATCAAAGCAGCGGCATTTATTTCAGTGACTAGAAGATTAAGGATTTCAAGTGTTGTAGCGTGTTGCCTCAGGTGGTAAGTTGAGATGCCATTGGGTAAGGTCTCAAGTTCAAATCTTACCAATCAAAAAAAGCTTAGAGATTCAAGCCCCTCAATAGATAGATAATTTCAATATTTCTTGTTAGCATTAATAAACAAATCAAATGAGCTGGTTATACAAAACAGAGCTGTGGCAGACCCAAGTCCTAGTAAACCACCCGTGGGCATGCCTGAGAGAAATCATAAGCTGCCAGCTGAGTGAAGCCAGACTAGCCGTACTTACTAGCTACTATGGAGCAAAAACCCTACACAAGCCCTACGTCAAAAATTTCTTCAAAGAGGTATCAACTGAACAGTTTTTTTTTTTTTTAATGAATATCAACTGAACAGTTGTTGACACAAAAATTACATGAAATGAATGAAGAATCTTTTGGAGTGTGGCTTGTCTAATGTGCACCCACTTAAACATGAATTTTGACAAGGTGGCATATATAAGATGGTAATAAGACTATGCACGCTAAAGGTACAACACTTTAGGCCTATCAAGAAACAAGATACCAAAATGAGAATGCTGCTTAAAGATAGAGCGCACAAGACAAGTAATAAAAATTCCAGACATAGCACCAACTGAAGACAATACAAGACAAACTGCTTGATACAGCTTGGCCAAGGAAACAAAGACAGTGACTGCACCATTGACTAGTGATACAGTCTAGATTGAAGGCGCTTAGTGAATGAGTAGCATCAAATTGACATGGACAAAAAATGAAAATTCCAGACATAGCACCAACTGAAGAGAATACGCGACAAGCTGGTTGATACAGCTTGGCCACGGAAAAAAAGACTGACTGCACCATTGACTAGTGATAAGAGTCTAGATTGAAGGCATTTAGTGAATGAGTAGCATCAAATTGACATGGACAAGAAATGAAAAATAGGGAGGAAGATTGCTTACAAATACACACATCCAAACGCATATTTAATTTCAGCTATATCCATACACATAATATATAATTCTAGATAGCATAGGTAGTTACTAACCTTTGGACATAACAACCAAGGAACTCCCATTAGTTGCGCCAGCTATTGAACTGATGTAGAAATTCTTTTCCCATTGTTCCATAATCCAGTCCTGATGAGAATCCAAACATAGTAATAAAGACAGTCAATTGATCTACACATATACACACTCCAAAAGATGATAGAAACCAACGCTTTTTAAATAACAACCTTATGCAGGAATACTGCCGACAACTCGTACACCTGGGAAGAGAAACCCGTTCCAGCATCCATTATTAGGGCCCAGAGATTTGCTGCGGAGGCCACACAGCTGATATATAATCCATCTTCATTACCCTTGTCTATGTGCTGACGCAGCCTTGTATCTGCTACATTGTAGTGATATCTGCAATCCAACAAATATTTATTGCAATGAAAAAGAATCCCTGAACCAGCCAGTGCGTCCAATAACACAGGTAATGTCAACAAGTTCTTTCCAAGACAACTCTCAGCTACTAAAGCCAAGCAGTAAGCACCTGAGGTCTTCAATCTATTTCTCAGGGACACTGTCTTTTGTTCTTTCTTGGAGTCAATATGGGATTGTCAATGTCATAAAGCTCATGTAAATCTCATTATTTGACTTGGTTCCTCGGGAACTTTAACCCCACCATTTAGAGTAGCATTGCTAATTTCAAACATAGAACATATTTACTTTCTGAGACAAAACTGGCCATCCTATTGCATTCAAGCTCCAAACAAGCATGCATATATAAAGCATATTACTTTCCAAGACAATTTTTTTTTTTTTATGAATAATAATTTATTAGTAGAAGAGGAAAAACCAATCCAAGACAAAATTGCTCATCCTATTGCACTCAAGTTCCAAACAAGCATATGCTTATATGCACATATCAGTTTACATATTTCTATACGTGTACACATGTTCAGACATATTTGAGAAGAAAAAAATCCAAGGGGAAATGAGAAACAAGATGGAGGATTTCCTTAGTTTAATTAGTTTAAAAATTAAAAAACTAGATAGCCAAGAAACTTTCTCTGGGAATGTTTAGTTATGAAAAGCAACTCATAAGCGAAATGCAAGAGTCCCACTACATAATTAATTGCTTTAACCATCCAATACCTCTCTGTTGCAATAATATCTGTATTACCAAGAAACAAGTGTGTATAAAACACACACAGAGAATACCAGAAAAATGTACAGTACTAATGAAATACGGTGGAAACTGTTTTAAGGAAAAAAAAAAAAGAAAAAAAAGTAACATATGTACCACCATGCAGGAATTTCAGTCCAAAACTTTAAAACAGGACAGATAGATAATATTTTATGAGAAACACTAAAATATCAGCAAGTAGGTCATAAACCAGAACATGTCAAATTAAATTGGGATGTAAATTTACCTCTGCTTCATGGGGCGACGTGCATTATAAACTGAAATCCACTGGGTAGCAGGACTACCCAATCGCACTTTTTTCTTTGGTTGCTCATCTTCTTCCAAATTTATAAGCAATCTCCCACGCTTTTGCCCAACCTATATATGCAGAAGACGATAGAAAATAGGTTAGAAGCCAAATATGCAATCCAACTCAAGAGACACACATATGCATACATATAGGAATGTATGTATGTAGCTATGTGTGTAGACATATATTTGCACACAATGTATATGTGTGTGTGTGAGAGAGAGAGAGACTGTGTGAGGATGACAATAACCTTAAGTGCTCCATCAATTCTTATTGGTCTTAATTGTGTGCACGGTTCAATCAGGCTTTCAAAAAGCGATATCAGCTTGGAATAATTTGGCTCCTCATCAAATTTCATCTCAGTAACAGCTTCAAGGAACTGCTTGAAAGGGGCTGGACAAAAGCAGCACATTAACTCTGGAGAAATCCCCATCTTTTTCTTACAAACAAGAAAACTCTTGTTATCTCCCTGTAAATTTTAAAACAGCAAAAGAATAAAAAGAAAGATATCAGATTAAACAAAGGCTCAAGATTAACGTATCCAAGCAACACAACAAAAGGTACCTGATATCCCTGCCAAGGCAACCTTCCTTTAATGAGAAATATCAATGTGTAAGCTAATGATTCGAGATCATCCCTTCGACTCCCTGTCCGACCTAAATGTGCATGTACACTTGCATACCTTATTGTTCCCCTGCCAAAAGAGATATGCATTCAGTATATAGAATTAAGCATACAATAGGGAATATTATACAACCTACAAACCTGAATATGTCAGGCCTCTGATCATATTCAACATGTTGACCAGATGATGCATCTTTCCATCTGGATGCTGTAATAGAAGTGTGTTAATGGCACCAGAAACAAATACTAACAGTTTATTTGATTTACATTCTACTAGAGAAGATAAAAGTGAAGAAAATAATGGAAATTATTGGATCTTCAATCTAAAAAGCTTGAAAATCATGGCAGGAAAAAAAAAAAAGAACTCACAGCATTATGGAATGCACCTAACATAGAAACTATGGGAAGAACACACAATACTAGGGATGAAAGACTTCAAAAAGGACAACATACCCAGACCAAGATCTATAAGATATAGCTTCTTCTCTTCAGGTGTTCCAGGCTGACCAAGTAAGAAGTTCTCTGGCTTCACATCTCCATGCACAAACCTTGTTCAAGAACAGGATGAACATTTATAATTGCAAATTAGTTGCAACTTTGACAAACAGAGAAGACAATAGGGTGGAACATAAGAAAGAATGAAAGCATCAGGACCTACCCCTTCAAGTGAAGCTTCTCAAGAATTGATATTGCCTCCACTGCGATGCAAGCAGCCATATTTGGTGACATCCTGTTGCAGATATAAACCAATCAAAAAGGAAAAATTTTAAAAAACAATAATAATAGATATAGAATCACAAAACCGTGTATTCATTGGTAAGTAAGGGAGAGGGTCAATATCTTACGATTGGCCAAGAGAATTCCAAACATCCCACAGACTAGGCCCCAGTATGTCCATGACCTGATATATAGTAATCTCCATCAGACACAAGTTTGGAAATCCTGAACATAAGGAGCTCCAAATCAAATCTCACCAGAATGTAAAACTCTCCTTGGCGACCCTTGTAATGAACCGAAGGAATTCCATAACATACATTTAGCGTACTTTTTAATATCCCAATGAAAACAGGAAGGCAAAGAGAAAATAGGCAAGTATTAGATAATTAATTCAAAACATTTAAAGCTTTACAAATATAGCCTTGATAAGCCTATCCAGAGAGTAAAGAGAAACAACTTACTTATACACTTGCCACTCATAAGGAGGGCCATAATTGCAACCTTTACTATTTCGGTGCTCAAACTTCAATGCGACCTGTGAAAAGAACCTTTAAGCCATCACATCTCTTGTGGTTCAATCTTGAGAGTCCTGAAAACAAAAAGAAGAAAGAGAGAGAGAGATTGAAGTCCGACGTCATACCTCAGTCTTGTCAGCATCGGTGCCACCACTTATCTTTCTGCCAACATAGACTTGGCCAAAACCGCCCTTACCCAGCTTCTTTTCTATCTTATATACAGGAGAATTACCTACTTTTACCTGCACACAACAACATAATCACCATCTCAATGTGAGACTTCTTTGGGACGAACAACTAAACAACAAGAGATTCACTGATCAGAAACCATCACAACAAAGGTAATGCTACCTGAGCTAACCGAGTTAGCTGCTGAGTGACATGACACAGGGGCCATGTTTATTAAAGTTTTTGTTTTTTGTTCTCAAGACAAATAAGTTAACAATCAACTCAAAACACAAAAAACTTCTAAAAACAGTTTTCACATTTATGTCACATCAAAACACTTTTTCAAACCAAAAATAAAAAAACACCCCACAAAACACATTAACAAACATACCCAAAGATTGTGAATGGTATTTTAACGTCTCATTATTTTTAAACAGCTCATTCCACATCAGTATGACGAGTAGTGTAAGAATTATGGGGAGAGACAAGTATTATCCTAACAATAATAGTCATCTAAATATAATATAACGGGAATTAAGTAGTCATAATATTTCTATAGCTAAAAATAGAAAAACCACATTACTGCATATAAATGCTCAAGATATGACATTTCAAAGATACTAATGAAACCAAAAAGAGTAATAAGTAAACAGGACATACCCTTTCAGGAACAGGAGTTGTGCTTGCTTCCTCCTCAACCCCATTTACTTTCTCACCGCTTCCGCCCTCCATTCCGACACCTATATCTGCCACTACCTCCACTTGATTATAAAGGGGTTCTGCTGCCACTCCTAAAGCAACAGCTTCAGGAAGAACCTCACAGGGTTCTGGGTCTAAATCTATCAATCTAATGCCCCGGCCTCTACCTGCTGCAGTTGGCCTAGTTGGTATTGCTGGTGAAGTCCCTTTTGCTACAGCTGCAGCATTACCACCACCTCGTCCTCTTCCAGCACCAACTCTCCTTCTGGTCCTGTTTTGATTAGGCAGTAACCAATTTTCTCCTTGATCGATTGGCTGTGGGGTAGGGTAAAGATCATCAACCCGCTTTGATCTCCGGGCTCCACTTCTCAACTCTGGCATCCTCACCCCATGCAAATCACATTCAACTCAGTTCATCTTAATGGCAAAATCCCTTCAGATCTTTTTTTTTTTTTTGTCAATTAAGCAATAAGAATTTGTTGAAAAAATAAAAAGGCGTGGCCCCAGATCCCTTAAGATCTTCAGCTGCCAAATACCAAAAAATAAGTCAGTAAAAAATAACACATTGCACAACTAAAGTTCGATAAACCCATAGAAGGAAAGCCGTTTAAACAACAAAAACACGGCCTTTAATGCACTCTTTTGCAGGAAAATCACATTACCTAATTTTTTTTTCTTTAATAAAGATTTAATAGATTTTGCATTGCAAAGATTATGGTGAATACATAAAATATATATATGAAACGAATAAAAGAGGCAAAAACAAAAGAAGGAAAAAAGGTATGGCTCAGTTGCTGTCTTGTAGAGGATCAGAGTGCAATAGAAAGAAAAGTAGCGTACTGCAAAAGCAATGGATACCAAAAAAAGATCTATTTTCGGCAAATATACCCCAAAAGCTTATTTTCCTGACAATCAAGCAATAACAAAGCCAATGCACCTATTTGCATCTACAAACAAATCTAATCCGAATTTGATATATACATTAGCTTATTAAACTATATTGAAAAGAAAAAAAAAAAAAGTTTTTGACAGGTGATCAAGCACAACAAAACTTCATCAACAAACTGAATCGAAAATAAATTTTGATCAGTGACATTCATCGAAATGAATAGAACTTTAAAATTTAAAATAAAAATAAAAGAAAACACATTTCTATTCCAAACTTGAGGTCTCTAATCCGATCATTCAACAGGATAAAACTTAAAATATTTTTAAAAAAATGTTCAAACCGATCACTAAAAGCGAGCTCAACAGTAAAATGAACGATCAAGAAACTTAAAAAAAAAACAAAAAATAAAAAAAAACAAAGCACTCACAGATCGATCCCCGGAAACAGCAAAAACCAGAACGATCGGACCCCGAAAAAACGCACGCACGCGGCCCGATTCAAGAAAAACCGGACCGATCGCGCTCGGATCTTCCTCTTCCTCTTCCTCCTCCTCTGCAGTGGACGCACGCACACATACCGATGAAAAGCCGAAACTGGATTTTCAGATGAGATGGATAACCGATTAGGTGGAGCTTTCTCTTTGGTCGAGTTTTCAGGTGATAACAAAGAGAAATGGAATGTGTGGGGTGAGTAAATGTGGGTAATGTTAAAATGGTGATGATGGCGGTGGCCTTCGCGTTGCGTTGTGGTTGTGCCTGCGTGTGCTCCTTGTCTTTTCCTTATCTCTCTCTTTTATCTAAATGCTTATGGTTATGGTTTTTGTATCAAATATCGATGTAAGAATGCTGTGGTGTTGGTGTTGGCCCTGTTGGGTGTGTATTTTTCTATTATGGGGGAAACAAGGGGTATTCAAATGCAAATGTGGCTTTGCAATGACCAAGACTATATATCAATTTTTTTCTCCTTTTTTTTTCCTATTTATTATAAAAAAACATTAGAAACCATACTTTTATCATGCTTTGTTAATGTGTTATTGCTAATAACTTGTAAATTGGCCTTGTTTAAAAAAAAAAAAAAAATCAATGACTAATTGACAATGCCACATAAATAAAATGTGATAAAAATAAGATAAAAGTGTGACATATAGCATTAGTCTTTTTATTATAATATTATATAGCATTATGATAAATTGTAGAACCAATGTTTGAATTTATGATATTTGTTCTGATTTTATATTAAATGAATAATACTCTAAATCACATTTTTATTTTATTATTATTCTGTCAATTGGTCATTGGATCGGCCATTAATATAAAAAAAGAAAAAAAAAAAAAGAAGAAAAATAGCTGATTAACACTACCACAAATTAACATGGTAAGATAATAGTGAAATAAAAGTATAGTTATTCTTTATTCTAAAAATTTAAGTTAATAACAAATAAAAAAATTTGATTATTTTATATTCAAACATTGGCTTTGAGATTGGTTTTTCATGGATTCAAACTAGAGGTACTATTGTTTTGTCAAAGAAAAACAAATATTTGCTGCAATAGCCTATAGTTGTTCGTTTTCCAAGTTTTGGTTCATTCGGACCAAGTCTTTTTCTTCTTTTCCTTTTTTTCTGTATTGGCAATATATGAATATGACCTTCTATTATCGTCGAACGATGGTCAATGATTGATTATATTTACGGTTCTTGTTCATAAAAATAAATAGTTTGGCAGGGTTACAATGAATTAGATTACTAGGATTGATTTAGATGATGTAGATTTGTGCAAGTTTAATGAATAGAAGATTTTTTTATGTATGGATGATTTTTAACACGAGTTTGTACGTAGCTTGGTCATTAGATAAGAAAGGTCGGATTTTGTATATATATCACCAATTATATATGATTTATGAAATAAAATAATTCTAACTTTATATTATGTTTTCATCGTATCAAGAACGTGACAAGTCAATATAACACAACAGTATATTGAATTATAAATATATTTTATACGAACATATGCCACTTATCTCTTTCTATTATTGTTGATAGGTTTTTTTTTCTTTCTATTCTATTATTGTTGATAGGTTGTTTCGTAAATATCTTTTCCTTTCTACTATACAACCATACATATGAGAAATACTTCCTTCTCTTCTTTTCTCTTTACTTTTCGTCTATTATTGCTGGCAATTATTTATCAATAAATTAAAATATATTATTATAATTTATAAACCATATATATATATATATGAATGCATTATTTCAAATGAAAAGCCCAAATGTTGACTGTGGACTAATGCTATTTGCACGAATAATTATCAATATTTTATATGCTATTCCTGATATATACCGGTAAATCCTATTTGTAAAATGGTTAAGAGTTTTGATTTGGGTTCGGACGATAAAATTAAGACCATATGTCTTAATTAAACCATGAAAATTATCGTGCGAACATAACTATTCAGTAATTTTAAGTAAAAAATATGACGATATTCATAACCTGAATTATAGACTCCAAACATGACACTTGATTTCGAACAACACCTAGTTAAAGTGGTACCATCAACAAACACTCTACATAAGGAGAGAATATTAATACAACCATTTTAGGGAGGATCAAATAATCATTCTTCTCTCATGTAATAAAACATTCTCTTCGAACACTTTAGCCCTCTTTCTTAAAGCCATTTATCATTTTCCATTGCTAATTTAACAATTAAAAAATTTCCCTCCAGAAACTCCCAACAAATCTTCAATTTTTTTTTTTCTTTTTTTTTAAGGACATTTGTTCGCTGAATCTGACCGTGGGATCAACTCTACCATCATGTTACATAAACCTAACCATAATCTCATCAAGCAAAGCGACTCGCCAAAGTCCTTGGAACAAAGACAAAACAAAAATCAGACCGAACAAAAGACATGGCCTCGCCACAGGTTCGGAGCCCCGAGCTGAGGAAGGACTCGGTGACGAACCGGTGGGTCATATTCTCGCCCGCCAGGGCCAAGAGACCCTCCGATTTAAAGTCCAAATCACCTGCCACCCAAACCCAACAGCAGCAGGAGTGCCCCTTCTGCATCGGCCACGAGCACGAGTGCGCCCCGGAGATCTTCCGGGTCCCGCCGAGCTCCGACCCGCCCTGGAAGATC
The DNA here is from genome assembly GCA_900184695.1 of Betula pendula. Lineage (NCBI taxonomy): Eukaryota > Viridiplantae > Streptophyta > Magnoliopsida > Fagales > Betulaceae > Betula > Betula pendula. The sequence goes on along the minus strand of FXXK01000083.1, from coordinate 261,591 downwards.
CGGGTCATCGAGAATCTCTACCCAGCTCTCAGCCGCACTCTCGATGACCCCTTTGCCCAAAACCATAACCCTAACGCTAGCGGTAGTGTTGATCAGGTATTGGGAGGGTTTGGGTTTCATGACGTAGTAATTGAGACCCCGGTTCACTCGGTTCAGCTTTCGGATCTGTCGCCTCAGGAGCTCGGCGAGGTTCTTCTCGCCTACAAGAAGCGGATTCAGCAGCTTGCCACCCTCGATTCCATCAAATATGTGCAGGTTTTGGCCGTGCTTCAATTTTTCAAATTTTGGAGATTTATGGGTTTGCAAATTTTTTGTGTCCGTGTGTTTGTGTCGATTTTTTTTTTTTTTTCGTAATTGGGTCTCTGTGTGAATTCTATATGTATAAATAAATCTCTCTCTCTGCATATGAGTTTGTAGGCTTGTAGCTGAATTGTATTTGTGTATTTCTATATGAGTGTATGCGATTATTGGTATCAGGTATGCAATTTCCACGTGTTTGAGTCTCTTTTTTGCTTGAATTAATCCGATTATTGTTTTCGTAATTGGGTTTTTTTGTATGAATATGCGGTATATGAAACTCCTGCTTTTTGAAAGCACATACAAATAAATATTTTAGCAAATGAGCTGTAGCTGTCAGCTGAATTGCATGTATGCGTCTATGGGCATGACAACTAGGTTTGTGTATATTTTTGTATACCTTTGCCATAGTACACAGCTTAATCTGATAGGGACTGGGTTTTTTATTGATTGAAGGTGTTCAAAAACTATGGTGCTTCAGCTGGGGCGTCTATGAGCCACTCTCACAGTCAGTTATTGGCTCTTCCAGTTGTTCCTCCCAATGTTTCTGCCCGACTTGACAGTATGAAGGAATTTTTCCATGAAACTGGGAAATGTAGTATTTGTGAAATACGAGTGGAGGACCTCTTGATTGATGAATCATCCCATTTTATTTCCATTGTTCCTTTTGCTGCTTCGTTTCCTTTTGAGATGTGGATTATTCCCCGTCACCACTCCTCTCATTTTCATGAACTGGATGGTGCAAAGGTAATAATTAATTGCCCTTTTGGTTTTAGTTATTTTGCAGCTCCATCTTTGGGTCAATATAAGCTTCAGTTAAGTTGTATGACTTGGTCTACTTGAAGAACTTGATCAATATATGCACGTGATGTTATTATATTTTTTTTAAAAAAAAAATGGAGAAAAAGAAAGAAAAGAGGGAGTTACTCTGTTCAAAAAAATGCAATGCCAAAAATTATATTATCTTTTAAGATCTGTTATAATACTGGCTAGCTTTTTTAGCTTGGTTTCTAGACAATTCTGTTGCACCATACTTTTTCCTCTGTTCAAAGTTGGTGGGTGATGTCTTTGAGGGTTGCTCAAGCTGTGGCAGTGAAACATGTAGATAATTTTTTTTTTCCTGAGCGGGACATGTTGATACTTATCTGTTGAAGAACATTGCTAGCAATTGTTTCTATATTAACTATGGGGGGAGAAAAAAGAGGAAAAAGTTCCTTTGAACTTTAGGGCGAGGGCCTAGGGGGAAAGACATCATAAATAAAAACTTTAAACAATAGCAGCTATACTAGGAAGCTAGTGATTTGGCTTCCATGTAGTTGTATGCTTCTAGATATATGATAATTGTTGCTTGCTCTTCTGATCATAATGAAAGCAAGGGATACATAGTCATTAGCCGAGGGTGTTTTGCTGCATATATACTTTTTCATTGTTTACTAAAGAGTTCTGCATGTTTGCTTATCTGTATTGGGAACCTGAGTAAATTATATACTAAGCTTGTACCATTGTTTCAGGGCCCTGCCATACCTCCTGCTATGTAGCTTCTTCCTGATTATCTTGACACATACTCTTTTTGCTGTGCATTTCTGCAGGCAGTTGACCTTGGTAGTTTACTGAAACTCATGCTGAGGAAGATGTCATTTCAGTTGAACAATCCACCATTCAATTTTATGATTCACACTTCACCACTTCGGGTTCCCGATTCACAGCTACCCTACACTCATTGGTTTCTACAGATAGTTCCTCAATTGACCGGAATAGGGGGGTTTGAATTAGGAACTGGGTGTTATATAAATCCTGTATTTCCAGACGATGCTGCTAAAGTTCTGAGGGAAGTACATATTCCAGAATAGGGAAGTAATACAATAACAATAGCCTGTTATTAAAAATAATTCAATGGGAGAACAGTAGTGTTATTCTGTCTGAGGGAGTCTGCCAGTGATTCTGTATCAATGGAAGGATTTTTTTGTTATCTCATGTTATCCCATGTCTTGGGCCTTCACATTATGAACTTATAGTCCAATGCATATGGTTACAATTCAGACCCTGACAGAGAGTTTGGGAGCTGTTGTCTTGAATGATGATGATAATTTCAATATTATAGGAGGATAGCGGACTGTATTTGTTTTTTTCTTTGGTAAGCTGAGTAGTTTCGGGGAAAATGTGCCATTAATCATGATGTTTCCTAACAATTTACTAGGCTGTATATCGTGTTGTTAATAAAGAGGTATAAATTTGAATACTTTTGGATACCACTCTTATTGGTGTGATTCAAAGTCCAATTTCAGAAATGAGAAAGAAGGGTTAAAAAAAGAAAGAAAGAAAGGACACTTACCCCTGTGAATCCAATTTTACCACTTTGTGGTGCTCATGATGATGTTTTCTGGGCAGATTAATTCTTGTCGTCCCTGTAAATAGAGAATTTAGAAAAAGAAAGAACTGTTTTCTTCTAAAAGAAGTATTTGACTTGATTGACTTCCTCCTATCAAAACACCTTTCCCTTAAAGGCTGTTACCACAATCATTTTCTACATCGTACGACCCCTGGAAGTCTGTAAGTCATGCATGTGCCTCGTAGTTGTAACTGGTAATAAGGACATAAAGAGGACAAACCTAATCGAGTACTTTTTAATTCCTTAAAAAGCATTCGTCTATGTTTGGAAAGTGTTCTAAAATATTTTTTTAAAGAAGTGAGAAGTGAAAAAGGTTCTTAGTGGGGTTTAAATTAGAAAAGAGTTATTTGTGGATTTTATAGACCAAAAAAAAAAAAATTTGGTAAACTTTTTTAAAAGTGTGTTTCAGTTTTAAATTAGGGTTAGATACTTGGTTTTTTTTTATACATAGTGTTGGACACTAAATTAAATACTCTTCAGTTTTCTGAAAAGCACAAATGATATATACAAGCAACTTATAAATAAGTTGGTCATTTCGTCCAAAAATTTGATGACGTGCCATAAATCTCATATGCTACATTAATATTATCTAAAAATAATAATAATAAATGGCCAAATGGGGTGTCCGACCTAATTTGTTTTTGTTTTAAAAAAATTCTTTTATTAAAATTAATAATAATTACAAAAAAGAGAGAACCAAAATTCCATACTAAAAGTCCATACAAGTGATTGCTTTACCGATTTATGGTGTTGTTGGTCCCAAAAAGGCCTTGCCCTTGTTTGGATTAGAGTAGAGGGAAAGGCCATGGCCCAAGTCGAAACCTCTTGGACTAGGTTAGGTTAGGTTTAAGCCTAGCCCAGATCCAAAAAGGATCAAAATCAAGGCATATAAAAGAACGTACGTGTCCCCTACATGTGTCGTTACTCGTTAGGGTTTCAGAAGAAAGAACCAGAAAGGCAGAAGAAAGTCCACAATAAAAAAGAAAAAAAGAAAAAAGGAAAAAGATAGCATAATAAAATAAAATAAAATAAAATAAAAATCCTATTATGGAAGTTGAGCAGCGGTGCTGTTCCAAATTCCAATCACTGCCTTACCACATTTACGTGTGCATTTGCGTGTACATGTCATTAATATTTGAAGTATAATTGAATTAATACACTAAAAGCCTCTTTTATACACTCTCTCTCTCTCTCTCTCTCTCTCGTGTCTCTTAAACCCCAAACCAGAGCACACGTTTGGGTTATATAGGCGGCTACCCCTTCTACAAGCGTCTCTTTATATAAATCTTCCTTCTACTCTCTCCGAGTCTCTCCCTGTTTTTCTCTACATCTCCACCGTTGATCCGACCATGGCTTCCGTTGCTCCGCTGTCCGATCGTATCCTTCCTACCTCCCCTCATCTGGTTATGCTTTTATATGTGTGTATATATTGGCTGGACTGTGTTTTTGAATCTCTTTTCCGGGTTTTGTTGGGTTTTCGATAAGAGGTGTGTGTATGTGTTTGGGGGTTTGATTTGAGATTTTTCGTAAGCGTAATCTGTGTATGCAGCCTTTGTTTGTTCGTTTTGTTTAATAGATGTCATTTCTATAGCTCTGGTGTAATGATTTTGCAAAGTTCAACAAACTTTCCTGGTTCTAATTGGCATCTGAAACTATATGCGTACATCTTGAATTATATTGTGTTCGGTTATATATGACTGAGACTTGAAGACTCCTTATTTTTTTGTGCTATAAAATTGATTTTTGCAAGGTAGGTCTTTTCCTTTACAATTGCTATAACAGAAGCTGCAGATTTACTGCAGAATTTGTCACTCGACTCTGAGCCTGAGGCACTCGAAGTTTCTGACCCTGCAAAGAAGGTAGCTTCACAATTTTTTATTGGTTCATGTCAATTTATTGGGAATTTAGTATGTGTAAGCATGAATATAGTATGTTTGGTGATATGTATTATTGACTGGTTGTATATAACCTTCTGCTGCGTAGTATGGGCTGCTGGATTCCAGTGACCCTGTCAAGGGTATGGCCAAGCCATTGAACCCAAACGCCAGCAACTTCTCTAATGGATACCAGCCTTCTACCTATTATTATGGAGGTAAGGTAAGCTGTTATTATCAGGATAATGCTATATTAGGTCTCTCTGAGGTTTTTCTTTCTCAAATTGTGTGTTTACTTTAAATTTTCAAAGTTTCGCGTTTCTATGATTTTCTTTTCACCTGCAATTTAACATGTTGGCCTGACCTGTTCCTTCAGGTTATGATAGTCAAGCTAATGAGTGGAACGGCTACTCTAAATATGTCAATCCTGATGGTGGAATGGCTCATGTAAGTTCTACCTATTACACTTTTTCTAAGTTGTTCATATTTGTGTTTAAATTTGGTGGTGGTTTTGTGGATTTACCTTGTGGTCTTCTGATTTTTGTTTTCTACTTCAAAGTCAGTTCTTCCTTATGAGGGGAAACTGGTTTTTAGTTGCCTTTTGAATCAGTAATTAATAGTGTTAGTTGTTACAGTGAACTTTTTTTAAACTAAATAAACATTTGGAGGTTTATCAAAAACTTGTAAAGATCTTCCACATGGTATTTTATGGAAAGTTAGTTGCCCTCAAATATGCATGTTTGGATATAACTGACTAACTGGCGGTTTGATGAGCGTATTTTGCTTTTTCTCTAATTTTTAAAGGTTTCATATATTTTCTTTTCCTCCTTTCTTTTCTATTTGTTTAAAAGTTGTATTTGTTACCTGGAATATGTTTTCTTCATTAACAGAATTTTGGCAGTCTGTTGAGTATTGCTTTTGATGTCTTTTTTTTTGGGGGTTTTCAACAGAGTCTTTATGGTGACAATAGCTCTGTCATGTATCACCAAGGCTATGGTTACTCACCATATGCAACGTATCCCTCACCTGGTTCACCTGCTCCTACCATGGGGCAGGATGGTCAACTGTATGGAGCACAACATTACCAATACACCGTTCCTTATCATCAAGCCCCTGCTCAAACTACTAGGCTTTATCCACCGAACCAAGTTAATGTGCCTCAGCGAGAAATTTCAACTTCAGTTGCAGCTGATCAAGTGCTTCTGTCTGTTGGGGCAGCTGAAGGAAACCCTAATATTATAGCAACTGGTGGACGTGTAAATGAAAAGAGTGGCTCGAAGGCACATAGACCTAGTGTTCAAAACTCATCTTTGAATTCATATGCTTCTTATGAAAGGGGAGGCTCGCCTGTGGGTTTTCCTTCATTGCCTACTCAAGATCCAAGATTTGGCTTTGATGAAATTAGGTTGCCAAATACCTCGCTAATTCCTGATGGTCAGTCCAAACGTGGTGCGCGTCCTCGGTCCTCTTCGCCATTCATGCATGCCAACAATATCTCATCTTGGAGGAATCAAAATCTTTGTCGTGTTCCACATTTCATGGTATGGGAGCTGCTTTATTACTCTAAGTTCACTATCTACTTGTTATTGTCAATGGAGGCTGGGGCATAATCATTGTTTTTCTTGACGTAATTCAAGCACGGTCAAATAAGGTTTTACACCTAACAAATAGTGTGGAAGTAATTCAAGAACCATCTTAACCAATTTACTATTGTATGTTGTTTGTGTTGTCAATTGTCAATATGCTAATGTGGTGCTTCTTGTGGTCCGCGATATATGACCAACTTTTCCTATATCCATAGATATGTTGTATCTTTTGGAAACTGATTCTGCGTTTTGGTGTCGAACATATTTTTTCTTTTTTCAGTATTCAATGATCTGATTTTATTGATAATTGGGTTTACCAATTTTATCCCAGAATTGGCATGATGCAAGACCAGCATCTGGGTTAGACCTGGCTTCTGGATTCATGAACCAAATGTACGCAAGCAATGGGATGTACGGCCAATATGGAAATACATTTGGAGATTTTGGTTTTGGATCTGTTGGCTATGATTCGAGGACAAGTGGGCGTGGGCTGGCTCTCGATAATAAGCATAAACGGAGGGGTTGTGGCAATGGTGCTTTAGGATATGGCAATGAGAATTTGGATGGTGCAAATGAGCTGAGTAAGGGACCTAGAGCCAAGGGTTTCGATAGTAGGAATCAAAACGGGTTTGGACCCATCACATTAGCTGTTAAAGGACAGAAGGTGCCATTGACTGACAACATTAAAGAGGACAATTTGCCTCTAATTCCAAATAAGGAAGAGTACAATAGAGAAGATTTTCCTGAGGACTATTCAGATGCAAAATTCTTTGTTATTAAATCTTATAGTGAGGATGATGTTCATAAGAGTATCAAATACAGTGTGTGGGCTAGTACCTGTAATGGCAATAAGAAGTTGGACACGGCATATCAGGCAGCTAAGGAGAAGCCTGGTGGCTGTCCTGTATTTCTGTTATTCTCTGTGAGTATGAGTTGTTTGGTATCAAATATTAAGTTTGCTAGTGCATTTTTTTTTTCTTGTTTATACTTTGTCCCGACTCTTTATTTATTTTTTTTCCCTTTTAAATTGTTATTATAGGTCAACAGTAGTGGGCAATTCGTGGGTTTAGCGGAGATGATTGGCCCTGTCAATTTTGAGAAAAGTGTAGAATATTGGCAGCAGGACAAGTGGAATGGTTGCTTCCCTGTGAAGTGGCATTTCATAAAGGATGTTCCTAACAGTTTGTTGAGGCACATAACACTAGAAAACAATGAGAATAAGCCTGTCACTAATAGCAGGGATACGCAGGAGGTGAGTGTGTGTGTTTGTGATCATGCACGCATTGACTTGCTGTCTTTTTCTCCTCATATTTCCTTGGTGTTTCTACTTTTCCTATTGTCATTTCCTAAATTTGAAGGGGTTGTTTTCTGCTACAGGTTAAATTTGAGCAGGGCATTCAAATTCTTAAAATCTTGAAGGGTCATTTGAGCAAGACATGCATCCTGGATGATTTTGGATTTTACGAGGCTCGCCAGAGGACAATGCAGGAAAAAAAGGTTAAGCAACAGGAGTCTCAAGTACAGGCAAGATATACCTTCCTTTACCTTTTTTTTTTTTTTTTCCTTTTTATTATTTATGTTAGTAGTGATTTCATTATTTTTATTATAATTGAGAACTTCAGTTGCCGGTATTTCCCTTTTCAAATATTATTACAATATGTTTTGATGGAATATGCACCACAAGATATGATCCCGGTACATTCCGTCACAACTTTCATGTGTGCATCCATTGGTGTCTGTGACACAGGCACATACATATCTCCTAGATGGCTCCTAGGCATAGGGCAGCTTGCAGTGATTTGAGCAGGCTTTTAAAATTTCACGTTTCTCATAACAGGTTGGAAACCCTAGTGATGCTGGAATAGATGTAGGGAAAGAGAAGTTGCCAAAAGCTTCAGACACAACTTCGATAAAGGAACCAGTGGTTGCAGAAGCAGCAGCACTGGATAAGGCACAGGGGGGTGTAAAGCTTTCAGAAGAAAAGGGATCAGCTGCTGCAGCTTCAGAAAAAAAAGTTGTTCCAAATGGAGCCTGCTAATCTTTTACGCTCACTTGAGTAAGTATTGTAGTAGGTGAATGGTATGGAATTGTAGTTCATGTTTTGCTGATTATAGCTTACACACACGAAGGCTGACTTCTTATTACTTGAGTCTGGGTGTAATAATAAAAAATTGGTTAAGGGATGAATAGCCATCGATGTTTTCTTTTTTCTCCCTTGATTTTTGTCTTCCAAATGCTCTTACTGATATTCAGTTCACTTTGCTTCTTCATTCCCCTTCCACCTGCTCTTACTTATCTCTACATTATTATGTAAATTCTTGGTTTTTTACCCTCGCGAGTTTTATAGGGCAAAATAAATAAAAGATTTTGAGACTCGCAAGAGCAGTTCCCAAGGTGCTTTCAGAGTTTTTGTATTTCAGCCTTCGAGAGCGATGTATAAGCAAATCGGATAAATCTCTTAAAAAAAGAGAAAATATTATTAAATCTGAACCCAATTACAGCATAAGAGTAGTTTTTTTTTTACTGTACTTTGAGCCAAATCCATTTTGAGAAGGAGAGTAGAGGATGAGGCCCATATGCAAACTCCCAAGTCCACCCTAAAACAAAATCAGGTTCTTTATGTTGATGAAGAGCAGAGCCATACGTCCGCCTGCCCAAGCGGATTTGTAAAGAAAGAATATAATTAAATTTGAATCCTTAAAAAAATTACAGCATAAGAAAATAGTTTTTTTATGCGCTTGAGCCAAATCCATTTTGAGAATAAGAGTAAAAGGTTGAATTTCACATGCAAACTCTCAATTCAACCCTAAAACTAGATCATGTTCTCTATGTTGATAAAGAGTAGAGCTACACGTCCGCCTGTTAGGCAAATTTATAAAGAGAATATATAATTAAATTTGAACCCTTAAAAAAATTATAATGAGAGTAGTTTTTTTTTACGACACTTGAGCCAAATCCATTTTGAGAAGAAAAGTAGGAGGATGAGGCCCACACGCAAACTCCCAAGTCCACCCTAAAACTAGAACAAGTTCTCTATGTTGAAGAAGAGTAAAGCTACACATCCGCGGTTCGCTTGTCCATGTGGATTTGTGAGGATTTTCTCGTTTTGACTTTAAAAAAACAAATAAATAAAAAATGAACACCCTCACAAATGTGTGAATGTTTTGACACGCGGACATGTAGCACTACTCATTTATGAAATCACATATTTGCGTAGTTAAAGATGATTCATAGTTTGCGTGGTTAAAGATGATTCATAATGATGAAACTAGATCATGCTCTCAATGTCTAGACCATCAAATATCATTTAAAAATAAAAAATAAAAATTACATTTACCCCATCTAATATTATACTTTTTGCAATGTCCTTCCTCAATTTATCATTGTAGTTATAATTTCCTTCATGTACACCAAAAAGGACAAACATACCTTAAGATAAGATAAGATAAAAAATAATAATAATAATAAAACACACACACACACACAAATAAGTAAAAACTTCATAAAAAATCAAAAAAAGAAATAGAAAAAAAAAAGGGATTTTTTCTCTTAAATTTTTTTCCTTTTATTTTTATTTTTATTTTTGTTTTTGTTTTTGTTTTTTTCATATTTTTATTTTTTTAATCTTTGTATTTTTATCATTTTAGGGTGCGGAAATGGGACATTGCAATAATAATAATAAACTTGGAAGAACATTGCAAAAATTAAAACATTATAAACATAGCAAATATGATAATAGTTAGGGGGTAAATATAATTTTTCCTATAATTTAGTATAGAAAATTGAACAAATAAATACTAAAGTAGGTCTTTAGTCTATTCATTACTTAAAGAAAACCTAATATTATAAACCTCATTTAAGTGAAATAGAGAGAAATATTTTATAATTCAGAGATCTAATGATATATTTAATGAGGTTACTCTAATTTTTTTTTTTTCCTCTCATTGTTATTCTACAGGTCTCCTCAAATATGACAAATTTACACATTTTTATTTCACCTTAAAAAGTCTTGATATTGATCTAAATTATTTTCATTTTTGATCATAAGATTGCCAACAGTTTTGGACAATCTATAAAATCTGATAAAATTTTAGATCATTTTTCTTATATAGGACAATCGATTTAAATGTACGTTTGCACATCTAATCACCTAGTTAAGACATTGTAAATTGTAAAGATTTAACCTAGCACTAAACTCAAAAAGTTAGGATAATTCTAGCTTCCACTCCGTTAAAATTTTTATTTTATGTATTTTGTTTTCGCTTTTCAAATCTAAACACATAATATTTTTAAATTATGTCATTTTAGATTTTTTTTTTTCAAAAAAAAAAAACTTCTTAAAAAAATACATTAACAAACAGAGACTCTACCTTTTTTTTTTTTTTTGGTAATCATAACTACAAAAGAAAAGAAAAGAAAGAAAAAGAATAAAAAAAAAACAAAAAACAAAACAAAAGGCCAAAGCGTCATTTGCATAGTATTAGTAGCGCTACTAAAAGAAATGGTTCTACTTCTAGGGCTTTCTGGGTTTTGTACTTAGAAGAAGAGAGAGAAAGAAAGAGCGAAAAGAACTAAAGAAGAGGCAATTGTCTCTAGGGTTTGCGTTAGGGTTTTGGAGATCTGAGTGAGAATGGGGTTCCAAATGCAGCCATACGGGATACAATCGATGCTGAAAGAGGGCCACAAACACCTCTCCGGGCTCGACGAAGCGGTTATCAAGAACATCGATGCCTGCAAGCAGCTCTCCGCTATCACTCGCACCTCTCTCGGTCCAAATGGTATCCATTTCTTTATATGTCTTCTTTTTTTCACTATCAAGAGAAGGAGGGATTGAGATATTCAAGTTCACATATCTCTACGATATTGTTACTGATAACTGTTTTCTTTCTTTCTTTTGCTTTTTGTGTGCGTGTGTGCGAGTCACTATGGTTGTGTGAGTGGCCACTTTTACAAAGTGATTGAAATTTTGAAAGGATTTAAAATTAATTCTGATGTATTTGGGCTATTTTTGCTTCATAGATTCACAAAAATATTACAACCTTTTTGAAGGAAAATGTCGATCTGAAATGCATGAAAAGGTGGTGGAACTTTCGAGAGTCAAGCTGAATGAATTAGTTGAGGAGAGCTAGTGCTTCACCTGAATCCACTGCAGTATTGTAGCTACTAACAATTGTGGCGGTAGTCATGATTTCTTGGTACTAATTGAGATGGAACTGACATTTGATATATGAAATGAGAAGAGACATTAATGTTTCGAAGTCATGAAAGTCATGGATTTTTAAAGTATACTTCTGGGCTGTGAAATGTAGGGACTGCTTCGGTATCTGTTGTGGGATCACATAATTAAACACCGTTTTTCTTTCCTCATTTCTGTAGAGTCAAGTAATGTCGCACTAGCTACTTTTTTTTTGGTCATTTTAATGCTGTCTTTGATCTGTTAGTGGATTTTCGTGCCAAATAGAGAACATTTTTAAGTAGCTTTGATTATTAATTATCTTTTATTCAGGCATGAACAAGATGGTTATTAATCATTTAGACAAACTCTTTATCACAAATGATGCTGCCACTATCGTGAATGAACTCGAGGTTCAGCATCCTGCTGCCAGGATTCTTGTTTTAGCGAGCAAGGCCCAACAAGAGGAAATTGGGGATGGAGCTAATTTGACTATTTCTTTTTCCGGGGAGCTCCTCCAAAACGCAGAGGAACTTATAAGGATGGGCCTGCACCCAAGTGAGATAATCAGTGGATACACCAAAGCGATCAATAAGGTCTGTTGATGCCTTCTGACTCAGGTGGATGATTTGTGTGCTTACGTTCAAGTATCTCTGAATGTACTCTTCTGAATCATGTTTTCTACTTCCAAATTTTCAGACAGTTGAAATCTTAGAAGAACTGGTTGAGAAAGGTTCTGAGAATATGGATGTGCGTAATAAGGATCAAGCCGTTGCCCGAATGAAAGCTGCTGTTGCTAGCAAGCAATTTGGTCAAGAAGATGTTTTGTGCTCCCTTATTGCTGATGTAATTATATCCTGCCTGCTTTTGTTTGTTATTGACCAGTTATTCTATTTAGGAATTTTAGCGGACAGTTCTGATTGTACCAATTTTATTTTATTTTTTATTTCGGGGGGGTGTGTTTGGTGATATAGGCATGCATCCAAGTGTGCCCCAAAAACCCAGCAAATTTTAATGTGGATAATGTCCGTGTTGCTAAGCTATTGGGAGGGGGCTTGCATAATTCTACAGTTGTTCGTGGTATGGTTTTGAAAAGCGATGCTGTGGGGAGTATAAAGCAAGTGGAGAAGGCAAAGGTTAGCACTGTTATGCACTTGCACATTGAAAGTATAAATATTTTCCTGAATTCTTCTGGATTGTCTAGGTTGCTTATTTTCATTTTTTAATACTTTGGCCAAGTTATTCATTTTTGAATACTTCCATTCTTCCTTAATGGTTTTAGTACTCCTTGTTGTATGTGTTAGTTTTATTTAAAAGGACGAGCACTCGATGTAGCTCTGACCATAGAACACTCAGTGTTGGGATGAAATATTTTGCGATTACCTCAGGAATCTGACCTCGTTGTTATTTGGTTTTAATATGCTTCAGTGTTTTGTATTTTCAAAACAAAGGTCCTGGTATTAAGAGGTGGGTTGTTAGTGTTATGATTTTATCAAACAGATCACTGGTAGAGGTAATCCTGTTGAGATATTGAAAGGACTTCATAGTCAAGAGTGTAAATAAATTAAACTAGACATCATCCATATCGAGAAGGCATGGAACTGGGTGATGTGATGTATCAAGTCATCACTTATGTGCTCTCCATTGCGATGATCCTACAAGGTCAGATCTAGCAATTTCACATAAGGACTTCCAATTGATGATCGGTCCTGATTTCACGGATAAGTCCACCGATCAGAGGAAGAACAAGAAGCTGGTGAGGAAGAAGCAACAATGAACAGATATGTGGCTGACGAATTTGATTCTCATGAGCGAAGCTGTAGCTGACTTCACCGGAGAGTTCATTATCGCTGGCGTCAAAGAAATAGAGCTTTCCCAGAGAACCCAGATCTGGAATCTCGCCAATGAGGTTATTTCCCTCGTCACGATCTAAGAGCTAGAGATCGAGTTTCCTTTCGGCAGCCTCGAGCTGGAGAAAAACAACATTGTCACTTGGAGGGTGGAGTTTGGTGTGGACAGCAAGCTTGTTGGTAGCAGCTGCAAAAAGAGAGGGAGAGGGAGAGAAGGGAGAGAGAAAATGTTTTCCCTCAATTCTTTATTCCTTCTAGTATGAATAGTGAAGCCTATTCACTGTTCATACTATACTAGAAGGAAAAATTATAATTTGCCTATTCTGTTGGAGAGGAAAAAAGGTTAATAATAGTAAAATTTGGCTATTATGAAGGATTTGACAACTCTGCTGGAGATGCTCTTATGGATCAGTCTTTTTTTTTTTTTTTTTTTTTTCCTGGGTAAGTTCATAGATCATGAATTGGAAACATTAGAAAAGTAGGTTATTCACACCTCATTGATATTTTCTTCTTGTTAGTATTATTATGATGTTTTTTGCTAAGCTGAAGGGTTATATTCCTAATGGCCAGCACAGTTTGAAGTTAAATTGAGAAACTAAACTGGTAATGGATATGTGAAGGTTGTGTTGTGGTTGCAAGCGCAATTTTGGTTCACTCTTTTGTTTTGCAGTTGATGCTTATGTACCAAAAATATAAATCTGATTTACAATATATATATTGTAAATAGATTTATATTTTTGGAAATTTAGAATTTAAGACTAAATTGGGTTTGCAGTGTCGGTCCTTTTAGCCATAGATATTTTGTTACTTAAAGAAATTTGGATAACAATATTATCATCAAGTTGTTGCGCTTGTGGTTGTGGTTGAGAATTGAAAATCACTGCTGTGGTAGATTCTAATTTACTCGTTATTACAGGCCAATAAATACTGTGGATATACATTCTCAGCTTGTGTACTTATCATTTCCTTGCATGCTTGATTGCTTGAATAGTGAAATCGTGACAAATGTTTCTTATTAAAACTGACTTGTAACTCATTTATCAGCTGAATGTGTGAAATTAGGGATGCTAACTCTATACACTACCCAGCATTGGTCCTTTTTTATGTGGCAACATTGACTGTTTTTATGTGTTAATGTAATGTGGAAAGTCCTTTGATTCAGGGTTTGGAATGTTGATGTTTTTCTTTTAGGTTGCTGTATTTGCTGGTGGAGTTGATACATCTGCAACTGAAACAAAAGGAACCGTCTTAATTCATACTGCTGAGCAGGTAATCTTGACGAGGAGCATCTCTTCTGGTTGCTGTTCTATCTACAACCTTTCAATTTTATATGATACTATTGGTTACTGTTTCTTTGGGTGGCTATTCTTTTTTCATATTGTCATCTGATAGAGACCAATTGCTTTTTTGTTGGTAGTTGTTTCATTTATCGAATCTAATAGTCTCTCTCTCTCTCCCTCTCTCTCTCTCTCTCTCTCCAAAGTGATGTCTTCCTTCCATGCATCACTAGTTGTTTCATTTATCGAATCTAATAGTCTCTCTCTCCCTCTCTCTCTCTCTCTCTCTCTCCAAAGTGATGTCTTCCTTCCATGCATCACTAGTTCACTTTTTCTTGGCTTTAGTAATTTTTTTAAAGATTTAATTTATATCAAACATGCCTCTCTTATAGTTGCTACTTGCAATGCTTTGCGGAAGCCCGTTATTGTTTGTGCTTACAGCTGGGTCAATGAGGATTCATTTCTGAACCAGACAAGTTTACCTGGGAGCCTCCTTCTTGCTCAGCCCCCTTGTTAGTAACTGAAGTATAGGCACATGTCTTTTTCATATCTCAATAAATAAAGTAGAACTGATTTCATTTGATGTATTTAATCACTTGACCTTTAGTGGTGGATGATTGTTGATTTTTTATTTTTGTTAATAATTTTAATAATTTTCCTTCCATTTCATGTGATTGGGTCTTTCTGTTTTTTTTTTTCACCTAATTGTTTTCACCCCTTTATATTTTTCTATTGGTAAGCAGCATATCTGATATTGGTTGTTTCACTCCTTCCACACTGGGATTGTGCAAAACTGTCTTCCTTTCTTTAAGGGCTTCTTGTGTGTCTTAACTGTCAACCTTCTTCTTTATGTCTTCTTGGCATCTTGCAGCTAGAGAATTATTCAAAAACTGAAGAAGCAAAAGTTGAGGAGCTTATCAAAGCAGTTGCGGATTCAGGTGCTAAAATAATTGTCAGTGGAGCAGCAGTTGGAGAGATGGCATTGCACTTCTGCGAGCGTTACAAGTATGTCATATGCATTACTATTGTACTTATTCACAATATAGACAAGTCTGCCAATATATGTTAAAAGTTTATAAATTTCTATCCCAAAGATTCCTTAAGAGTTTTAGTGTTTCTGATTTTGTAGTTCTTGCATGCAGGCTCATGGTTCTGAAAATCAGTTCAAAATTTGAATTGCGTCGATTTTGCCGCACAACTGGTGCTGTTGCCATGGTAACTATACTAGGAATTGATAATTTATGGACCTTTTAATTGTTCTCTAATTTTTTTTTTCCTTGCGTCAGTTGAAGCTCAGCCAGCCTAACCCAGATGATTTGGGACATGTTGATTCTATTTCAGTTGAGGAAATTGGTGGTGCTAGGGTATGTTGAAGATGTTGCCTCAGTATAGCATTTTTTCCAGAACTTATTTGTTTCTTTCTTCCTCGATGTTTGAGTGATGTGTTTTTCTTTTCTAAATGAATATGTTTAGGTCACTGTTGTCAAGAATGAAGAAGGTGGGAACACGATTGCCACTGTGGTTTTACGAGGAAGTACCGATAGTATACTAGATGACCTTGAAAGAGCAGTTGATGATGGAGTCAACACCTACAAGGTAATTTCTGAAGAATACTTGAAATTTTGTATTTTCTGATATTCTAGTCATGCTTTTCCTTTTTAAATACGGCTGGATTCAAGTTTTTCTGGGGTTTCTATGATTGTTGTTTGTATCATCAAGTTAGTGCTTTTTTAATACTTTTTCTTTTGTAAGGCTATGTGCCGGGATAGCCGTATTGTACCTGGAGCTGCAGCTACTGAGATTGAGTTAGCTAGAAGAGTGAAGGAATTCTCTTATAAAGAAACAGGGTATTTATTCGTTTCCTTCTCTTTTCCCTTATCTCCTTAATTTACAAATACGTCTCCTTTCAGTAATTTTGAGATTTATAACTTCTCCTATACAAACTTTTCTCTTCCATTTGGGGAAAAATAAAGGGGAAAAAAAGAAGAAAGAAATAGCGAAAATGAGATGGAACAATGGATTTGTGTGCTTAAATGTTGCTCAAATTGGCTCTGCAGATTGGATCAATTTGCCATAGCAAAATTTGCTGAAAGTTTTGAGATGGTTCCTAGAACATTAGCCGAGAATGCTGGTCTTAATGAAATGGAGATCATATCTTCTCTATATGCTGAACATGCATCTGGAAATAGCAAAGTGGGTATTGACTTGGAGGAAGGTGTTTGCAAGGATGTCTCAACCTTGAATGTCTGGGACCTCTACATCACTAAGTAAGCTGGTTCTCATTGTCTTATTACTCTGATTGTGCTTTTTCCAAAAACTTGTGTTACATATTTGTTATTTCCGATGTGTGATGCAACATAGCATCTGAAGGCTTGTCTCATACATCTGAGTGTGGGTGTCATCATGTAAAGGGGGAAACACTTACGTCCTTTGTCTTAGGGTGGTGTTGCTTATTTCTTCTGTTGGTTATTAATAAGTTGGTTTGTCTGAATTCTATGTACTTGAGTTTTGTGCCATTTCTCAGCAGGGTCCCTGACTTAGTATCATTAAATATGTAGCTATCATCTTGTTATGAGACTCATGATTAGCAGTTACGTTTGTAGGATGGCAAAACTGCCATTAGCTTGATGAGGAGTTGTTTGCACCAGAATATTTGTATGTTTTGGGCCTAAAAAAATGTCATATTATCATTTTTAGTGAAGAATTTTATTTGCCCTAGGCTAACCAAGTAGTCTTGTAAAGTTTCTTGTCCTCTCTCCTCTCTCTCTCTC
>FXXK01000083.1:153077-241386 GCA_900184695.1 Betula pendula | reverse complement strand
ATTATATTTATATACGGTACAAGCACAACTCCCCCTCCCCCTCCCCCACCGTTTTCTCCTGTATTTGCTCAGAATATATATATAGACAGTACAAGCATAATTTTTTTTTTCCTTGGGCTTTTTGTGCAGGTTCTTCGCTCTCAAATATGCTGCAGATGCTGTGTGCACTGTACTACGGGTAGACCAGGTAATTGACTAGTATTTTAGTCCAAGCCTTTTCTGTTTATCAAGGATGGAAGTATTGCCTTTTGCTTGAACTGTCAAACGTAACATGGTTTGGATTGAATGCCTTTTTTTTATACCCTTTTTCTTTTTGGCTAAACCATACTTGCTTTATAGTTAATAAAGGGATTGCACACCATAAGTTTCCAATACCTACCACATTTAGTCTACCATAATTTTTTTTGATAATTAATCAAATCTCATTAGAAGCATAAGGCGCTCCTAAATATTTAGGGAGTATATAAAAAGAAACACTTAACTAGAGGGAGCAAAAAGAACAACAAAATTACTATAACTAATTGTCAAAGAAGAAACATAAGCAATTGCCACATATACAAAGTTTTGAAGAATAAAGATTTAATCTCTTCCAAAGTCTTCAATCGGTTCTCAAAATTTTTGTCATTCATTTTCCTCCATAAGCATAATAAAAGGCACATATGCACATTCTTTCACACAACAGCACTCTGCGGACTGCTAGGGGTCCACCAACAAGCATACATATTGATTACATGTCTAGGCATAACCCAAGGTTTATTAAAGTGATAAATGCATAAATTTGAAGGTTTAGTATAATGAAAATTGGATAGATTTGAATGGTAGAGGACATTGCATTTGATTTAATAGATTAGTAGGTTGATTACTCTAACATAAAGTTTAGGTGGACAATTGCAATTAACCTCAATGTTTAAGGTGGGAAATGCAATTTACCCTTAAGAAAGGATTTTTTTTTGGTTTTTTTGAAAAGTAACCTTAAGAAATGATCGGAATCGGATGTAGAAACTCTTGACAAAATTGTTTTACTCAAATAAAGCGGATATGCTTGAATAGAAAATTAACACCATTCCTTCCATGTTTTCATTTTTCCCTAGAAAAAAATTGATTTGTTATGATCTTCGAGAAAACTAGAATTTCAAGTTTCACAAGTCATATCATTTTTTCCTTTTTTTTTTTTTTTCTTTTTTCTCTGTTTATAGTAATTGATTGGTAGATATCAAGCCCATAAGTGAGATTCATATAAAAAAGAAAAAAGGAAAAAAAAAAGAAATCAACCCCATAAGTGAGAGTTTCTTTTTCATTATAGAGAAGGCGTTAAGATTTTTATTCTTCTCTGAAACTCCTTGTGGTAATATAGTGTGTAATACAAGATGGTTTGAATATAGAGGCTTTGGATGAATTATGATTTGGCTAAAAAACCTAAAAGGGGTGCCAAAGATGGCCATTTTGGTAGTGCAAGTCTTTTTTTGACTACTAATGTTACAAGGATAGGAGTGGAAGATTGATTTTCAAAGATAGATTTGGTTGTCTGTCTGAAACCACTAACATTTGGAATTTCGGTTGCTTATATTGTTAATTACAAATTGGTGTAAGAGCCTTAATCAATTATAAAGCATTGGGAGCTGTATCTCACCTTCTGCTGTAATTTTCTTTCCAAGTAAGTTTTATTGATGATGCTATTCCTTTCTATGTGGCAGATTATAATGGCAAAGCCAGCAGGTGGCCCAAAGAGAGGTGATCAGCCTGCAGGGATGGATGAGGATTAGTTTCAGTGGAAATTAATATCTAGATCTTTCTTTTATCTCTCAAGGAAGTTTCCTGAACTTGGTTAGGGCATCTCCTTTTCTTTCGGATGTCAAAAACTTGTGTTTAAAAAAAATTTTGTTTGACGTAGGAAAAATGTATTAAATTAGTGTGAGGATTGGGAACGCTGGTGCTTTGAAGTTTAATATATCAGCCTGTAGCGCTTTTTACTGGAAACGTGGTTGTGCTTTGAACCATCTTTCGGAAAACTATAAATGGATTTGATTTCTGTATCATATTATGGAAAAAATTTAAGTTGGCCTTGTGAAAAGAAGCTATTGGTACTACAAGTTTAATATGTAATGTTGGGTATTTTGTATTGGAATATTGACATCATTGTGCCACTTTGCATAAAGTTAGTTGTTGAGGTGTGTGGGATGTTGGGTTCTATGCTTAATTTAAGATGTTTTCAGAATTTTCGTACAGGGAAATTGCACTAAATTAATGGATAGAATCAATATTATTATTAAGCTTTAAAATTTGTGCATTTAAGATTTATACGATTCTACATTATTTAAATTTTTTAGGAATCAGTGGTTTCAGCTGTCTTATATACAAAATCTTCTTTAAGGATTCACTACCATTTCAAAGAAATTGAAGATTCTCAGACTATATAAAATTTAAGCCGTTTTTGCCAGCGAACAAAGTAAAAAATAGTACATATTAAAAATATGGCATGTTATAGCAGCAGCAAAAACAAAAAAATCATTACAAAATGCTTTTTCTATACTTTTGAAGAGATGCTTTTTACTAAGATAGATTTTAGTTTAAAGCTTTTTTACTGAAATAAAGCTGTTTAATTTTGTGGAAATTGATCCAGAACGTTATCCCTACATACAATACTCTCTCAAGATTTATCCATTTGAATGATGACCAAGCCATCCTTTGCTCCCTTTGCATTACAGCGCCGAAGACTTCTAAGCACCTTTTTCTCTTCTGCCATTTCTCTAGGGTTATTTGGAGACTTTCTCATTTGTCTGACACTTTGAAATTCGAAGGTGTAGATTGACTAACTATAATCATTTTTTACCTTTAAATCTCTCTTTGAACTTGGCTATTTGGTTTTACGCCTCAGTTATGTATTTATTTATTTGGGTTTATTTTATTTTTTAAAATTTAGGTCAATGAATTTAATTCCTATATGGCTTATTATTTAGAGTTGATTGGGCTCATGAATTTAATTCTTAGAGGGAGTATTCTTAGTGCCTCACTATATTTTACTAGCAATTTTAATTGAAAATAACTTTTCTCTATTTTAGCAACCACTTTTTAAAGTACATCAGCAGCTTCACCATTTTAAATATTCATTTTCATTTAAATATTATTTTTCAAATATTTTTTTATTCTTTCTTTAACATTTATATTTTTAAATGTTTGTCATTTACTAACAATCAATATTTGTTTTATTCTAACAGTCATATTTTTAAAAGTTTGACTTTTTTTCTAATGGTCATATTTTTGAATGTTTGTCTTTTTCTTCCCGAACCAGTGTCACATGATGATACACATATGCTTGCAGAGTTTATTCGTAATCGTGTACGTATTAGAGACCGAGAAACTCATTCTTGACTCTAATCGGACCTCGTCAAACACTTGTACGTGGTAACTAGATGGCGAATCGTAGAAGATTCGAATGAATGATTAGTTTAATATGCACTATTCAAATTAAGTTAGTCATTATTTGTAATAAGAGAGTCTATAGTTTAATATGCATTATTTAAATTAAGTTAGTCTTTATTTGTAACAAGAGAGTCTTTGGTTTGGTATGTGAATGAAGAGAGCATATGAGAGAAGATGTGAGAAAAACGTTGGTTTGGTATGTGAATGAAGAGAGCAGATGGGAGAAGAACCACAGACCGAATGAGGGGTCCTGGTGCGTGGGAGAGAAAGAGAAGAAAAAGAAAAGAAGAATAAAAATAAAAATGGAGAGAATGAGAGAGAGAAAATAATGATATTTTATTAATTTGGTGAGTGAAGAATTCTCACTATTGTTAGTGAGTACTGTTTACTTACCAAAATGTTTTGGTTAGAATAGTGAGTTTGCTGGAAGGCTTTTTGAGGCTGCTAAAAATGCTCTAAACAATTAAATGAGCTTTGAGCTTAGGGATTTAATTCTTAAAGACTGAAGCAGTTAAAAAAGCATTGGAGTAATGAGATAAAATTCAAGCCCAAGCTTTGGGCTTCAAGTGGCTGACGGCAACAAGGCGACTAATCCTAGTTCTCCTAAGATTCTAGAAGACACTTCTCTCACTTCTCTAGGTAATCCTAAATCTATAAATAGAGAATTATGTAGAAGAAAAAAGCGGTCAAAGATAACAATATACTTGCACCTCCTCACAAGATAGGCCTACATATGTAGCTTACAAGTTTTGAATTAATTACTTACTGCATATGGTACTTTCTTTTTTTCTTTTTCTCTTTTTCAACTCCAACTTACTATGCACAAAGGGGTGGAATTCGGCAAATGTGAATCTTTTGCTTTTTTCTCCTTGAAGTTGCTTGGGCACAAACTGGCTGGGGCAATGCAAATCTTGTTGCTTTTTTTCTCCTTGAAGTTGCTTGGCACAAAGGGGTTCTGGGATTCGACCAATGCAAATGCTTTGCTTTTTCCTCCATGAAATTGCTTGGCAAAAAGAGGGTGGAATTCGGCAAATGCAAATCTTGTTGCTCTTTTCTCCTTGAATTTGCTTGGGCACAAAGTTTCCCCCAGTATGACAAATCTTTAACAAGTGCAGGTGGCAGAATCTTAGCATGCGCGATTGGTTGTCACCGCCAGAAGGCAATTTGGTTGCATTGCAGTCATGTGAAGGCCATCATTTAAAAGGAGATGATGCTTCTCAAGTTTGGAATAAGGAGTTTGGTCCCTAATTTGAGCCACCAAGCAGTTATTAAATACTATCCCACTTCTCCATTGCGTGCGTGTACGTGTGTAAGAGAGATGGAGATTGAACTTTTTCTAAGAGAGAGCTTGAGCCGGCTATCGTTCTACCCTCGAAACCACGACCGCGACCCGTATTGGTTTATAATCCGCATCGAACAAAAGCTGGAAAATGATGGCAAGGAAGAAGTTGCTTGTCCGCTGTGCGAGAAACCCGTGTTAGCAGGTATCGCTTTCAAATGCGACGTTTGCAAAAGCCGCTTTCATATATCATGCTGGATTCATGCCTGGAGGTAAGTCCGCCCTTGGACACATACCTCCTAACCATTGTTTATCATGTATTCGGCCCCAGCCCCAGGCACCAGTTGATCTTCAAAGAAGAGCTGGAAAATGATG
Source organism: Betula pendula (assembly GCA_900184695.1). Classification (NCBI taxonomy): domain Eukaryota; kingdom Viridiplantae; phylum Streptophyta; class Magnoliopsida; order Fagales; family Betulaceae; genus Betula; species Betula pendula. The sequence continues at coordinate 236,312 of FXXK01000083.1, read as the reverse complement.
GCGTTTGCTTTGGGTGCGAGGAGCCAGTAGTGGGTCCCGGATACAAGTGCTCCGCCTCCGAATGCAACTTTCTCTTCCATAAATTATGCACCCAGCTGCCCCGCCAGATAAAACTTCCACCATACTTCCCAAACGAAACCCTTATGCTGGTGTGGCCATTGGAATTACCTGATGAATACAATTATTGTAATGTTTGCGGTAAAAGGTGCAATAGATGCTTTACTTACTGTCATGATGACTTGTTCCTCATTGATATCACATGATATTGTTGAGGAATAGTCTCACATCGCCTGTGGACAAGATCATGGCTGCCAACGACACACATTCCTCCCCTTCTTTGGGAACATCCAATTCACTTGCCAAGCCTGTGGTGAGAAAGGCGAGGACAAAGCCTCTCTATGTAGCATCTGTCGACTCTTCATCCACATCAGATGTGCTTGATTTCCATGAACCATCAGAATTAAGAGCCACCATCACTCCCTCGCTCTCACTTATTCTCTTCGTCAACTCAAGGGTTCTGACAACCTATTCTGTAACATGTGTAGTAAAAAGATGAATACAGAGTATGGAGCTTATTGTTGTCGGGTATGTGCTTTCATTGCGCATTTGTGCTGCACAGAAGATTACTGGCTTAGAGATGAAACCGCAGACTCAAGTGTAAATCTCGAGTCACTGCCTAAGGAATCCATTCCTTTAGTAACTAATGATAGGGGGGAGATACTACATTTTAGCCAATAGCCATCAACATAATTTAGTTCTCAGTGATGAGGAGTTCACGGATCATAAGCTTTGCGATGGCTGTATGGGATTAATCTCATCAGCCTCGTTTTACAGTTGTATGCATTGCAACTTTTTTCTCCATACTGCATGTGCTCAACTACCAAGAAAGAAGCGACACCCATGTCACCAACACACGCTCACCCTCCTCTCACGGGCAACTTCCGAGAGCGGCGTGTTCCATTGTTCTGCTTGTTTCTATAATCGTCATGGATTCGTCTACAGCTGTCTTGAGTGTTCCAACGACTTCAACCCTGACGTTCAATGTTGTTTGGTTCCGGAAACCTTGAAACATCCAGGTCACCAACACCCCCTCTTCCATGCTCTGACTTCTAAAAAAGTATGCAATGCAGGCCATCACCCTTCTAGAGCACTAAGTGGGCTACTTTGCATGCCGTGATTGCGATTTCTCCATGTGTTTCGAGTGTATAATTCTTCCACTTGTAGCTAGGCACAAATATGACGAACATCTCCTCACACTCACCTACGTTGATAAATACAAATATGAAGAATACTATTATTTAATTTGCGAAAAAGAAAGAAACCCAAACGACGGCTTCTATTATTGTACAGAATGCAATTTTTCAGCTCATGTCCGGTGCATTCTTGGGAGTAATCCATACATCAAGTTTGGAAGTAGTTACACAGAAAAATCACAAGCACCCTGTCACTTTTGTTCGAAAGACCGATTCCCCCCTTCCATGTGATGTTTGCGGCGATTCTTTCCACAATGGTTGGGCCCTCGAATGCACTCAATGCAAATTCAACGTCCACGGTGAGTACTACCGCGATTGTGTGAAGAAAATAACTAACGAGCAACTTGTGAGTGATGATTAGAGAAAGCCAAACAGATGTCTATGAAAAAATGAATCAGCACTCAACTGGGAAAGAAGACACATAATAATTTATGGGTAGCTCAGGCGTTTGAGATAAAGTTGTATCAAATGGTTTTAGTATTTTGTATTTTAAACTGCTGTGATTATACTGTAATCTTTACACCCGTATTTATCTTCAACATAGTATTTTTATATTTTTTTTACTTGCAAAAAAAAATTAAAAAAAAATAAAAAAAAGAAGCCATCATCACAGTTTGTGTTCTGACTTCTTTTTTCATAATGGGTGTGAAAAGAGTGTGCTTCATTGCAACATAAAGGCCATCATCACAATTTATGGGAACTTTACAGCAGGGGAAGGATCCCTGATGTTGTTGATTCTAGATTGACCGAGAAATTTGATGCGAGAGGAATGCCATACATGCTTGTTTTGGGATTGGCATGTTGCCATCCATATCCACAGATCCTCCATGAGAACTGTTTTGCAGGTACTGAACAGGGGAAGCGCCTCTACCATTGTTGCCCACAGAATACCAGCTTTTGTGTGGCCAGCCGTGCCTCCATCACTCAAAGAAGACACGGAAAACTTCAATTTTCTGCTATTTCTAGATGGAACTTGAGATCAGTGGATGAGCCTCCTCCTTGCTTAGCGGCTCAAGTATCATGGAAGAACCAAATTAACATATTGACATACGGCAAGGACGGAATTAGAAATTTAACTTTAGGGAGGCCGGATTGCATTGAAATTTCTTTTGAGGGGCTAAAGTATAAAAATAAATAAATAAACAAAAAAAGAGCTAAATTATTTTTTTAACAAATTTAAAGGTAATATATTTTTTTAACAATTTTTTCTTTGGCGGAGGGGAGCCATGGCTGAGCAAAAGGAGGGGGTCGTAAAAACACATTTCTACTAATCACATGAATCTAATGTATTATTCCCTGAAAAAAAAAAAAAAAAAAAAACATCATTCCTTCCATTATTAATTTTATCATTCTAATGTATCAGCCGCTTGAAAACATGATTGTGCCTTGACCCTTCTTTCGTCGAACTATAAATGAATTTCATTTCTATATCGTATTATGGAATAAAAAAATAAAAAAAAATTCAGTGTTGGCCTTCGGAAACGAAGCTTTGGGTACATCCACCAGTTCGCGCGCTTACTGAGCTCTCTAGACTCTCAAAAAAAAAAAAAAAAGGAGAAAAAGGTGCATATATAGTATAAAGCCAAAACACAAAACCAAACAAAACATTTGGGATTCGGAGTATAAGGATGAGGCTAGCAGACTAGTCAGTGGTGTGTGTCGTGTGTGGAAGCTGTTAATTAAGAGTTCCTTTCTTCTTCCCCATGGTCATGGCTTCTCTTCTTCCTTTCTCTCTCCCAAAAGCAAGCGTAATAAGGGCCACTTCATCTCCTGCAACCACCCTTTCCGTACCAGAGACTCTTGATGAGAAATTTGGCCGGAAAGGAATCAAGTTCTTGGAGTCCAACAATGTTCCAATTGTGGAGCTGACAGTTAGAAATGGCAGCTCCACAAGGCTTCGAATACCCGATGCCCACGTCACTTCATACAAGCCAAAAGTCTACTGGAAAGACGATGGCTTTGAGGAGGTTCTTTATACAATTCCAGCTGGCGGAGCAGATTCTACCAAAGCCAAGGGTGGGATAGGTTTGGTCATCAATAATCTATCCGAGCCTGGTTCTAAAGGGAAACCACTTCTCTCTACTTCTGAATGGACTGTAAAAGATGCTGATTCGGATGCAATTGATGCTCTTCAGGTACTACTAGTTTATCCATATTCCTATTCTAAAGATATTCAGTAATATCTTTTCAAGTTTATTGAGTTAGTTTTGCAAAATGCAGTGCCAATAAGGCAGAACTTTTGACAATCATTTTAGCATTAATAGATGGGGGGAAAGGGATGGGGGAGGGGGGCTGGCAGGGAGGCAATTGAGATGACACATACTTCATCACAGTCGATGATTTCTCCAAATTATTCATTGGTTGGTTCCAATTTAGTGGGGTTAAGAGGAAAAAAAAAGAAGGCATTATTGGAAGTTGTTTCTTTCTGGGGTTTCTCCAACATGAAGAAAAGCTAATTATTACTCTATATTTCATATAGAAGATGTGAATTGCGATGAAGATTGTCCAGATCGAAATTATAGAATTTTGAGAAGAAAAAATCTTTTTCCCCCAATTTTTTTCTCTGTTCTTCTCTGTTGCAGGTTGAGTTGAGCTGTACTAGTGGAACACTTGATATTACCTATGTTGTCTCACTCTATCCAGTAAGCATGGCAACAGCTGTTATAGTGAAGAACAATGGCCGAAAGGCAGTGAGTTTAAGCAATGCTATACTGAGCCATTTCAGATTTAAAAAACGAGGTGGAGCAGCCATTCAAGGTCTTCAGAGCTGTTCTTACTGCTCACACCCTCCTCTGTCTTCGCCTTTTGAAATTTTATCACCTGCTGAAGCAATGAAAACTGAGTCTCCCGGATGGTTCTCTTTTGGTTCTGAGCCTGAAGCTAAACCGGGTTCCTGGACTCAGCAAGATGTGCCTTTCACCATTTTGAAAAACAAGCTCAGCCGAGTTTATGCTGCCCCTCCTGAAGAGAGATTGAAGGCATTTTATAACACCCCACCTTCAAAATATGAAGCACTTGATCAGGTAACCATGATTTTCCACTTCCAATCCAGGATCTGTAATGAATATCGTGCATTGATTTAAAACTTGGGGTGGAATGGAAGTTAACATATTTTAGGATTCTGGGGAAAGAAATGATGCATTTATGGGAAATATATAGTTTTCATGGTGTACTCACTTTTTTTTTTTTTTTGTTCTACTTGATTGCTATAATTTAGGGACGTGAGCTGTTCTTCAGGGTGATACGGATGGGTTTTGAAGACATATATTTATGCAGCCCAGGTTCCTTGTCAGAGAAGTATGGGAAGGAGCACTTTATTTGCACTGGCCCTGCTTCAATGCTAGAGCCTGTGATTGTGAAACCCGGGGAAGATTGGAGGGGGGCACAGGTTATTGAGCATGATAATTTGTCATAACAGCAACTTTGAAAGAATTTTGAGTAGTTATCCTTTACAAAAATTCCCTTGCTAATTGTAAAGTTGTACTCAAACCCAACTATGTTCCTCACTTGTGCTTGTAAATACCAAGTTAAGGTTCTGTGCTGATTGTATAATATAGGAAATAAACTTGGAGAAGGCACCACATTTAATTTATAGAATGCTTTAAATGTAAATTAAATTGCCTATTGAGTTTTGGTAGGACAAAATACCCCCATCAATCCACTCTTGCATAAGAGGTACTTGATGAAAATCAATTATCTCTCACGTTTACAATTCATTTTGGTAAAATATTCCAAAATTTCCCCTTGTTTTTCTAAATTTTGTTTTTTAAACCTCGGTTTTCAATCTGACCAATTTAAAACTCAAATTTCCAAAGATTTTAAATCTAAAACTTCTAGCAATTAATTCCCTCAAATAAATAAAAAGGCTGACATGAAAACATTATTATGTCATTCACATCTAAAAAAGAAAAAAACAAGTAGTTCTGAGCCACCCCCCATACAAGGTAGCTCTCTGGAACCCAGTCTGATATTTGTTTTTTGTTTTTTGTATTACTTTTTTTTTTAACTTTTTTGTAATGAGAATGACATAATAATATTTTTAAGTCATTAGAAAAAAAAAAAAAAGAAAAAGAAAAAGACAAAAGTCCTAAATTTAAAATCTTCGTAAACACACAGGAGCTTTACACCTTATCAACACTACATTTTAAAGGAGGAAATTCGCTATTCAAAATTCATTAAGTAAGCATTTGTGGGATAAAAAGAGGTTATGCCAGCATTTGACAAAAAAGATAAAAATAAATGAATAAATTCCTAGCAAAAGAAAAGGTGAAAGAAAGAAGGCAACCAGTGAGTGACACTCTGTCATATTATCCGCTTGCAAGCTTAATGCATTCTTTTTGGCCTCAAGTCAATGAGGATAAGATGACCCCCCACCATCTTTCTTTCCATAATATGAATATCTAAAAGCAATCCCCATGGAAGCGACTGCCAAAAGACCATGGCTTGCAGTTCACTGTTCTCATCGAATTTCATTCCCATATCCACTACAACACCTGCTAAACATTTGGTTTCATCCCATCCATGTCTTGATCCATGTCGTTTTGTTCAGTACTACAATAGCAAGAGAGAATTCCCACTGCCAGCAGTGGCTTCAATCCCCTATCAACCCATCAACGTGGACTACTTGGAGGGAGAATTCAGTGGCCATGGTGTCACCTTTGAAGGCATTGGTGATAGCTGCGTTGCCAAGATGGGATTGGAAAATGGAAGCTCTGCCACCTTGATGCTGCCAAGTGGCTTGATTACATCCTACAAGACTCCCATGTGGCATGGCGGCACGGTAGAATTGCTGCACACATCAGTCTCTAAGGGGGAGAATGGTGGAGCTATCGTTCAAGGAGGGGTGTCTTTAGCCCTTGATTGTTCTAGTGACGGCCAAGTTTCATGGTCTCCACAAAATTGGACTCTTCTTGGTATAAAAGGCAACGTTCAAGAATCTATTCAGGTGTGTGTTTAATTTTCTAGTCTAGAGTTCGTGGAGGAAACTTTTTGATAACAAAGGACTAAACCTTCAACTATAGTAAACCAACCTTTATTTCAAATAGGGGTTGCAATTTGTATTCGTGTGTTTAGCATGAGTATAAATAAGACTATTAATAATTATATTCATCAGCCTGGGCTGTCCAGACATTTTTTTTTTCTTTTTTTGTGGATCCCACATTATTAAAAAAATAATTTTTTTTTTTAAAAAAAATTTATTCCCATCTAGCCTAGGCTGAATGACCTATCATTTAGTCCAGGCTGATGGGAATCACTGCTCTAAGACTATATAGGTTTCTAGTCCAATCAATTTAATCAAACGGGTAAAACCTCAACCATAACTTACTAATTTCGGATTGGGTCCATAAGTTGAATAAAAAATTGTCGATCCCAATTTGAAGCTATTTTGAAACTATTTTATGGACAAGATAAAGGCATGTCGGCCTATAATTTATTTATCATCTATTTTAGATAAATTAAGAATATGAACTGGTCGAATGCAGGTAGAGCTGATAAGCAGAGACTTGGAAAACATGGTTGAAGTAAAATACATTGTGACCCTCGAAGAAGATATCTTAAGCTCAGAGCTTGTAGTGTCGAACTCAAAGTCTTCATTGCTCCAACTAACGGGGTCCATTGTAAGCCATTTGACAGTGAGCACGCCTGACGCAACATATGCAATCGGGTTGGAAGGGTCAAATTTCTTCAACAGGCCACCATTTTTGTCAAATTTTGGAATAATTCCTCCGGACTTCGGCCAGAAAAATGAATCTGGGTTTGGCCAATTATGGGGTCAACAAAGAAATCCAAACACAGATGAGGCAGCAGAAAGCAGCCAAAGAGAAAGGGAAGAGGAAATGGCGGGTGAAGAAGATGACAACTATAAGCACTTGACACAAGAATTGAGTTTGATATACACCAGTGCGCCTCGGACTTTCACAGTCATTGACAGGGTACTTCTCTTACAATAAGCAAATTCTAACATCTCCTTTTAAATTGAGCATTTGAACTACCTTACTGAGTTTCGTTACAGACATTTTTAAACACTATTGATAGGGAGGACATCCACTGATCCACATAGTTGTAGGTGACCTTTTCATACAAAAAATGAACCATTTTTCTTCTTCCTGTTTCCTTTCTGACCTTTATCATGGAACAGGGTAGAAGAAACTCAGTGGTGGTTGGAAGGGATGGATTTGAAGAACTATACGTGTTCAGTCCTGGCTCAAGCCATGAATACTACAGCACGTATTCTTATGTATGTATTGGCCAATCAGCCGTGCTTAAACCAATAATCGTGGGTCCTGAAGAAGAATGGAGAGGTGGGCAGCAGTTACACAACCCAAATCTCTAAATTATGTATAAGCATGCCATTGCTTTCATGTTATTTGCAGGCGGTATCCAAGGGTACATCACTTTGTGCTTCTGTGAAAATAATAAGTCACTGTTTTACTGCTCATCAAGTTGATGTATTGTAAAGCGCTTTTATCCTGAGTTTAGTATCTTTTAAAAAGAAAACTAAAGCATATTTTGTAGCTTATTTATTGGGGAGTGGGGATGAAAAAGAAATCGTATTTTTGTTGCTATCAACCATGGAAAAGAAGGCTTTCGTGCTGTATTTTCTCTAGGAATCATATCAAATGCCCGTCTGAAAGAAAATATTATGAAAAATGCCCCAACGTTTTCTCCTGTCTTTTTTTGGCTGTATAGCATATGGTGCACCAACCATGTGCATTCAAAGCTCAAAAATGTTGCAAATTTATGTGCTTTGGGATGATATTCGCCATTTCTGAGTCTTGTGGCCTATTGAGACTGGTTCATATAGTGCTTATCTCTCTAGAGTACATCTTAATATCAGGCAAGTATTGGGATTCAACCAAAAAGCTAAAAGAAAATTAAAAAGAAAGAGTTAAAAAGCAATGAAGCACAGAAACAATCGTTGTCAAGAGCACAACACTAAGATTCAGATGATTGAATACTTGAAAATATTGTTACAGAACTTGCATAGAAATCGTCCAGTAAAAAAATAAATTTTGAAAAAGATTTTCACCATTAGTCATAGCCCTGATTTACTATTATCACATGAACATGATATGGAGCACATTAAGTAGGAACGAGATAGTATCCTTCATCCTGGTCATTGATCCAAAGTAGTGGAGTAAATACTGCCAGCAGAACAAAAAAGAGGCCACAAACAAATTTTGAAGTAGTCTTTTGACGAGCCTTTTTAAGGCCGAGACTCTGAGTTTCAGTTTTATCTTCAGGAACAGCTTCTTGGGAAACATGCAAATCAGCATCAGTAAGAACATCATCAGTTGATGAAACTGATTCAAGGCCACCTTGGAATTCCTCATCATTGGCATACATGCTTCCATTTCCTTTGCCATTACAGTTCATATGATGTGAAAAACCATTTTGGTCATATTTGGCAGTTGGGCTCCACTCAATATTGCTCGAGGATAGACTTCTGAACCTTCTGGCTTGTTTCACAGAAAAGTCTGAGTTCCTATCATTTGGATCCTGAAGAGAGCAAATGAGCTTCCTTGGAGTCCTAAAGATCTGGACATTGTCAACATTCATCTGAGTGCGCGACCTCTGAAGCACAAAAAAGAGGTGGCAATATGTTAATGGCAAAAATCAGTAACACAAAAGAACATGGGATTGAACTACCAAAATGGCAGAGTTTGATAAATGAAAACTTCAATTAGAAGCACAATAGAGGACAAGAACACAACTTACAATACTTTCCAAACATTGGCAGTCTTAATCAGCTGGAAACCAAGTTCATAGGAGGGGAACAGATGGAATGTATTGTTAACCAGAAACTTGAAATTGTCCATCAATTCTAAATCTTGGGCATGACAGTTTCTGTTCTACTTTTTAAAATATGGCAAGCAACTTTTTATTCCCTTGCTCCCATTACTTTTTTCAGTTTAAATTTTAAGTTATACTTAAAAAGCCTAGAATGAAAGCTCTCCTACAACTTCAATTTCATCTTTTTGCCAAAAAACCATCGCTTCAATTTATTCTTCAAGATAGAAACAAACACAAACAGAAAATCATGATAACATGTATGGTCAGCATACCAGGGGACTAGTCGTGGTGCTTTTTGAAATTCCATTCCTAGGATTTCTGTGTAAGAATCCTGCAAATTCCTCTGTGTAATCTCCTCCATTACGAGCAAATTCATCATTCCCAGTGTGTGTATTAGACATGGGACTTCCACGAACAGCCTCTGAGAACAAACCATCCTTGAGAGACACATCAACCCCTCCATTCTCATAACTCCAAAGCTTCCGGTTCACACTTCTACGATCATACTCCGAATTCTGAGAAATCTGCGTCATTGAAATGGGCGACTCAACAAATGACTCATATCCAAGGAAGGAATCAAGAGTCTGTGATTCAGGCGACACAGATGAAGGAGATCTATCACCAGCTCTCCATAAATCCCTCCGACTACGCTCTCTCCTACTAAAATTTGATCCAGTGATTGAATCGGGACCATTCTCCACATTTGACCCCTTCATGGCAGCTATTCTCCTTGCAGTTTGCAAAGCTTCAAAAGCAGCACCTCTGACATACGCCATCCTATCAGATTGACACTTCTCCATCTCCTCAATTATCAACTCAAGCTCAGAGAATATGCTCCTGGCATCCAAACACTTCATCAGGAAATTCACCATTTGTATAGCTAACAACCGTTTCTGAGAATTCCCCTCAGCAACACCAGCAGTCAATATCTGCAAACCAGACTGTATTAACAGTCTTGCATATGCTTCAACAATTAAACCATTACGCTTTGCCAAAGCCATCACCAGACCCATATGTGAATTGGTCTGAGTGGACTTCTCTTCCAAAGCACCAGCGACATTTTGACAAACCTTATTAACCATATCATCTGAAGCAAACTTCCAATTATCCGAATCCACAAGAGCCTTTAAGCAGAGGGCAGCCCCCGAAGTCAGGCACTCTTGAGAACCCAAGAGAGAATCAGAAAGTGGCTTACAAAGAGAATGAATTATATGCCTCTTCTTGTCTTCTGGGGTAGTTGGGTCGATCCCATATCGTGCAATGGCCGGAACCACCTTCGAACAAGCCTGTTGAAGAGGAAAAGATCCTGCACTCGAAGCTAAGGTCGAGATTATGCAAGACATGATGCTGTCTATCAAAGGAACAATTTTGACACCGTGAACACGGGCAAGAACTTCATAGAGCGAAATTGTGCACTCTCCAGACAAAGAGCCAGCTCCCTTGTTTTCGGAAACTTGGGCAAGAAAAAGTGGAATTGTCTTGGAGTCCAAATCTTTCACATAGGATTTCAGTGTTTTCATCGCTGATTTACGACTGTCAGCATCTTTGTCAAGATTTGCCAACTCTCGCCGAAGTATTGGGCTGAGGTTCCTACCCATTGTTGACCTAAAACAATCCAAGAAAAATGTCAGTGAAACTACTTAAGTGGAATCATAACCATTTGAGATAATCTCCTCAGAAGAAGTGTCCATAAAATATTCAGTTAAATGTGAAAAGGACTAGAAAATCAAATCTTATGGCACCTGAATCCAATGCTTTTTACTGGAAAGATTATTGATTTATTGCGGCAGGAGTAGTGGGTGCTTGACTGTAAAATTTGGCCGTCTCCATATGGACCGATATCAATAAAACTCTTTTACAATTAACATTTGAAGAGTGCACACTGCAATTGCTATTCTTTCTCGTTTGTCAAATACAACTGGTTGAATATGTTTTCTTGACAATTTTCTTTCCTTCTTTCAAGATTAACATCGACAAAACGCTAACATATGTGAAATAAATTAATTGAAGCATGGAACGTGGAAAATAAAATAAAATGAAGACGTCTTATAATGAATTGAAAGTTCAATTTTTTCTTGGGCCCGAAAGCAAATAAAGATCTAAAATTTGAAACTACATTCTTGCCTTCTGTGTCAAATTCTTTCAGTAACCAAAAGAATTCTCTTCGATGGAGAAAATGAAAAGGGCATTTCTTCTATGGTTAAAATAACAACAAAATTGCCTCTTTCACAATTTTTTCTTGGCTAAAGCAGAATAAGAACTCAAAAGAGAGCATGTGGGTATCTCACATTTCGATCTATAGTAACAAATATAAAATAAAGAAGAGCACAAAAATATAAAGTTGCAAGAACAGAGAGCGTGCCTACACAGAGAAAGCGTAATCTTTTGCCCTTCCGTTTGCTTCTTCTTTTTCTTCTTCTTTGTGTTAATGGGCGTGCTTTGAACGCTCTATGATCTCTGTCTTATGTAGAGAAACAGAGATATCTCAAAAAAGAAATAGTTCAGGAATCTGCTTCATATGAAATGGAAATCAGAAAAAGCAAGAATTTAGAACCCAAAACCATCCAAGAAATGAGAAGAAAAGAGTGGTGAGGGAGAGGGAAGTGATTTGGGGCGTAGGATTTGGGATGCACTGATTGTCATAGAGTCATAGTAAGTAAGTAGCGTATTTTTGGGGGCTGTCTGATTAGGTTTCCTGTTCTGCCTGCTTTTATTGATTCTTCCGTTCAATTTCAAAATCTTTCTTACAAATCCCACCGCTATCCCCTTTCATAGCGGGTCGCCGGGTCCCATTCTCAGACTATTTTAATGGACGATAACGCCCCTCGTGGATTTCAAATAGATCACCGCACAGCCCGTCTTGTGATTTTCTTTAAACTTCTCGTGTTTAATAGGATATATTTTCTGCTCGTTAAAAATATAGGGGCAAAATCAAGAATATTTTCTTTAAACTAGTTTAGGTTTTAATTTGATTTGAATTTAATTTTTGGGTTTCAAATTTCAAAAATATAGTTCTTAATTTTGCCCAAATTTAAAAGGAATAACTTTCACTTGACCGTTAAAATTAACAGTTTGTTATCTATTACATATGTCTCATTTAACATATCAATACCTTAGTATAATGCCACGTTAGCAAATACCAATTTATTCAAAGAAAAAACAAAAACCTACAAAATCCAATCAATCTCAACCTCTTCTATAACTACTCAACACCATTTTTTTAACCAACAAAAAAAAGGGCTATATTTTGAACACTTCATATATAAAATAGTTATTTAACAGTGCTTTTGTTATAGGTTGCTCAAAATATTTTGGAGCTTCACACTCAAAATTAATTCCTATACCAAAAAAAAAAAACAGTGCAATGATTAAGTTATCACAAAAATTCAATTTATCGTGCTAATATATAAATTTTTATGTAAAAATTATGTATTGTATTTTCATCATAACCTTATCTAAAATATTATACGAGGATATAAACATTCCATCGTGAATTCATTGGTTAATAGCTGCAAATATGGATATCATTTTAAATAATTACAATTAATCAACTGACCAGAAGGAAATAAAAAAGAAATTAGAAGTAAAAGAGAAATTTCTCATCTCGGGCCTAGAGGCCAAGACTCAAGAGGGAGTGCTTGAGGGTAGTTATGCCATTATGCTACTATCGTATTTCGTAACAGCTCGCGCCAAAAACTTCGTTTCCCGCCCTTATTTCTTTTAGATCCAATAGCCACCATAAATGGACAAAACTTTAAGGGCGAAATGACCACCAGTGCCCCTACTTGTTGGTCCACGGCCCATAGCGCACAGGCCCAACAACCTTGTCAAATCTAGATGGTAGTCTCACGGGAAGGGAGAGTATTCATTTGTAGATTCAGTCAATCTTCAATGGATATTTATCTACATAATTTCCTATTACTAATCTAATTAAAATTTTTGGATTTGATTTAGTTGCTGTAAAAAAAATACAAGAGATCTTCTTCTGTAGTATTTTCAACAGTTTAGATTTAATTTTAAATTTTTTCATAAGAAAGAGAGAAAGTATTATTAAATCTGTAATTTTTTTTACCACACCTAAACCAAATTCAAAATTTTCTATCTGAATCAGAAACATTATGCAGATTGAATGGTGATAACTCATCCAAATTTTCCATAATCTAAAATTTCCTGGTATAATAAACATTTCCCCACTTCTTTTCTTCTGAAAGAGGTACTTAACCAAGCAGGTCCAATCTTCCAATATCATTGACATTGCGGTAACTGCTTGCAGGTTGGACAATACCATTTTCCTTTGAACCTTGTCTCTGGTGTCAGCCCAACACAAGAGTAATGAAACCATTCACCTCCTTGGCACTGTCAACTTATTAAAAGTCAGCTAATCCATACAAGTATCCGGAAAACAACAATAATATGACAAAGAAATTATAAACTGTTAAGACTGCTTATTATATCATTTTAAAAGGAGCTTATGAAATAATTGTAAATTATTTTGGATCCTGTGACAGAAATATGCATTTATACTCTCGCAATAGGAAAATTTAAAGTAAACAACGTGATAGTTTTCCGAAAATAATTTGTTTATATGGATATCTAGAAAGTGCCAACAGCATTCCTCATGCAGAGAAAAACAAACCAGAAACTACAAGGTGTCGGTTTTCAAATATCCCAAGTTCCTTTCATTTTAGAGCGGTGCCAATAATAATATTAAAAGATAATCAAATAAGAAAAATGGTTTAGTAGTAGCTAATCCACATCGGCTAGGCTGGAGGGGTCACGGGGCTTCGTGACTGGAGGGCTTTGAACTTCTGATTTGAGGCCCCTGTCAGTGGCGTTCTATAAACCCTTACAACACTATAGCCGCAAGTTGAGGAGGAGCAGGTTTTTGAAAATAGACGATCGCTTGATCGCCGAGGCTGTCTCGTCATTTAGTGCCCCGCTTGCTTCTTCGGGTTTGGCAACCGGCATGGTCGATCCATCTTCAGAGTTGTTGGATAGCAAAAAAGAGGATGCTGATTTCTGGAATGTGGAAGATGATGTGCGCTAGGGTGGGGATGGGAAAGACGGAGATCCTAACCTTTTGGACTGAGATTTGATGCGGGAGCCTTGTGAGAGGGTGGCTGGGGGAAGACAGAGATCCTAACCTTTTGGATTAAGATTTGATGGGGGAGCCTAGTGAGAGAGTGGCTGTTACCGTAGAAGCTACCCCTCGAAAGGTTAAAGGTAGAAGAGAGCTTCTAAATTTAGAAAGTTCCATTAACTACGATTCTAAGAGTGCATCTACTAGGCGGGGCAAATGCAAGGTTTGAGGGTTTGGCTGTGTTGTGGGCATTAGGTTTAAGGGCTTGTTAGGTTTTGGGTTTAAGGGTTTGGATTTCCTGCTTGTTTGAAACCTCTCGTGTATATTGCATGTACATTTAGAGGCGCCTTACGTTTTTTTTGTTAATAAATTCCTACTTATCAAAAAAAAATATGTGGATTTCACACATGCAGTTATGACATGTTTTGTAAGATCTCCAATATATCCTATGTGAATTCCACAAACATTGTCTACAAATTTTTTTCAAGTAGCTACAGCCGAGACTTCTTATTGGCTCCGGTTAGTAAACTTTTATATCTAATTCAAAAACGCAATTTAAATACAAAGAAGCCATAAGACATATTATAACCAGATAACCAGAGAAAAATATAGATAAGGAAGAAAACAAGACTCACATTTTCATTGTCACAGGCAATCATATCTCCAAATGATACCTAAAAGATCCAGATAATTATAGGACTTTAGTAAATTAATAAAAGCAGTTGAAGCATAACTGAAAAATAAGGAAACAATCTAGACAAGAGCTTCCAATTAAAAAATGAAAAAGTTGGAACCAGAAATTAGGACCTGATGACAGACACAGTAGGTGGGTTCATTTGGATCTATAGGTTGATCAACATCCATGGGGGCAGCAAATTCCTTTTTATGGCTTCCTGGAGGAGGCATGAGCTCAAAATCCCTATCACGCTCCCGATCCCAATCCCTATCCCTATAATCCAGCCTTTTCGATTGAGGTGTTCCATAGAAAGCCTTGCGTTTTTCACTTTTAGGGACAATAGGTAATGGGGGGAGAGTTGCTGGTTCATCTGGTGCTATTTTTCCCTCTGAAAAAAACATAAGGTAGATAATCATTTAATAAAATACCATCTTCTAATGGTTTCAGATACTGGGACAAAACTACTTTCAAAATCACACAAGAGATGATGATAACAGTAAAGTTCACCTACCTTGCTTAAGATCTTCAGCAAAGTTGTTCAGGTCCTCATCAAGTCTTTTTACATGGCTATCTATCTGAAGCAAATGTAAACCACAAGGTACTCTGTAACCTCTAGTTATACAAGAGAGGATGTTGAAAACCCACAATGTTTAAGTTGAAGTTTTACTTAACAACCACCCACCCGCCCACCCAGATGCCAGATAAAAAGAAACCACAAAACTGGCTCAGGGTTATGTGATATAGTGCTTGAACTGATGTTATATACAGTGGTATGACATAACTGGTTTAGCCAAGGAGAAGAGGATGTAGGAACTACAAAGCATCATGAGATATCCATGTCAGAGTCAAATGAAACTTCTGTGGCTTAAACCAGTTCAAACCTTCTCAAGTCATATAATTTTGTTAGTATGGGTAGTAAATTATTATTTTTTTATAAGTACTTCAATCTCATTAAAAAGTGCAATTTGGGTAGTAAATTATTTATATGCAAAATGTGAAACTCAACAAAGTCCAAAACCAAAACTTAAAGAGAGTAAAAAAAAACACATACAACAAGAAGTTGGAAGAAATTTTGAACATATATAGGAAGCTAAACTGGCAAAACATCAAAATGATATCATGGAGATTGAGAGAATATCTTGAAAAGTTAAAAAGTAATTCAACAGAAATATACCATACTGGTTTTAATGAGTTAAAAAGGGCTCAAGTTAACTGGTTTCAAGTTAATGAGGATATCTTGAAAACAATTTTTGCATAACCACAAGATTAATACTGGTCTTTGGGGAAAGAGAAACCTCCCAGTGTGATGACAAACCATGCAGGATTAATAATCATTGGGATAGGGTTTGGACAAGCCAAACAGGCTGCTTGTCCTCATTGTGGCTACATTCTGGATTGTACATGTCCAATTATGAAAAAGATGCAGACATGTAACTATTGACAATTGCTAGATGTATCTTAAGGGTTGTTCTAGATGCACAAGCAAACTTATGACTACCAAATGGTACAGCTGGATATTGTTTAGGGCAGAGAAACAGACTCTATTCCAATAAAGTAATTCCATGCTTAAGCATAACTCAGCTTTATCCATCCCTGATTTATCTTTGCATACATTCTATTGAAAATAATTTTGTTAATTTCTTTATGTAAATTAGAGGAGGATACAGGAGCCATACGAGTCTAAGATAATTGCATACCACCTCTATGTTCTTGTTTTGATTGGCTACCATCTCTATACCATTAATTCTCACATTTCTTTCCCATTTGAAGTTCCCCACAACTAAAGTTTTAAATGAGAACCTCTCCATAAAGTTATATAACACATGAAAAGAAGCTACGGTGAGCAACCATAGAGGCGACTGACAGAATTTCACCACAAGCTTATTTGTTTGACAAGTATTTGGGGTGCCAATATTTGTTAGAATGATGTGGTATAGAAAAGTGCAATTCAAATTGAATAGTCATCAAACATTTAAATCATAGATGGGTGTGAACATACAATGAAGCAACTTATTCATCAACATTTTCCATTTATAGTTCTGATATTGGGAACATTATCCTAATGGAACCTTTTACATGTTTTTGAAAAACTTATAAGTTACAATGATACTGTAAACCTTTTACTTTTAGAAGGCTTTAGAGCAACCTTTCCCATAATCACTTTTATTATTTGCTATAATACGTCTAAACAAGGTAATCCTAGAACCCTTCAGCCCCAAACATGCATTGCTCGATTGTGATTCCTCTTTCAACCTCAAATACCACATATTTGAACAAATTCTACTAGAAAAGCAAAACCATTCCCTATTCATGAACTGTGCACACTCCAAATATGTTGAGAAAAGCACAAAAACCTTCAACCCTCAAAACTCATTAATCCTTTGCACCAATTATAAAATACAACCGTGATAACACATAACATTGTTTGAGCAATGCATAAAAGCAAATAACAATAAAAGAAGCCTACCAGGTCATAAGCTTGCCGTGCTAACAAAACTTTCTCGGTGCATAAACTCAACGCATTATCCTGATTTGCCTCAATATCCTTTCGCATTTTCTCAATCGCAGCCTCGTCTTCTTGATTGTTATTATAATTATTATTACTATAATAGTAATTATTATTGTTATTATGATTATTCCCTTTTTTTGAGCTCTGCGCCAATCCCAAGCAGTACTTGGTCTGCTGCCTCGTCTGGTTTATCGTTGCTTTGACCCCAAAAAATCAAAATTTTCAACAAGCACAAAAAGATAAAAATTTAAAAACAAAAAATAAATAAGATATTGGAAAATTAGAAGAATGAGGGCATTACATTGGGAGCGTTCGTCGAGTTCTCGGATGGTATTGAGGAGCCTCTGAAGCTCAGCGGGTAACGTGCTTGCGTCTGTGGAAATCTCCAAAAGTTTCTTTTTAGGCGAAATTAATTTTGAGAAAATTTTTGGAAAAAATAGAGGAGCTTGAGAGAGCCTTACACTCTAAATAGTCGTCGACGTACACTCCGGTTCGTGCAATTGCCATTGCTTCTCTTCTTCTTCTAGGGTTTCTCTAGAGGGTACACGAAGTTTAAACGAAGGGAAAATACCCAAAACGGTGTTGCCTTCAATAAGTTTTGGGAGAAATTACTGAACCAAGACGGTTAAGGAGGTGTTGACCGTTGGAGAAGTGAGGGAGTTCTGTTGGTGGTGGATCTCACTGGAGGGCTTGGCCTGCCAATTGAAATTTATTAATCAACATTTTCAGGTTTTCGTGAAATTAAAATTTTAAGCTCGCTTTGATTTAGCCAAAAAAAAATAAATAAAAAAAAATATTGAGTACTAAAAGTAAAGAAAGTGTCTTCGATTTCAACAAATAAAATAAAGTGTCTTATTTTTTCAAAATTTTGGGGAAAGTAAATTTATCCCACGAACAATTACTCTTTCACACTTATTCCTCTAAACTATCATATGTAACACCAGTCGCTAAGCCAAGAATTTATCTTTGAAGGGGAGGAACTAAAATAATAAATTATAAATGACAAGATAATTTTTTCTGTTCTCTTTCTATATGTTTATATTATATTAAAAAATAAATAAACACAATTCAAAATAAAATTAAAATATTTTATTACACAATATGCGTATTACAAAAAGTATATTTGTCAAATTTTGTAAATGCGTGTCAATATTCACTACAAAAAGAAACAAAAAAAAAGTGTATAAAATTAAAGCTTACGCACTTTTAAAAAAATAAAATCATCAAGTATTGAATCAATAAAGAATGTCTCATTAAAAGGAACAAACAATAATTCAATAAAAATAACTTTTAAAATGAAAAAAAAAAAAAGACCAGTAGCAAAAAGATTCTGAATTTTGTTCGTATCCAAAGACACAATATAAGCACAAGAAATAGTTTAATGGGTCAGCTCCAACAATGTTTTTAACTTCATTCTTATTTCTCATTGATAATATTCCTCCTTCAACAACTACTCGGAGGAGAGCGAGAAGTAGTACCCCAGTGCATGAGAAATCTGGCAAATCAATAGTAATATCAATATATGGTCGCCTCATCTTTCTTACATTAATCTCAATTGGATATGCCTTCTTCTTCGAAAAAAAAAAAAAAATTCTTTCATTATTATTATTCATTGTTAATAAAGATAATAAACGATTTTTTTTTTTTTCCTTCTATATCTTTCCCCCATAGAGATATTGAATAAAATGAGTTATTTGTTTTGCCGCTGTAATTTTGAAAATAAACATTTAAATATCCCTCAAAAGCAAGTAAATAGATCCGAAACATATGAAATGCAGTTAATCCTGTTATTGCAAAAATCGGTACATTAGAATTTCCACGAAGATTTGAAGAGGGTAGGAATGTTACCTGTAGAAATGTTACCTGATTTTTCCCAAAACCGCTCACTCCCTATGCTGCCGGAGAACAGGGTCACTCCCTATGCTGCCGGAGGAAAATATCATTACCAGAAACGGAAGCCAATTAAACCTCTTTAAGGAAATAGGTTTCAGAGGGTTTTCGAGTGTTTGTTTTGGAATGGAAGAGGAGAGGTGGGGATATGCATATATATGGGGATTGTAGGAGGGGTGACCGGTTCAGCAGGTGAGGATTCGAAATTGTGGTAAATGTTGTAAAGTCTGAAGAAAGCATGATACGGAAATTTTGATTCAAAAGTTTTTTTTCAGCACCAATGCTATAGGTAATCTATTGGTTCAAATTTGATTTTAACAAAATTTTTTTACAGTATTTATGTTGTAGTTAATCTAATGGTTTAGATTTGATTTTATGTATTGAAATCAAATCTGAACCATTAGATTAACTATAGCATAGGTGCTATAAAAAAATTTACAGCACCTAAGCCTAATTCAAAATTTTGAGGATTGTAGATTGGGGATGCATTAGCTTCTTATCCGGCAAATTAAAACGATGGTTAGAAAAAATAAAAATTAATGGGAAAAGTTCACATATTCTAAATCTACCACCCAATTGATAATATTTTTTTTCAAAATTTTAATTGTGACAATATATTTTCCAAACCACCAAACAGTTGTCAATGTCCCCCAATAACAGTAAAAATACAAAAATGATCCTTCAATTTTTTTAATAAAACAAAAATATCATTATAAATTCAAAAATGAAAGAGAAAATATTTTTTCTTTTTTAAAACGAAAATCTTTGTAATATATTTTAAAAAAAAAAAATTGAATTTGGCCAATTGGGTGGTAGTTTTTTTTTTTTTCTAGCCCTTATGAATTTGAAAATAATATTAATAATTATAAAAAATTTAAAAAATTTTGAATTTGGCCAATTGGGTGGTAGTTTTTTTTTTTTAAAAAAAGTTAGTTTTACTTTTTTCTAGAATTTTCTATTTTATTTTGTAAAGGTATTTTCGTCCTTAGGGGGAGACATTGACAATTGTTAAGTAGTTAGGGAGAGACATTGTCACAATTAAAAATTTGAAGTGGATATTATCAATTGAATAATAATTTGAATAAGGTATGTAAATTTTACCCAAAATAAAACTATTGTATTTAATCTTATAAAGACAATTTTACCCTTCATGACCCCGCTTCAAAATAAGCGGAAGATAATCCATATGGTTTGGTTAGACATATAGGTAGTGTGGGTAGGCATGTAAATAGTGTGTTTTTACATTTATTTGTTATGCACGTACACATAGGTAGAGTGGTTCTACTGAGCTTTTGACCCATTAACAATCTTCCTTTGTTTTCCTTTTTTAAAAAAAAAATAAATTATTTTGCATTTATCCCTGTAAAAGAAAAGAATGCTAAATGAAATTTCTTATTCTATTTAGCACTCTATAGAGTTATTTTCTTTGAACATATTTGCTATAAATCCCTTAAGGAGGGCATCTATGATCCACCTTTGCGTACTCCTCTCTTTCATGTTTAATCTTTTTAAGCATTGGTGTCACATCTTTCATGGCTGATCTTTCATCAAGGGAAGAGATTACACATAACAATGTTATGCCTAATGCTAAGTGAAATGGCTTTTTGTTTAATCAGCAACAGAGATAATTCATGAATTTTACCTTTTTTTTTTTTTAGAATAAGAACATAAAAATAATTTTTGTGGGTGTGGGAATTTGATTGTAAGGTTCCTTCATTTGGTTGCTTGTAATTATATTTGTGGTATTGTGTAAATGGGTGACTAGGTTAAAGAACTCTATCACTGAGTTAAAATTACATGTGGATGTTTTCAATTTTAATTTCAAGTGGGGCTACCTACATCCATAAAGTAATTCTACTTGCCTTGAAAGGATATGAAGGCTTAATGTAACATATAGCATGTGCATGCTATAGCAAATTTGTAGCTTTAGCTATAGCCTATAGTAGAGTTCCCCCAGTGATAAAAGATAAGTTTGAATTGAAAATCTCTAGAGAGCTTCATGTAAATTGATGTGTATTATATTGCTTTTTTGTAAATTGTTGGTTGTATATAGTTTAAGCATACATTTATTGGCTTTCTTTGTTGTTGTTATATTCCTTGCGCTTATTTGTTTGAGTTAGAGTTATATAAATTTGCCCTGTATTTGAAAATTTTGTATACATATATTTTGATACAATTTGAACCCAACATGCGACATAATAGTAAACAATTTTTTATATGACTTATGAACCCGACACAAACCTAACACAAAATTAGAGAGTTATGGTTGAAGAATTTGACCAATTTAACTAAATTGGTCGAATTATGGTTAACGTACAGTAACACTTGACTCTTTTAAACTAACATTCTTTGCCAAAAAAGCTAATTCCATTAATTAAGGGTGTTAAAATATATGAAATTTGTAACATGTGCATATTTTGGACTTGAAATGCTCATATTGTCCTAAACAATCATTTACAAAAGCACCATAAAACTACTATTTGTGACACTTGACTTTGTCAAACTAATATTTAATTGCTATTTGGCTCATCCATGAGATATTTTGTCAAAAAATGATGTCCATAACTTATATATGCATATTTTAGACTTGAAATACCTAAATTACTCCAATTTTAAAGAAAAGGTTTATGAGAAAAAAAAAAGGGGGTAATTTAGGAGCGGTCGATCACCCCCCTATGTTGGATAAAGGAATTTAAGAGAAGACAAACATGTGTAGAGGGGAAAGAAAATGAATTGAGTCACACAATTTAAGGAGAAGAAAAATTTGATGAAATCTCACCACAACAAGAAGAGATAAGATAAAAAAAGATGAGTCACATCTCAAATAAAATTTAATTAATTATTCATTAATTTTGTCTCATTAGAGTACACCAATTCACTTACATAGACTCACAGACTAAACCTTAACTCTAACTTGATTGACTCTGGTCCAGGCTCATTTATTAAATTATAAAATTAAATACTAATAACCTAATTAATTAATTAATAAAACCCAAATAAAACTAAGAACCTAATTATGCCTTGTCCCTCATCACCCCCTACCCCCCCTCCCCTTTATATATATATATTATTTTTAATTTTTAATTCTTTTGCATTTTTCTCAAAAATGGAGACAACTTGGGTGTTTCAAGTCCAAAAAAATGCACATGTAAGCTATGTATGTCATTTCCTGTCCACTCTTTAATACCAATATCCAATGAATGAGTCAAATTGCAACAAAATTGTAATTTGAAGAGGCAAAGTGTCACAAAAAGATAGTTTGAGAGTATTTTTTGCAAATAATAGTTTAGAAAAATATGAGCATTTCAGGTCCAAACACATGCATGTGTATGGCTACAAATCCCTTTGGCTACCGGAAGGGACTTTTTGCATATTGGTAGTGTAGGAAGTAAGTGTATTTTTCCCTTTTCTTTTTTATGAATTGCCAATATTTCTTATGTTCCTTATCTTCTAAAAATGATAAAAATTAAAAAATAAAATCTAGATTGAAAATAACAATTAAGTTTTAGGAACTCTATCATAGAATTAGCATAGAAAGCCAGGAGACCTTGATAAAGAAATTTATCAATGTTGATAACAATAAATGAATAATTGTATCCCTCTTTTCTTTGTCTTAAACATTACTGCATACATTTGCTTTGCTTGGTTTGTTCGGTAGAAAGTTGTGAAGTGCGAACCATCTTTAAAGGTCTTTGCAGTGGTCCTGAGGCCATGAATGTGGGAAGAACCGTCTTTAGAAGGCCTTTCAATTCATCATGGCTGATAAGAAGCTGGTCTTTGGAGATTAGATGCTGACTCTTTATCTTCCAAGAATCCTCCTCCAATGCTTCTCGCTCCACTTTCTCTTCGTGGGTACTTCCCATATTCCTTGTTCTATCACTTCTCGCGTGCATTCAAACGCCAAAGCACTCTGAAACCCGCTACAACGTTTCATAAGGTAATCCCACTTTGCAATTCTTTTTTGCAAAACCATGTTTTGCTCGGAATAAATTTAGCTGGTTTTAGTAACACCGCCGTATCCCATGCGTTCGACGAATTTCCAGTCCAAGAAAATGAAGAAAATTCAAAGGGATTTGATTTCTTCCATATCATGGAAGAGCGTGGGATTCGTGCGAATTTTCAGACCTATCTATGGCTTTTGGAAGGGTGTTTAAATTCTGGGTCTTTATTATGTGGGCAGAAGCTTCACGGAAAGATTTTGAAGTTGGGTTTTGATTCGGAACATGTTTTGTGTGACCGAATTATCGATTTCTATATTGCGGGCGGTGATTTAGATGGTGCAGTTAAGGTTTTTGATGATATGCATAATAGAAGTGTATCTTCCTGGAATAAAATAATTAATGGGCTTGGTGTGAACAAGTGGAGTGGTCGGGTATTGGGTCTCTTTTGCCGAATGATAGCTGAGAATGTGAATCCGAATGAAACAACATTTGCTGGAATTTTAAGGGCGTGTAGTGGTGGTAATGTTGCTTTCCAGTATGTGGAGCAGATTCATGCTAGGATTATTTATCATGGTTTTGGTGCTAGCACGCTTGTATGTAACCTGTTGATTGATTGGTATTCGAAAAATGGCTTCATAGATTATGCTAAAAAGATCTTTGATAGATTATATTTGAAGGATAGCGTTTCTTGGGTGGCGATGATGTCAGGTTTATCTCAGAATGGACATGAAGTAGAATCTATTCTCCTATTTTGCCAGATGCATACATCAGGAATTGCCCCTACTCCTTATATCTTTTCAAGCGTTCTAAGTGCATGCACCAAGATAGAGTTGTTTGAGGTGGGAGAGCAGCTTCATGGCCTTGTTTTTAAGGGGGGATTTTCTTCTGAGATGTACGTGTGCAATGCTCTTGTGACATTGTATTCCCGCTCAGGAAACTTGATATCTGCCGAACAGATTTTCAGCACAATGCGATACAGGGACAGGGTTTCATATAATTCACTCATCTCAGGGCTAGCTCAGTGTGAATTTAGTGATAGAGCTCTCGAATTGTTTAAAAAAATGCAGCTTGATTGCTTGAAACCAGATTGTGTTACAGTTGCAAGTTTGTTGAGTGCCAGTGCATCTGTTGGAGCTCTCCATACAGGGAGGCAACTCCACTCATATGCCATAAAATCTGGAATGTCTTCAGATATTATTCTTGAAGGTTCTCTTCTGGATCTTTATGTGAAGTGCTCAGATATAGATACTGCCCATGAATTTTTCCTTACAACAGAGACTGAAAATGTGGTCCTATGGAACGTTATGTTGGTTGCTTATGGGCAGTTAGGTAATCTGAGTGATTCGTTTGAGATATTTAGACAGATGCAGATTGAAGGCATGATACCCAATCAATTCACTTATCCAAGCATACTGAGAACCTGTACCTCTTCTGGAGCTCTTGATCTAGGAGCGCAGATTCATACTCAAGTCATGAAGACTGGCTTTCAGCCAAATGTGTATGTCTGTAGTGTGCTCATAGATATGTATGCTAAGCTTGGAAAACTTGATACTGCCCTGCAAATTCTCAGAAGATTAACTGAGAAAGATGTTGTCTCTTGGACTGCTATGATTGCAGGCTATGCACAGCATGATATGTTTGCCGAAGCTCTTAAACTTTTTGAAGAAATGCAGAATCAAGGCATCCGATCTGATAATATAGGATTTTCAAGTGCAATTAATGCATGTGCCGGTATTCAAGCACTCAATCAAGGACGACAAATCCACGCTCAATCGTGTGTCTCTGGTTACTCAGATGATCTTTCAATCAATAATGTACTAGTTAGTCTTTATGCTAGATGTGGTAGAATAGAAGAAGCATACTTAGCATTTGAGAAAATTGAGGATAAAGATAATATATCATGGAATGCATTGATATCAGGGTATGCACAGAGTGGGTACTGTGAGGAAGCACTGCAGGTATTTGCTCAAATGAACAAAGCTGGAGTAGAAGTTAATCTTTTCACATTTGGCTCTGCAGTTAGTGCAGCTGCCAATCTAGCAAATTCTAAACAAGGGAAGCAGATCCATGCTATGATTCTAAAAACTGGGTATGATTCAGAAACTGAGATTTCTAATGTATTAATCACATTGTATGCCAAGTGTGGTAGTATGGATGATGCCAAGAGAGAGTTTCATGCAATGGTTGAAAAAAATGAGGTCTCGTGGAATGCCTTGATTACAGGCTATTCTCAACATGGATGTGGTATTGAAGCACTACATCTTTTCAAGGAGATGAAAAGGCTTGGTATGATGCCTAACCATGTTACCTTTGTGGGAGTTTTGTCAGCCTGTAGCCATGTGGGTATGGTGAACGAGGGTCTTGGCTACTTTAAATCCATGAGTAAAGAGCATGGCTTAGTGCCTAAACCTGAGCATTATGTTTGTGTTGTGGATCTTCTTGGCCGGGCTGGTTTTTTAAGCCGTGCAAGAAAATTCATAGAGGATATGCCAATTAAACCAGATGCAATGATTTGGAGGACCCTCTTAAGTGCTTGTATAGTTCATAAGAACATGGAAATTGGAGAGTTTGCTGCCCATCATCTTCTAGAATTAGAACCTGAAGATTCAGCTACTTATGTTCTCTTATCAAATATATATGCAGTCTCTGGGAAATGGGACAGTAGGGATAGGACAAGGCAAATGATGAAAGACAGGGGTGTGAAGAAAGAGCCCGGTCGTAGCTGGATTGAAGTTAAGAACTCAGTTCATGCATTCTTTGTTGGTGACCGTCTCCATCCGCTAGCAGATAAGGTATATGAATATTTAGGAGAATTGAATAAACAGGCAGGTGAAATTGGTTATGTGCAGGACCGCTATACCCTTTTGAACGATGTGGAGCAAGGGCAGAAGGATCCAACAGTACATATTCATAGTGAGAAATTGGCAATTGCTTTTGGACTCCTTAGCTTGTCAAATGCAATTCCTGTACGTGTTTTTAAGAATCTTCGTGTCTGTAATGATTGCCATAATTGGATTAAGTATGTGTCAAAGATTTCAAATCGAGCTATTGTAGTAAGGGATACATATCGTTTTCATCATTTTGAAGGTGGTATATGTTCATGTAGAGATTACTGGTAAGTATGACAGAAGAAAGTTGATCAAGAAAAGAGGAAATTCATTGGATCATGCAAAACACATTAAATGTCAGAGTATGATTGTACCCTCTACTCGGGTCCTTACTTGAGGACTGTGGTAAGACCTCCAGTCTCAACTTAATTTTTGATTGCTAATTTTTGTTTCGTTGGTCCCTCAATCAGATTCCAAGCATTTTAATTGTTTCTCTATTATTTTTGAACACTTGTGCAAATTATATATTTTCCATTGTTCTCTCTCTGTCTTCCCAGGTGAATAAAACAGCAGATCTTGTTGATGACACAAGCTTAGTATATCGGTAGTAGAAATTGGCGCTTTCAAGATTTTCCATATATTTGAGGGACTTGGGATCGTTGATGGTGACTCCAGGAGATATGGCAAGACTTCCTTTTTTTTAAAATTTCTGGAGCTTTAAAAAGGTAACCTGTCAGGCACTGTTGTTTTCAGGGAAAGCAAATAATAAGTTAACTTGGACTGGGAGGTCACGACCAAGGATTGAGGTCTCTATTCCATCAATCAGGCCACTCATTCAAAATGAACAGTCTATATTGAGCCACATAAGCACTAAAAATGTCAAAAAAAAAAAACAAAAAAGCAAAAGAAGTTAAGGGATCGCCGACCACTCCAAGAGGGTGACTGAGGTGGTCTAACCACTCCCTCACCCTTTAAAAGGGTGAACCCCTTAGGGTGGCTGACCACCCCTATGAAGGCATGAGGGTGGACGACCACCCCTTAAAGCCTTTTTTGTTGTTTTGCCGCCACCCCGACTACTCAAGTAGCCAAGGGGTGAGGTGATGGTCGGCCCACCCAAGCACCCCTTGAAATGGCCGACCACCTCTTAAACTTCGTTTGCTTTTTTATTTTTTTATGCTTACGTGGCTCAATCAAAAGACCGTTTATTTTTAATGAACGACCAGAGTTAAGGAAATTGTAGGCATGGCTGGGACCAAGTTGAAGCTTGGGGGAAACTTTTTTTTTCTTTCAAAAATGCCTCTATATTATATGTTTTTTTTTTAATGGAATAGACCTCTAAAATTAACCTTTTACCCCCCAAAAAATGTTCTTTTTAGTATTTAATTTTTCCCGCACCTAAGATTTTAGTTCCACCCCTTATTGTAGGAACCTAGATCTGAGGACCAAAGCTTCTTTTTGTTTTTCCTATAAATTGTGATTTACGATGTAGCTTAACATACCAAAGCCTTTATTTGGGCCATTCAGTTCTTTGTACTTTATTTTATTCTTATTTAGAGCAATGGCTACTGTCATTTCTAATATATTATTCTCATTAGGAAAGTGTATGGATTCTTGAGCAGAACTAAGGAGTAAACTCAAAGTTTCAGAATTAAATGTCAGAAACTGTTGGAACGCGCTAACCAGTAGAGTATATTCTTCATATTTTGATCTTTTCTCAAATTTGATGTTCTTTCTCAGGTGAATAAACAGCAGATCCTTTCACGTTCTATTGGGCATTAGGCTATTAGCTATCGGACATCTGGACTAATCCAAAGTGCCTAACCCGATGCCTCTCCCAGCTTTTACATATAATGGTACTGCGACTGGGGGGTGGCTTTGCTGATAGCGTAGGAGATATGGCGAGGCTTATTCCTTCCTATTTCTGGATCTTTGAAATGGTAAGCAGTCCAATATTTTTCTTTTCTTTAGATTTCTAATGCTCTGGAATGCTAGAAACACTCGCCCGGTTTGAGAAGTTAACTTCTTGAATAAACCATTAATTTCATCATTCAGAATCAATCCTTAATTCACCTCCTCACCTGAAGACCTGAAATTGTCCAGAATCAATGGATTTTCAAGCACATATTGAAGCCAATATTGATGGAAAAGGGCAGGCCTACTCTCATCCCAGGTTAGTTTCTTCTTCCAAATTTGTCATAATGCTTTGCTGACTTTGCTAAAATCTGCTAATTTAAACTCAAATATAACAAATGTATAAATGGTATTGAATTTTCAAATAAAGTAAATTATTAAAGTAGTAAAGTTACTAAAATGATCTTCATTGAATTTTTAAAGTCGGAAGTAGTTTAAGAACATCCTAAAATTTAATAGATGACCAATAATATAAGACAAAGGATATATTATGTTTAGCTTACACGTCCATCCTAATAAGGTGATGCCTAGCAACTAGTTGGGCTCCATTTATTAAAATTTTCAGCTTTTCTCTTTTGTTTTTTTATTCTTAAAACAAAAAAAATTAATAAACAATTTAAAACACAAAACACACAAAATTGTTTTCATCTTTATGTTACATCGTTACAATTTTTTAAATAAAAAACAAAAAACACTCCTCAAAACATATTAACAAACATAACCTTAATTTTACATTAAATACAAATTTGATTCGTGTGGTTAATCACTTTATCATAGAGAAAAAAAAAAAGAGTGGTTGTGGGGAAAAAAAACATCTTCGTGGCTGGTGGTGTTAGTGTTACCTGCAACCCAATCCCACCCCACCTTCGCCGAAGTATTTTATGCCTGCCGAAGTGTTCCGGAGGATGGGGAAGTTCCTTCCCATCCATAAGGGAAAAATGGTGGGCTGTGAGATTTCTACTAAATGTAAAATTAGTTTATGTAGTTGGTGTAAATTATAAATCACTTTATATGGTATTAAAATAAATTCAGAGATCCTTATAGTATGCAAAAAAAACCATTTAGTCTCTGAAGGCACATTCTGTTAAAATATTTGATGAATTTTGTTAGTTGCTACATCAACACTAATAAAATGACGACACCTATTACTTTTAATAAATAATATATAAAGTTATAAATTAAAAAATTATTATTATTTTTTTAAAAAAATTTATGGGATAACCTGCGGCCACCCCCAGAGGTGGGGGTAGCTCAAAGGCCACCCCTAGATTAGGCTAGGGAGCTTGCAACACTATCACTATATTTTATGCCAAGTTTTTCCCTTTTTTTTTGGCATGCTGGGAATATTACTCTTATTGGCTTATTCGTCACCTCAGGGTGGCACCCCCAACTTGATATAGGGGTGCCCTTGGAGGGCCCCCCACCTCTTGGGTGGCTCGCAGGCTAGCCCACAAAATGGGATGATAGTCACCCGTTTGCTTTTATTTTATTTTTAATAAAAAAGAATTTAATTTTTTATATTTATATATTTTTTTTATTAAAGTAATACATGTTGTCATTTTATTAATACTGACATAGTATTTAATGAAATTTATCAAATATTTTAATAAAATTTAATTTCAAATACTAAATTATTTTTTTGACATACCATAAAAATTAAATTCTTTATGGTTTTGAACTGTGGAGTTCAAATAATTAACCAAAAGAGCCTCGTGTATGCAGTGACGCAATGAATCTTTGGCGTTAAAGAGCCTTCCGTATGCAGTGATGCAACCACTTTGTCCCGTCATCAAGCGGTAACATAGTGCAACGTCATTATTGTCCCACTCGAGGCTACGTTAATTCTCTAACAATGGAGGGCAGTTTTGGCATTCTCAAGAGCCATAGGTTTGCAGTGATGCAAGCAACTTCCTGTGGCTATCAAACTTTTGACCCATTTTGCCAAAAAATAAAAAAAAAAAAAATGAAAAAGAGAGAATTAAACCATTTCGCTCGGGAAAAGAGGAGTTGACATTTCTACATTCAGATCTATGTAGCCGGCGAATCTCTCACGAGTCCTTTCGTGGTTTTCAATTATAAAAGCATCTCATATCCTCTCGATCATTTCTTAATCCCAAACCCAAAACAATCAAATACGATTTTCATTGAATCTCCGTTATGGCTGGGGAAATTACCACGGAACACGCTTCCTCTTCTTCTCGACTTGATGGCCGGGTAGCAATCGTAACCGGCGCCTCACGTGGCATTGGCCGTGCCATCGCCATCCACCTACACTCCCTTGGTGCAAGGGTTGTCCTCAATTATGCTTCAAGCTCAGCAAAAGCAGATCTTCTAGCGTCTGAGCTCAACGCCTCAGCTACCGTTTCTCAGCCTCAAGCAATCGCAGTTCGAGCAGATGTTTCAGACCCAGATCAGGTGAAGCTGCTCTTTGATAGGGCTGAACAAGAATTTGGCTCAATCCATATCCTTGTAAATTGTGCTGGGGTGCTTGATCCTAAGTACCCAACTTTGGCCAATACGACAGTGGAGGATTGGGATATGACATTTAATATCAACACCAAAGGTGGATTCTTCTGCCTTAGAGAGGCTGCTAATCGGTTGAAGCGTGGAGGCAGTGGAAGAATCATCATGATATCAACCTCGGTTGTTGGATCACTTCCACCAGGGTACGCAGCTTATGCAGCCTCCAAGGCAGCCGTAGAGACCATGACAAAGATAGTGGCCAAGGAGCTCAAGGGTACGGGAGTAACTGCCAACGTTGTTGCACCAGGGCCTGTGGCAACTGACATGTTCTTTGAGGGTAAATCTGAGGAGATGATCAAGAGGATTGTGGATGCCTGTCCTCTAGGCCGTCTTGGGGAGCCCAAGGATGTAACTCACCTCGTAGGATTTTTAGCTAGTGATTCTGGGGAGTGGATTAATGGGCAGGTCATTAGGGTGAATGGAGGATTTGTTGTTTGAACATCTCTCTCCAGCTTCCACGCCTTCTAGTCCTGCTCTGTTTTTCTTTTCTTTTCTTTTCTTTTCTTTTTACTTTCATTTCATTTCTCTTCAAATCCTCTTCTCGTGTCTGCTCTTTGCTGAATTTGTGTATTCATTTTCTGTTGGTATGGTATCTATGAATGAATTGGAAGGTGAAACTTTAATAGCAGAATGTGTCAAAGAAACCTGACGCAGTTATTTCCCAACAAATTTATAACTGGCCAAATGTAGAGAAAAGCAGGGGCGGCTGTCAAAGCCTCAAAGGCTTGCTTGGATAGATATAGATAGGCCTCCTAAAAGGACGTCTCCAGCAAAATTGCTTAGGATCTCTTTGCAATTCTTTGAAATATTTATCTGCTGCAGAGAGGACAAGGTGTATCTATCTCCGGCCGGTTGCACCTGCAATCTAGTGGTTTGCAAAGGAAAATGACGCAATGGCTGACGTACTCTTTCAAATGACGCAATGTCTGACGTACTCTTTCAAATGATTCCATAGCATTAAAAGATTCTAAACTACTTTTATGATAGAATATGGAGTCGTAATGAAAAATGCACTTATAAATGTCTCCCATTACATCGGACGCCAGTACTCTTGTATTGAAAAGATAAGAATCCTTCTCGTTCTCTCTGGTTTTTAACCTTTTTTGTTATTATGGCTTCAGAAACCAGCAATGCTGCTAACACAGCCCCAACCCCAACAACAACCCCATCTTTACCACTCCAAGACCGAGTTGCCGTCGTGACCGGGGCCTCCCGAGGGATCGGCCAAGCCATTGCGCATCACTTAGCCTCTCTCGGCGCTAAACTTGTCGTCAACTACACCTCCAACTCAACCCAAGCCGACCTTGTAGCCTCCGAGATCAACTCCTCCTCTAGTTCTCCCAACACCCCACTAGCCATCACGGTCCGTGCTGATGTGTCCGACCCAACCCAGGTCAAGTCTCTCTTCGACAAAGCCCAGGAGGTATTCAACTCGCCCGTCCACATCTTGGTCAACTCCGCAGGAGTTGCAGACTCCAAGCACTCAACGCTTGCTAATACTTCTGTGGAGGATTTTGATCATATCTTCAGGTAACTCTTTGCACCAAAACACGTACGTGAATCTATCCTTTATATCCTCGTTACATATCTGAATCATACAGGCCAGTTAACATGGTCAGGGAATCCAAATTATAAACGTTTTATTCTCAAACAACAACAACAAAAGATAATAATAATTATTAAGCCACATGTTGAACACAAGTCCGGTTAATATTCCAAAAATCTAATCAAGTCTGTATGCGCTTGTTTTAGTGTGAATGCTAGAGGGGCATTCTTGTGCTCTAGAGAGGCAGCAAACCGGCTCAAACGCGGTGGTGGGGGTCGAATCATACTTGTGTCGTCGTCCTTGGTGGGTGCATTGAAGCCATGTAGTGGCGCATACACAGCATCAAAGGCCGCGGTGGAGACTATGACAAAGATATTGGCAAAGGAGCTCAAGGGTAGTGGAATAACTGTAAATTGTGTAGCGCCGGGGCCAATTGCTACAGAATTATTTTTCGCTGGAAAGACAGAGGAGCAGGTGAAGAGGGTGATTGAGGAATGCCCCCTTGGCAGGCTGGGTGAGACCAAAGATGTGGCTCCTGTCGTTGGGTTTTTGGCTACTGATGCCAGTGAGTGGGTTAATGGGCAGGTTATTCGTGTTAATGGTGGCTATGTTTAATATGATTATGTCTTTAAAACATGAAATATGTAGCAGCTACGTTCTATAAGCTTTCTGCTTGTAATGGTAATTAGGTAGCAGATGGGTCGGTGACCTGCGTTAGTTTGTATCTTTAATTAGCTCAATAAAGGCATTGTTGAGGAGAAGAAGAAGAAGAACAGCCGAACAGGAGTGGACGGCTCACCTCCAATTTGAGATATTTTTCAATATGCTCCATTCAAGTGTGCCCTTTTTTTTTTCTTCATAAAATTCGATTTCAATTAATAGTCCTACTCCATATTGATCCATAAGAGCTCTCTCGAAATATCACTCATCTATAATTTCCAAAATTTAATCAAAATGAATGTGTATTGCAACTGAATTTGTTTGGTTGCAGCCATAACATCATCATTAGAGCCGGGACAAGAATTTTAGTGTGGGGGAGACAAAACACCAAAAATAAAATAAAATAAAATAAAATAAAATAAATAAATAAAATTGGGGGAGAGAGGGAAGTAAACTAAGTTTTAGCGATCAAAGGATGTTTATGAAATTCTTGGAGGACCGTTAGTCAATTAATGGTCCATCGATCAATGAACTCCTCATCTGTTGGTTGGAATTTCATCATTTAGCGATTCATTAGAAGGGTCCATGCTGATGGGACACTCGATTCATCTTGAAGGTGGGCAGATGGGGCTCTATGGGCCCAAGGGATAACAGGCCTTAGTGAGCGTTATTGCGCCCCACTAGA
Organism: Betula pendula; assembly: GCA_900184695.1. Taxonomy (NCBI): domain Eukaryota; kingdom Viridiplantae; phylum Streptophyta; class Magnoliopsida; order Fagales; family Betulaceae; genus Betula; species Betula pendula. The sequence goes on along the minus strand of FXXK01000083.1, from coordinate 203,016 downwards.
CTTTATTTTATGTCACCAAGACCAAAGTTATAATATTATATATAATCCAAATATTACTATTAAATAATTATATTCATAATTTTATATTAACTTTAAGTTTTTGAAATAAATAATAATTTAATATGCAAAAAAAAAGGAAAGGAAAAATAGTGACGGTGTTGGCCTTGATTAAATGAAATAAGCTAAAATTATACCATCTCACTGATTGAATTTGTGACAAATTGAAAATCAATCAGAGGGTGAATACGTCAATTCACTTATAGAGGGGAAGATATTCGAGAATATTTGAAAATAAATTATGTGGTAATGGTTTTTTCCGTGAGAGAGCTGTTTTGCAACTCTTCAAAGTTTCATACTGTACAAGTACAACACTGCATTGAGTAACTGAACTTGGAAACCGAATCGAAACAAAGACAAAAGAGAAAGTCCTGTTTTTTAATCAATTTATCGCCCAACTATCAACGTTGTAGATTTTATGAATGGCACAGTTCATAACACAGGGATGCTTGAAGCTGCTCTTCAGTGGCGAGGGAGTGTCACTTGGGTTGGAACCCAAAGACCCATTTCACTCTAAGCTCAAATCGGTTCAAACCCACATGCACAGGCTCAGGTTTCTTGGCTCTACAACTCGACTTTTCTCTTCTTCTTCTTCTTCATCCGTGAACAACAAGTCCAGCAATTTCAGTGCGGAGGCAAGCCTTAATGTTAGTGATGAAGAAGACGTTTATGACGAGGATGATGGTGTTGACTATGATGATGAGTTTGAGAGTGATGATTTGGCAGATTTCAGAGGGTTGGTCTTGGACATCTCATACAGGTCGGTTTCTTTTTTATGACCCACTTACTTATTATATTCTATTTTTTCAATTTTTTATTCTTTGTTTAGTGGATGTTTTTTTTAATTAAACTAAGAAATCTTTTAAGCACAGTAGAATTAACTAATTCGTTGATCTCTTTGCTGACAATTTCATCAATCTGCATTTGGGTTGTTTCTGGCTCTAATTTATGTATTCTGTTCTAGGTCAAAAGTTTTTACGCATTTTACATGTATAAAAATTGTCTGCCGTCAAGCATTGTCACAGAAAGTTCAGAAAGTTCAGTTCAGGCAATTTTCTCCCAAAAGCTCAAATAGTTCTAGATATGTAAGAGATAGATTCAGGGAAAATATTTAATAAAAACCATATAAAAGAATGTAAGATCCTGTCAGCATAATGAAATTGAAGAACAAAAGATGAGGTACACTCTTATTTGTTTTGCAAATTTATCAAAGAAAGAAATCTAGAAACACTGAAACAGGGTCATGGACCTAATGTTTATGCCACACACTAAGTCATTTCTTGACAAAATATCCCCCAGTTTAACATTTTTTATGTTTAAAGAGATGATCTCATATGAAACTTTTTACCTAGAACGGTCTGACTCTTAACCTGACTTCTGTAAGAAGATTAATTTACCTCTTCCCTGGATGCTGTGGAGTTTGGGTAGTTAGTACTTTTTGCATTAGGTTATCTCTGTGCTTTTTTCATCAAATTATTACTTTTCATGACTGGAATAAGGCAGAAAGGGAAGAACCTCGAAAATTTGTAGTTTAACTTAATTTGCTTATGTTCATATGGCTGCAAATTTGTGAGCATTTATTCTTGGGTGCTTAAGAGCTTGAGTTAATTCTTCTTTTTCTCTTTCCTTTCTACCACTCCAGAAGGATTTTGCATGGTTGTTTGCTTAAGGTTCTGATAACTGTTGTCCTATGCCAGGCCAATCAATGTCGTCTGCTGGAGGCGTGCTATTTGTTTGGAATTCATGGAGAAGGTTAGATTGCTTTGATCACTTATTCATGTTGGAGTTTTGGACGTTAGCAAAGTAACCTTTCTGGTATTATCATTCGAGCTCTTTATGCAATTACTTACTTTTCATGGAAACTTTATTTTATCAAAAAATGAGGAAACCTTGGATATCATTCAAGTATAAAACTTTTTGATCAGTGAATAGCATGTTTAGTCTGTCAAAATGGTTAATTAATAGCCTTCAAGTGCTTTGCTAGGTCAGTGTGTTACACATCTAAATTTTTACTACTTTGCATCTGCAATCACAACATAAATGCTATCTTTCTCTGTACTGAATAGTCCTTCTGTCTAAATTGTCATCGGAAGTTGGGACTTAACCTGCTTCTCCTTTCTCCCAGTATGTACGCACGCTCACAGACAAAGACTGATTTTTTATTTTTTGGTAATTCACTAGGAACATATACTTATGAGATAAGCCTGTTTAACGTTTCAGTATTATACTTATTTTTATCCAGGCGGATGTGCTAGAATATTATGATCAGACAGTTAATTCCCCAAGTGGATCCTTCTACATACCAGCGGTCTTGAGGGTATGCAATCAAGGAGTACTTTTGGTTTATTAATATTTGTTTTGCTTTGCTCCTGGGATTATACTATTGCTGTTGGTTCTTTGACACCTTTTTATTTTGTTTTGTTTGATTTTTTATTTCTTAGAATTCTGGCTTTCCCCTCTTTACTGTACCTGTGTCCTCTAGTCCACTTAAACTGACCATTTCCAATTCTGCTTCCAGGTTCCCAATTTACTGCAGGTTATAAGGAGGAGAAGAATCAAGAGCACCCTTAGTCGTAGAAACATACTAAATCGGGACGATTACACTTGTCAGTAAGTAATTTGCTCATTAGCGTTGTTGCTTAACTTAAATTAGTTTAATTTTGTAAGCAAACAATATTTTGCAGATCAACACAGTGTTATGTGCTTACCCAGTTGTAATGGTTATTATTATTTTTATTATTTGTAATTGTGGTTTATAAATTTAGTTGGAGTTGGAAACTCTTTATGAGCCTCAAGTATGGCTCTCAGGCAAACCCTCGTGGATTAGAGTTATTTCTCTCTCTTTCTTACTTTTGGGTTCTCTGTGATAACCTATTCTCTGCTGCTGTAATGCAACCTCTCCTTTTGTGATGAAAATTCCACTTTCGAATGATTATTGCTAATTATTTTCTGGAGATACCAGAAGCATAATGTCATCTGGTTTCTTGCTTATATTTGGAATACAGACCTAAATACGGGAAATTATTGGTTAAATTCAAACTTGGTGTAGCACCAAAACCTCTTTTAGGTTTTCTGTTTTCTTTGCCTTGAATTAATTCCTTTTTTTCCAATGAAGTTTTTAAGTGTATGATAAACTTCAGCCTTTCAGTGTGATAGTAGTATGCTGCCATTTAAGATGTTATGTCACATAGCTTGTATACCAAGTGACTTATATGTCCTTTCTCAACAGGTATTGTTCTTCACGTGAAAATTTAACCATTGACCATGTTTTTCCAGCTGCACGTGGCGGAGAATGGAACTGGGAAAATCTGGTAAGACAATATATTAGACAGATTTGTAACTAAACGTTACACCAACTGTCATTCATATTGTTTATCCAAAACTCCGAGGTGGTGCTTTATAGACAGACTCTTTTAGTTACTTTTATTGTTATAATCAATAGGGAAACAAAAATGTTAAGAGAGTAGTGTAAAGGACCGGAGGAGGTTTTTCTGAGAACATGAAAATCAGAAGAGATTATAACAAAAACAGCACTACAGAGACCACATTTAGTTGATGTCAAGTCTTCAACAAAACATTTTTAGGTATTGCCACCTCCCTTAACAGACCAATGCGCCTTCGTGTTTGCCCAGCAAGGAATCCCTTACATATTTAAATAGACTGCTTACAATTTCAACCAGTTCATATAACAAATATCCCTGTTTCCAGTAATTTCATATTCAGTTAGTCCTCTGCTTCTTCACAACACTCTTTGAATATTACTTCCTCAAGAGGATTAGATTATTCCCTCTTCTCACCCTTATAGATTAATAGTGTGCCAGAATACACTTTGCTTCATAAAACCAGGGAACCATATCATTGTTGTAATAATTGGTACTGTAACTATGTTTTACCATATCGACAATAGGTTCTAGGCTATGTGGAGGAACCCTGGTTATTCATGATGACATTGTCAAATTTTTTGGTTTTTGATATTGATGGGTTATGTGGAGCCTGATCTCTTTGTGGAGTCTTCAAGAGGTCTGTAGGCGAAGAGAAAAACTTTGCTTGATTTTCGCTTGACGGTCGCTTGAGTGAGCAGAAGATAGAAATTTCACTCGAGCCTCACTCGACAGTTGCTCGAGCAAGCAGCATACAAAAACTCCGCTCGAGTTTCACTCGACGGTTGCTCGAGCGAGGTTGCGACAAAGCAGTGGACAGAAACTCCGCACGACAATGGCTCGAACGAGTTTGCGGGAATTTAGAAATTTTGACATTTGACCTCAGGTTAGCAAACTTGAATTCTTTCATAATCATAGTGAGACATTGTGGCAACTCTATGGATGTAGCCCTAGTTTGAGTGAACTACGTGAGTGTAAAAAGATTGAGTGACTTGAGTCCCACCTTGGAAACATGTCACAAGCGTGAGTAATTTCTATAACATAGTTGAACCTAAACCCATAGGCTTAAGCTTTTGGGTTGAATGGTGTTTCAATATACTATATTATGGTCTCACTAAAAGACTCCCCAAGGTGTCAATCTTCTTAACAAGTTCTATCAAAGTCAATGGTGGTGTGCGGCATGGTGGAGTGTCGTAGGCATTGACAAAGGTCCCTAGAATAGAGACAAAAGTACGGGCATGGACAAAGGTCCCTGGAGTAAGGGACAAAGTTTCATGGCACAAGCACAAACGAGTCCTAGGAATAGGGACAAGGTGCATGGTGTGGGTAAACCCACATAACGCACAAATGATCCTGGACACAGCCATAAAGTTGAAAACTTTTGTTTAAGGGGAAGCATAGCAATGTGGTGATGAATTCACACGTGAGGGGAAGATTATTGAGTATACACTTGTGAGTGAGAGTAAAGAGATTGAGTCTTACATTGGAAATATATCACAAATGTGAGTGGTTAATACAACACAGTTAGGCTCAAACTCATAGGCTTAAGCTTTGGGTTAAGTAGTGTCCAACATGTCATATTATGGTCTCAATAAAAGAATCCCCAAGGTTTCAATCTTCCTAACAAATATTTGGTTGAATAAAGCTGGTGTAGTTGATGAATACGTATAGAGAATATAAAAGTGAATGTTTCGATTCTGGTAGGTTTCCTATGTTTTTAGTCATTTACCTCTTGAGTTCATGGCAGAGGTCAATTGACATTTTCAAGAGACAGCAGTGCTGCTACTGTGCTTGTAACCATAAGCAATATAAAGGCTGTTACTATACTAAGTTTTGGATACTAAAGAGTAAAATATGCATTAAAATTTGAAAATGGAAAAAGATGGAAGCTCCACCGGTACGTCAAGCCCTCAATAAACCACCTCTTATGGTTGCATCCAAAAACTCCAAAGAAGATGGAGGAGGAGGGATTGTATCATAAATTCATTTCAATTAAGTTATAAGAAATCCATCCTTGATCTTAGTGAGACGATACTCCATTCTGTCAATTGACCATTTTCTGGGTTCTGTTTTTCATCTCACTTGATTGCTATTACGAAGAAAAATAATAATATGAAGTTGACTGAAAACCCTAATTGAGGACTATGTTAAAATAAAGTTAGAAAAGTAGTTCTAAAATGATTGCATTAATCCTGAAGTATCATTTAACTGCTACCCATGGCCTTAAAAAAAATTTGGGAACAAATATGGTTCTGGAAATCACAAATCACATTAGAAGAACTTTTCATGATATAGAAGAGCTTTCCGTGTTAGAAAACGTGTAATGAAACGTTACATTTCACTGCAAAGAAAACATCAATATTGGGGTGGGGGTTCTCTTCCTATAACTTCAGGAGGTCTGAGACATGGGAATTTGATATCAAGGAAGAGAGTTTCTGCTAACTATAGTTTCATCGGACAACCATTCACTTCCTACAAACAAACTTCACTCATGGTGCGTGCTTCTTTTAAATTATAGGTTACTGCTTGTGCCAAATGCAATTCAAAGAAAGGTCGAAAAACTTTAGAGGAAGCAAATATGAAGCTGATTAACGTCCCAAAGGTAATAATCCTTTACCATGCTCGTCTTCTTATATTATAGTTAATTGTAAGTTTTCTTGTTTAGTTGAAAATAATTTCACTGTAAATGAGATTCCTGTTACAGAATAATTCAGTAATTGAAACATAACAAATATTCAAAGATATAGCTGAAAAATAATGAAGTCATATCCTGAATCGTTCAGGTACCAAAAGACTATGACATAGTTGCCATACCACTGACAAGTGCAGCGTTAAAGATGCTGACAATGAGAAAGGGGACGCCTGAAGAATGGCGTCAATATCTGTCAAAGCCGTACTCAGAGCCATGAGGTTACCCGTGGTTGGGTTGCAGTTGTATATTCCTGTGCTTTGTACAGATTGAATCGTTCTCATTCTTAATGCTGAAGTCACCCAAAAGAACCTCAAATTTTATGTAATCCATTGCGGTGCAAGCATTTTACTTTCTTTCCTTCAGAAATTGTAAGAAATCTATGTATATTAATCATCTATCAAATGTAGTATTTCGTTTCTTGCTTTTAAGTTTTAACCTTTTCGTTTTATGTTTCAAACTAAGGCACTGAATTTACACAGAACTGATTTCACCCTTTCTTCTTTGTGTTGATTTTTTTTTTCTTTGCTTCATAGAGAATTAGGTGCTCAGAATTGATATGATTTTCTTTTTTTTTTATTCGTTTTCCCTATGATTTTCCTTCTCATCCATACAGGCATTTTGTAGCCCAAAATATGATTCCATAAGGGGAAGGATGATTGTGTCAAGTGTGGATCAAGGCTGGTGATAGGATCCGTCCACTATTAAGCGTTGGGGAATAACTCATTAATATGTGCCAGGACTGCGGCTACTCCCCTTCTACAAGCTGCATCTGATTCAAGTTGGTGCAATTAAACTATTTGATGATATTTCGTATTGACTTTTGATTCATATAGAATCTCTGACATGTATGGATGGCATTGCTCAGAAGTTCTTGCTTAAAAGGCAATTAGAATTGTTCGCATGGATGTGATGTTTTGATTGATTGACAATTGCAAATACTCTGCTTCACTGGAATTTTTGAGGGGTTGATACTTCTTAAACTATGTTAGTCGGTAATGAATTACTTCAACGTATGATTTCTCTCAACTCAACTCAAGGCAGCGAGACATTAGTCCCAACTTCTTGGCACCTGCTAAATGTATCATCATCTCAAACTGCCTCAAATGTCGTTTGAGCATTTCCATGTGAACCATATAACTACCTGTACCTTGAAACTCACAATTATTATTAAAAGGTTGATAACAAGTCATAAGGACGGCATCCAACTACGTCAAAGTCGGATGAGGTTCCAGCCGAGTGCTCCTGGGAGGCTTCCTGAGAGGCTCAGTTGCAACCCCCGTCCGGACGAGTTTGCAGCTGAGCTCCCCTGATGCTCCCATCCTTTAGATGTAGATTTTATTTTTGGGGGACAGGGGATGAAAAGAAAGAAACAGGAGCGAAGGTATTGCCAATTGCCATGCTTGAGGACTTTCCAGCATATGGATGGACAGAATCATACCCTGAGAAGCATTTTTTTTTATCTTACCTAATTATATTTATTCATATATTCTCTAAAGTTGAAGAGTCATCACCCATCCACTTACAATAATTGCTTGCGATGGATGTCCCACATAATTTGTAGCCGTTGGGTGTAGTCTGTCCCCAGTGCCATTATTCAATCTCACAGCAGCAAGAGGAATCCTCAACTAGTCAAGAGTCAATTTCATAATTCACTTTTGCCTTTTCTTTCTTTCTTCTCAGGGCATTGGATAGTAAATTGAATAAAATTCATTTTATGTTTGATAATCCTTTGAATGACACCCTGATGAATGATGATTTAACCATTTTGATGTGGGATGTGATTGAAGCAGTGAGGAATTCTGTTGTTGGGTCCATGAATCAATCGTACACTCTCTCTCGATTAAATGATGTAAAAGATATATATCACATTCACAGGTGACAGATGTGGTTAGAGGAGTAGAGAGAATAAAGAGAACACAACATTCAAAACCAAGTGATAACGATCAAACCAAATTCTAAACTGCTCCTTTTAATACCATTCATTTTCAAATAAATACTCCTTCACCAAGCCACCCACCCAGACTTTATCATGCACGTCTTGCGGTGGAAGCCACCTGTAAATTTAATATTCTCATTTCAAAAACTCATTAAAATTAAACCAACAAACTCAAATTACTCATACAAACATGGCGATACATGGGAAGCAGGATCTGAAAAGTGAAAATATAACAAAGCCTAGAGAAGACTGAGGTTCTAGGAAAATAGGAAAAACCCCTCTCTAAAGTGTTTTTTATTGATAAAATATGAATAACATTAATGGTCGGCCAAGTCGGCCTTATAAGTAAAATTACAAAATTAGTTTTTTTTTTTTTTTTTTAATATCTAAAATCAAACACTATTTGGCTCGAGCCACCGAGCAAACATCGAACAAGCTTTTGTTTGCCATTCGTAGCATCTCGCTCAAGCAATTATCGAGCGAGGATTGCACAACATTTCAGCCCCAAACTCGCTCGAGCTACATACCACAGTCAAAGCAAGATTTCTGCCAGCTGCAAAATCGCAGGCCTGTCCTCCATAAGCTTTCCTCCTCTGCTCAAAATTCTCCATGAAGGAGCTGGACTACACCAATTAGTGAATATTCTTGCTGGTATACGTATGAGATTTACTTTTGTAAAGCTATATCCACTTGACCTCCCAAACTCGTCTACGCCAATTTTGGAGAAATACCACTTTATTATTAAAATGGCAGATGGTAAAGGCAACATCTTTACTGGCTTAAATTTTTCTGTGATTTTAAACTTAAAAAAAAATGGACCTTTTTTAATGGGTACACTGGACGGACCCTTTTTTATTTTTTATTTTTTTCTCTGGAATCATGGAATGATACGTTAAAACCACCAAATTTCCAGGGTCTAAAACGTGAAACCATGTTATTTCTGTTTCATTATGAAAATCTACAAGTGTCGGTTAGCATAAAAGATAGTGGTCGTTTTCCTCTTTTTCTAAGCAGATAGTGGTCGTTTTCATTTAAGGTCACGGAGACGATGGCAGACATTAGTCCAAGTAAGCTGAACCCGGTCAAGCTTGTTTGTTTAAAATCTTGAAGAGAATCCGGCAACCTGCAGAACACTGCTCTATTCTGCTCAGACCATCACCCACAAATGTATCCTTTGGGAGAAAGGGAGAGCGTAGCAGTCTTAGCACTAGCAGAGGCATCACCGCATTACATTACTGAGCAGGCAGTAGCCAGTAGGCACTGCTTTTATGAGGTCCCACTAATAACTGCACTCAGAATTCATACAGAAACCACCCCTATTCGGCTATTCCCTCATCCCTATACCAAGTCAAAAAGGGCAAAAGTAAAGAAAATATATATATATATATAATACATAAAATAAAGAGAGGGTCTTTAGGTGGTCCGTAAAACCATCTCAGGAATAAAATAAAAATATGACAGCAAAAAAAATGTTAACTTGGTAAAACCAAGACAAGGAAAGGCTTGGTAAACAGGTCTTAAATACTAGCGGAGAGGGATGGGGATGTGGGCTTTGCTTACTTCCTCTCTTTGGTTGAGTAAAAATTTTGATTTGTTTCTTTAGCTTTATCTGCCGACACAAAACGAGGCCATAAAGAGGGCGCTGAGAGACAGCTTAAGCAACACATTTTTCTTCTCCTGTTTTCTTTCTTTTATCCTTCTCTTTCACTTTCCCAACCCCTCTCTCTCTCTCTCTTGTGGTGGATTCAAAATATATTATTACTATTTCCTTTGTGGCCATGGATTTCTGCCGAAATGTGTCGGTTTCCGGTGAATACCAGCAAGAGCAGGTCCTTTCACCCCCTTGCTCCAAGCTTGGTGGCCTCTCTACCAGTCTTGACGACCTCTTCTCTGCTCAGAACACGGTTAGTCTTTTCTTTCTTTGGCATTTTTACTCACAATTTCTTTTATTTGCTTTCTACTCTTTAAAGTTCCACTACATAGATTTTTCTTCTGGCACAAATTTCTTCTGTTTCTCCATTTTCTGCTCCTCCTTATGCTTACTAAGTTTTATCCTTTTGTATCTTCTGCTTCTATGCGTTGCTGCTTCATGTAGTATTCTGCTGAAGTTTCACACCCACAATAGGAATGACCATATCACATTTCACCAATATCCAGCATACACTCATATGGGTCTTACTGATTTTGGTTTTTTTTTTTTTGGGTGACTAAAAATGTGCAGGAAGTGGATGTTAGCGTAGAATGGCTGTCTGTATTAGTTGAAGACTGTCTATACAGCACAGGAAACTGCCTCCCAGCACCCTCTACTGCTCAAACCACAAGCACAAGCCCAAAACCCTCAACAGTAGTACCCTTGCAGAAACCCCATCAGAACGCAGCTTCCCTGCAAAATTTTGTAGTGCCAGGCAAGGCCAGAAGCAAAAGAAAGAGGGTCGCAACCCCTAAAATGAAGAACTCTTTAAGCATCTGGTCACATCACGCAGACCCACAAAACCAGTCCCTCAACATGACCAGCTCAGACCCTCCTCTGCTTCAGCAGGCCTACTGGTTGGCTGACAGTGAACTTATTGTGCCCAAAAAGGAGGAAAGCAACATAGTAAGAGATGATGATGATGATGAGGCGGAAGAAACAAGGGAAGAAGGAGAAGAGGAGGAGGAGAAGGGATTAATGGTGAACAATGAGCAGCAGGGAACGCCAAGGAGGTGCACCCATTGCCTATCACAAAGGACCCCACAGTGGAGGGCTGGACCATTGGGTCCAAAAACACTGTGCAATGCATGTGGGGTGAGGTACAAGTCTGGTAGGTTGCTGCCAGAGTATAGGCCAGCAAAGAGTCCTACTTTTGTGAGCTATTTGCACTCCAACTCTCACAAGAAAGTTATGGAGATGAGAATGGCTCTTCTGTCTTCCATTCCCAGTGGCCAGTGACTTTTATTTTCCCATGTAAAACAAATTTTAGATAGAAAAATTCGGACAAAATTAGATTATTTAGTCTAGTGTAACTCCCATGGCTTCCCTTGCTATTCAATTTCATGCAGTCTTTACTCTCTCTTTTTTCCCCAAATTCATCTTTAAAGTGTTTCTTTACATGATCATGGCCCTGACCGGACACCTTTTTTTTTTTTTTGACCTTTTATTCTTATATATATATATATATTGCCGGAATCCCAAGGAAATATGAGTAAGGGAACTCTCATAATTAAATTTTGAACGGAAAAAATATCTATGGCTGAACGCTGAAGGCTGTGAATCATGATAGCAAGCAGTCAAGAGTGAAGACAAACATGACCTTATTTGCGACTTTTCCCACCAACGGCTTCCTCCTCATAATGGCTTTTCCTCTCTTTGTAATCTAGCTAGCTATGTTTAAATTGTGCAGCTCTTGGCAGCTTTAGGATTTTTGAGAAACTGACCCTAAAACAATAGTACAAAGGTTAAAAGAATCTACCGCTAAATTATTTATTGTAATATAAAATATATTTTGTATTTAAGATTTGGCACTGCCTCTTAGGAGGTAAAAGATGATGGACTCCAAGAAGCGCATGCACGTGAGTTTTCATTGTCCATTGCTTTATACCGAGTGATTTGATTCTCAGGAGTCATGAAAATGGGAAACAGACTACAAAAGAATCTGTCCTTCCCTCTTCTGCCAGTGTACCCTCTTTCCCCCCATAATTTCCCTCTCACTTAATGTGACACCTAATATTACCTACCTTCGGCTAGAATCTGAAATTTTACTATTTTAGTGCGTGGAAACAAAAATTTGGAGGGAGTATATTTTTGAGGATTTACCTCATAAAAATGTATTTTTAAGTGATTTTTTATTTTTAAATTTTTGGGAATGGCTTGGGGCTAAACACCCCCTGGCCTCAAGCCACAAAATATTTTTTATTGACTAAAAAAAATAATATTCATGAGACATAAAATAGTTTACACTTTTTATATACATAAACTATTTTCTACTGCTCATGTACACTTTTGAATAAACAATTGTGAGAAAGCCCCTTATAAGATTTACCTCCTCAAACTCAAATAGAGCTTATGTCGCCCAAACATTTGTTCAAGCAGGTGGGCCTCACAAGATCTCTCACATAAGTGCATGCCCAAATAGAATTAATATGAACATGTAATTGCATTAGATTTCAATCCACCTCCAAAAGCTTTTTATTGTCATACTCTCCTCCTCAGCCAACTCTTCTTTATCATCTCTTTCTCTTGGAGCTCTTCAACTATATGAAAATATAAAAAATATTTAGCAATTTTTCATATGAGACAAACATTAAAAAATATTTTTCCAACCATTTTTAAGGCTGCAAACGAACAATAAAAAATAGTTACTTTTTTCAAAAAAAAAAAAAATTTGAACTGAAAATTTTCCGTGGAAACAAAATGACAATAAAGAAGGGTCATGTATCATGGTTGTGACCCTCCAACTGGAGACACTGCGGGACAGAAAGACGGGGCAACATCTTATCTTCCTTTTTCCCTCTTTAGAAAAATGCCCGCAATTACCTTCAATTTCCAACTTCCAAAATTCGATGAATTACCATCACACGAAAAGTTGAACACCGACAGATCGTTTCATTTTAGGTGGTGGTGGCTGCTTAACTTACCGTGTGTTATACCACTCACCCCATGTCTTGGGGCCCCTCTACCATCCCCAGTTTGAAAACGACCCTTTCTACCTCCATTCTTTTGCATCCCATTAATTTACTCTGCAAACATTATGATTCCCAGCACATGGGGTTTGTTTGTCAATATATTTTGAGAGGTGTTTTTTTCAAAAAATAAATAAATAAATAAATAAATATTTTCATATAATATAAAAGTGAAAATAATTTTTGAGTATTTTTTGTTTTTTATTATTTTTTAATGTTTTTATTTTTAACTCGATCGCAATAGGCAAAACACCCATTACCATGGCTGACTTAGAGCACTAGTATCAAATGCCCTCTATGTTGTTCTCTTTTCTAAATATAAGAAAAATTTGAAAAAAAAAAAATTACAAAAATACATTTGCAGCAGATGCCCTAAGAACATCTCTAGCAACGATAACCAATTTAACTACTCAAAAAATTCTTTTTTATTTTTTTATTTTTTTTATTTTGCCTACTCATCTTTCAACACTCACTCTAGTAGTTTATCTATTTCACTCTCTAATTTTTTTAAATATTATTTTTTTTTTACCTTTTTTTATTCTTTTTTTTTTCTTCTTTCTCTAACTCTCGCAACCCATCTCTCCTCTACAAAATATTTCAGGCCTCTTCTCATTTCAAACTGATTCAACGACATGGGTGGATGATGTTAAGCATGCGAATTAAGTGGCTGTAGTGATTTTTGAGAAACCATTGTTGAATATCAAGACCTTTAATTTGCTGATTTTCAAGAACACTCAGTCGGCAAGCAAAGAAATAAAATTGGGGAAAGTGGGGGAAGAGGGTATGGAGACGAAGGAATCTCTCGCCAAGTAAAGAAACAGAACTGGGGTAGAGGGATATGGAACAGGCTCTCTCTCAGGTTTTTCATCAATTTTTTATTTCTTACAGTATGAATAGTGAATAGGCTGTATAGCCTATTTACTGTTCATATTAGAAGAAAAATTTACAAATAACTTATTCTGCTGGAGTGAAAAAAGTGTTAATAATAATCAAATTTACCTATTATGATGTGTTTGACCATACTGCTGGAGATGCTCTAAAAAGTTGGTTCTCTTCCCTAAATTATTGAATAGCTATGCATTGGGTAGCACTGTAACTACCCAATACATTATTATAATAATAAAAACATATTTCTCTCTCTTCTTTGTCCTCTCTCCTCTCACGTGTGCTTCCCTTCTTCTCTGCAACCCATCTTCTTCCCCAATCCCTTCTTCTTCCTCTCACAGCCCATCTCCCTCTCCCCCAAACCCTTCTTCTTCTTCCACTTGCACCCCCATCTCCTTCTTCCCCTCACGCCTCTCTCTCTTTCTCTCACACCCACCATTATCCACTGCTGGATCTTCACCCACATCACCCATTGATGGATATTCCTTTCTCGCAAGGTGGTTTGATGAATTGTCAAGATATTCCCTTGCTTTCTTAGAGTGATTTTCGTGATTGGCAGAGAGACACATACGAGAGAGAAAGAAGACTGAGGTGAGAGAGAGAAAGAGAGAAAATAAATAATTTTCTGGAATAAAGAAAAAATATATTATTTTAATGATATGAGATAAAAAAAAAATTAAGAAAATTTGTTGTAAAGTATTTTTTTTTTATAAAAAAATAAAATGTAATTTTATCCGTTAAATTTTAAAAAAATAATTGAACATATGATACTAGTAATCTTTATTTTTTTATTTTTTGAAGGGATGATACTAGACTACTAGTACTCTTAGCCGACATCACCTCTAAGAAAATGACAATAATAAGATTACTTGGGGATGGTGACATGAAAATACACAACCCATGGGCCTTTATTATGTAAGCACAAGAATAATAATAATATCAGCCAATAATAAGAGATATGCGCGCCATTAACATTTGAAATTACATCTTAATCCAAATGATTGATGAATTTGACGTTGATGAGCAACTTTTCACGTTCCCCCACTCATCGAAATTTAAATTTGAAATGAAGCGTTTTTAGTCAAAGAATAGTATGTAATCGCGATAAGCTTTTCAAATAAAGCGGCGACTTTTGAAGAGATGGAACATGCATGCATAATAATGCACACAAAGGTGGGTGGCTACGGCTTGATTATTATGGGTGGGTTAGGAAGGGAAGCACAAGTGCCTTTTTTTTGTTTTGTTGTTAGGGGTTTTAAGCTGCATAATTGCAATTAATGCTCATTTTAATGTTTCCGTCTGCCTAGTGAAAAGTCATTCCACTTCACCAAAAAAAAAAAGAAGAAAAGTCATTCAACCAACCAAAGCGATCCATCAACTTTTCTGAAAAACTGAAATACAAGAGAGGGAGAGAGATCATGAGTCACATGTTTTTGTCTTTGTTCTAGGGTAATGAATCCAATTGTTCATAAACAACTCCAACTATATATATATATATATATATAAACTCGGTTTGAATTTGATTCATTTAATAGACAAAACGAGTTTGAATAAAAAATTTGACTTTTTTATTGAATGTGCATGATTCATATAAACCCAGCTCACTTCATGTAAGCTTGTATAGCTTCATGTTAATGCTTATTAAATGAGAACATTAAGATGAGAGAGAATCATATTTCTAATGCAATTGATATGAGTTCAATTTTTTTGTGAACAGGTATATTGATATATTTATATGTGGGTTTTTCAGGATAAAACATTATATGTGATTTGTTACAAATACAAGATTGGTGAATTTGATTTTAATAAATTCATAAATAATAACTCAAATTATATAATCTTAACAATAATCAGTTTAAGTAATAATTAACATGAATTTACAAAAATGTATAAAATTTCATCGATGGTATTTATTCTATATAAGGAAAGAACATATCAATCAATTAGCCGATGATCATACTTGAATAAAGATTGAAAGCATAAGCTATTTCGAAGATGGACTCAAACTCGATTGATACTTCAAACATAATTAGACAAACTAATCTTGAATTTTTTTACTTGACTCAATTCAGGCTAATTACAACTCTACTTCATCCATTGGATCAACAATCAAACTCCTACCCCAAAGGATCCTCTCTGTTAGATTATATTAGTATATATTGCTTATCCGTCACCACATGACCTTTGTCGATCCACTCGAGTAAGATCTTTCCTATCCCATCTTCAGGACTTTCATTGCTTTCATGCCTTAGCTACCTTACATGAACCTCACTCTTTTCATGAGGCCTCCACTAACCCTCTTTAACAGGTTGCGACGAAAGAAAAATTTGATGCTTTACACAAGAACAATACATGGGATCTAGTTGACTTACCTCTAGGAAAGTTTGTTGTTGGGTGTAAGTAGGTCTACAAAATTAAGACTTGTTCTGATGGTACCGTTGACAGATACAAGGCTCGACTTGTGGCGCGAGGTTTTACTCAAGAATACGGTGTGGACTATAAGGAGACCTTTGCTCCTGTTGCTCGCCTCTCTTCTGTGCGTGCTTTGCTGGCTATTGCAGCCTCTCGCCATTGGTCCCTTTTTCAAATGGATGTCAAAAATGCTTTTCTTAATGGCGATCTGGAGGAAGAAGTCTATATGCAGCCACCTCCTGGACTCTCTCATCCTCCAAACAAGGTTTGTCGTCTTCGTCGAGCTCTCTATGAACTTAAGCAAGCTCCTCGAGCATGGTTTGCTAAATTTAGCACCACCGTCTCTCACCTTGGCTACTCCATCAGCTCTTATGATTCAGCCTTGTTTCTTCATCGCACAAATCGAGGCACCATTCTACTTCTGTTGTATGTAGATGACATGATTATTACTGGAGATGACCTCACTGGCATTTAGGAGCTCAAGCATTTTCTCAGTCAGCATTTTGAGATGAAGGATCTTGGCCCTCCCAGCTATTTTCTTGGTCTTGAGATTTCCTCTTCTTCTGATGGCTACTATTTGATACAAGCCAAGTACATATTTGATTTGCTTTCACGAGCCAATCACACAGACAGTAAGATCGCCGACACCCCGACTGAGCTTAATATTCGTCTCACTCCTCATGATGGGGAACCTCTTCGTGATTTTACTTTGTATCGGCATTTGGTTGGCAGTCTTGTCTATCTTACTGTCACTCGGCCAGATATCTCATATGCTGTTCATCAAGTGAGTCAGTTTATGGCTACTCCTCACTCCACTCATTTCTCAGCTGTCCTTCGTATTCTTCGCTACCTAAAAAAGACATTATTTCATGGGCTCCACTTCTCCTCACAGTCCCCTCTTCAGCTACATGCCTATACTGATGCTGATTGGGCAGGTAATCCTACAGATCGTCATTCTACCACAGGTTATTGTTTTCTACTTGGCACCTTTCTTATTTCCTGGCGAAGTAAGAAACAGACTGTTGTTGTTCGATCTAGCACTGAGGCAGAATATCGTGCTCTAGCTGACACTACCTCAGACCTTCTTTGTTTACACTAGCTATTACAGGATATGGGTGTTTCTCTTTCTTCTCCTACTCCTGTCTATTGTGACAACAGAAGTGCTATTCAGATTGCCCACAATGACGTTTTTCATGAACGGACCAAACATATTGAAATTGATTGTCATTTTGTCCGTCATCATCTTCTTCAGGGCTCACTACAACTTCATTCTGTTTTGTCTCGTGATCAGCTCGCAGACCTTCTCACCAAGTCACATCCTCCAGGACGGTTCCGCGATCTTATCTCCAACCTCAAGTTGGTCTCTCGCATTCCACCTTGAGTTTGAGGGGAGATGTTAGATTATATTAGTATATATTGTTCCTTGTCCCACATGGCTTATTTATATGTACAGTTCTATTGTATTCCTATATAAATAGGCCCCTCATGTACAGTTTTATGTGTGATTTAATATACAACCTTATTCACAACTGGTATTAGAGCTATAGTTTATTTCCTAGGATGAGTGTCTGGACGCGTATGGTTTGAAGTTGCGGTTCATGGCTGCTCTAGAGCAACTCTTGTACGGATGATACTCTTGGAAATGTAAAAAAACTCACAAACGAGGGGAAGTTAGGTTAATGTGGGAAAACTCACAAGTGAGGAGATTGTTGTGAGTATTGTGTCCCACATTGAAAAAGCACAAAGAAAAAGAGTAATTAATATACATAAGTGGACCCAAGTCTATTAGCTTAGGCTTTTGGGCTAAAGTGGTGTCTAAATATATATATTAATGTACTCTTGATAAAAATTTCTAACTGTTTATCTTCCTAACAACTAACACTCTCCATTCCCCTTAAAATGGGATTTTATCCAATTAATGAGTAAGATCTCTTTATAAAAGATCTATGGCCTGAAATTTGTCAAGTCACTAAAAATAGAAACAGTAAACATACGGGCAGCCATAATGAGGCTTTAGCAAGAAATAAAGGGGAGAAAAATAATTGTAACCTCATCATTTTGCTTAGGCCTTGGCCTTCTTTCTATGGAGGCGAGTCAAGAGAGACAGCAAGCTCAACTCGGGCTCGTTGAGGTAATAACTCATAAGTCTCTCATCAAGTCACTGAGCTGAGCATTGATCAAAGTCAAAAATAAATGAAAAAATGCATGATGATTCTGAGTGTAGATCAGTTTGATCACATCATAACAAATCTAAACAAATTAGATCACTTTTTATTAAATGAATCTGTGAAGTAAAGTAACCCAAAAGGTTTAAACGCAAATGAAACTAACAAAAATAAAAATAAGAGTACGCCTGATATATCTACAAAAATAAACCTATAGCCACAGAAGGATGAATAGAGTAATAAATACTGAAGTCACCGCTGAGGACCCCCGTGAAGAAGATGAGGCTATCTGAATGGTAAAATTGCAGTTCCCTTGCGAGATATTCTGTGCAGTCACCGTGGCCAAACCTTGAAAATTACAGGCCAATTCGTCCTGATTTTGTACCTGGAAATACATATTAAATGCATACGAGGCATTCCCATTAGCATCCAAAGCATTACAAGAGGAACCATATCCGAGTGACGTGCAATCTGAGAAGGTGCATGCAAAATTTATGTTATCTGCAAGTTTGGTCAGATCCTTGGCATTTGGATTGAACATACACCATTTCGCAGGAAGATATTCCACATTCTGTGCAGGCACAAGAAACTTATTTTGACCCTGACCAGAAGAATCTATCGCAAATTTGGGCTGACCATCATACCTAAAAATTCCCCAATGGCGCTCAAAATTGCCGGGAGCAACGCTCTTGGCATCCTCATCTATAAGACCAAACAAGTAAACTTCTATATATCCAGGGTGTAGTGGGGTGCCCTTATTGGCAGCAAGTCTTGGTAATAGCCCGTTGTAAAATCTATAAGCATTACCTAGATTGGCATTCTTGTCCCCATCTGTTGGCCACCCCACCTCCCCTACAATAATTGTCATGTTGTCATATCCAACAGCTTTCATAGCAGACACCAAGGTATCAAAGTTGGCATCAAAAACATTGGTGTATTGAATCCCATTACCATCAACGACGGGCTGGCTTGCCCCATCAAAAAAGGCATAGTCAAAAGGGAAGTTGTCATTGCCATAAAGACTTAGGAAAGGGTAAATGTTTACTGTGAATGGTGCATTGTTCTTGCTCAGAAACTCGACAATCTGGGTCATTAGGTCACTAATATCACTCCGGAACCTTCCAGCGGATGGATAGGGGCTGGTCTGTGGTGAGTTGTAGACATCAGCATTTAAAGGTACAGTGGCCTTAATGGTGTCTCCAACACCGGCTTCATTAAGGGCATTTTGAATGTTCTCAAGTGCTGGGAGGGTGATATTCAAGAATGAGCCATTGTAGGATGACAGGAAAGGCTCATTCCCAACTGCTGCATATCTGTGCAACATAGATAATATGATCAGAAAGAGACGAGCGTAATTACAAGTTACCACTTTCACAAATCTACAATGCCAAAATTATAAAGATAATAGTAAAGACAAATCTAAAGTGTAAATTTTTTATTTATATATATATATGAAAAAAAAAACACAATGTAAAAATAAAAGTTGTTCCTTTCATAAATAACTTTTACAAACTAATGGTTGAAGGTATAAATAAAAGTTGTTCCTTTTACAAACTACTAATGTAAAAACAGAAGAAACAAAATTTAATAACATTGCAATCTTCAAGTGCTTAGCTCTTTGAGAAAACTAAGTTTGAGATCAGGTTCCATTCAAATGGTCTAAGTCAAG
This sequence comes from Betula pendula, assembly GCA_900184695.1. Taxonomy (NCBI): domain Eukaryota; kingdom Viridiplantae; phylum Streptophyta; class Magnoliopsida; order Fagales; family Betulaceae; genus Betula; species Betula pendula. The sequence continues at coordinate 183,161 of FXXK01000083.1, read as the reverse complement.
TCATTGCCAATGCCAAGGAAGGTTTATCTAATTGGTGAAGAAAAGTCCAAGTTACATTCTTCAAAAAGATTTCCTATGATAGAATATGAAAATTATTAATTCCCCATCTAAAACAAAACTAAGGTAGATCTAATGACATCCCTACCCTTAAACTCTTCAATAAACATGCAACATCCCATAATTGTGGTCCAATGGAGATGATGAAATAACAAATTTATCGGATAACTTTTAAAGTTCTATTTCTTTCTCGCTTATTTTTCCCCTGCTAGTCTTTATAGTCCTGTTTCTTAAGTTAGGGTCTATATTACAATCGACTTTCTGGATGGAGAACTGTTCTTCCTGCTACTTATCCTTTTCTATTCTCAATACAAAGTCCCCAACAGAAAAGCACCACTACAAAGAATCTAATGCTCTAAATGATTGCCAAGTAAATATAGTAAATATATTGAAATAAAAACTATATAAGGAGTTTTTTTTCCAGGAAATAAAATTTTTTATTAGAATAAGAAGAAAATCATGTGCAGAATTAGAATACAAGAGAATTCCAAAAATATTCAAGTTGGAGTTAGGTTGGTGATTCCAAGAACCCTTTTCCTTGTTCTATAACTTCTCAGCAATAAATTCAAGCATAATAATTAGAAACAATGTTAAAGGAAGGCATGTACGATACATTACAAAATAGAAATACAATTTCCAACCAGATCAAATCAATGGCATAGCAATGACAACACTTGATCAAATCAATGGCATAGCAATTTCCAACCAGATCAAATCAATTACTCTACTGTTAACATCCCAAAAATAGCATAAATTGCTCAATCCCTTCCGTATGAATGTGGTCAAGAAAGAAGCCGGCTATTCCAATACAAATGAAAGAAAGAATATCCCAATGATCCTATTCGAATACAAATGAAAGAAAGAATATTCCAATGATTTCTCAAATTAAAGCAACAGAATCATCAGACAATTACATAAAAACTAACATCAGTTTATGAGCTCATGGTAATATACCGGGAAAAAAACAAAAAAACAAAAAAGGAACATACTAGGGTTAATAAAATTTAGAACCTTACAAAATTGATATTGATAATTCAATTTAAAAAAGCATAAGTAAACAAAAAGAAAAGGAAATTGACATACTTGATGTTAACTCCTCCATTGAAGAGGTAGCGTGTGACGTTTTTCTGGACCCATTGCTTAGCACGATCATAGTCGTTCATCACAGCCAGCTGATCATTGGGAATAGCAACCATGACCTCAATATTGGACCCAGCCAGAGCGCTCATAGTGGACTTCTCTGCATCAAACAGCTTCACCTTCGTAATCCCGTTGTCTTTCAGCATCTTAACCACTGTATGTGGAGGCAACTTGTGGATTGCCATGGTACCCCAGTTCACACCAAGCCCTTCAACACAAACACAAACACAACCCAAGAGCCCCACAACCGAAACCCAGTTGAAAAAACACAGTCTCTCCATGATCCCACAGTTTCCTAGGAAAAAACACTTTCCAGGAAATTAATGGGTTTTACTGGAAAAGGGAGGGAATTAAAGAAAAGCAATAGTTCGTTTTTCTTCACAGAGAAATATGGGGGGAAAAAGCAACGGTTTTTTGCAGTTGGGTTCGAGGAATCAGCGAAAATCCTGCGAATTTTTTTTTCTTCCCAGGAAAACTGAGAGATAAAAGAATCCAATAAATATCAGAAGCATCAAGAATATATATCTGAAAGAAAAAGGTAATAATATGGCATAAAATTATGACTTTGGGAAAAACATCAAGGGGCCAAAGGTTTATAGGAAAAAAGGGATATCGGAAAAGTGGGGTTGACGTTATTCTTTGCTTTCTCTTATGCTCTGCGTTCTACTGTATTATAGAGAGAGAGAGAGAGAGAGAGGAGAGGGAGTGATTGGAGTTATCGAGAAACAACGAGCGTTATTGTTCTTTGAAGCAGGGTGAAAAGAAACAGAACAGGGGATTTCCCAAGAGGACCATAAAATATCCCCAAACGCGTAAATCTTTAAAAAGTAGGGTAATTTTGTAACAGTGGAAGCTTTTTGAAGATGGTGGTGACCGGTGATATATATAATATATTAGCACACAAGAAAGGAATTGGGGAGTTTTTGTAAAAGAAAAGAGAGATGCGGAGAGTATCGATTATTGCTATAATAGGCCCAAACGATTAAGGACAAAACCACTTGGGGAATTGATCAGAAGTTTGAAACCAAAACCGAGGATTGGACAGGTCGGTCTCTAACGGCTATTATGTGAGAAAGAGAGGGACATCAGAGGAGCGCAGGGGCGCTGGGGTTGGAAAAACAACAATATATATATATATATATATTATATATATATAATATATTATGGGATGCTTAGGTACATTCTCCCAACAATTTCTCCACCATCTCTCCATTCAAAAGCAATTAAAAAAAAAAAAAAAAAATTGAATGGAGAGATGAAGGAAAGATTATTAGAAGAATGCACCCAAGCATTTTAAATGTATATATAACAAGATAATATATAAAATAATAATATATTAATATAAAGAAATTAGAAGGAAACGAATAGGAATATAGAGGAGTGCTAGAACATCTACTAAAAATTCAAATTCTTCTAAGGAATCAACTATCATTTTTTTTTTAAGAAATCAAATGGGGTTCATCTTTTCATTAGAAGAGGTGGGCCCCATTTGATTTTAAAAAAAAAAATACTAATTAATCCTTTAAAAGAATTTTTAGTAGATGTTTAAACATTTTTCTGAAAGATAGGAGGAGGGTTTCAAAAGTTTGCTTCTTTTTCCATCTAATTGAAGGAGTGGAAATAATGAAATATGGCTTTGAGTTGTTATATGCGGAAGTGAGAAACAGACAACACTCTGTTCTGTCTCCGTTTTATTCATTTGATTAATGTTTTTTTTTTTTCCCCTTAAATACAATAAATGGATAATTAATTGTAAGAAAATCTGAAGAGGACGGGCCATTGGATAGGTTTGAATGGGTGATGACGTGGCCCACTCATACCTCGTTCTAAGTTCTGACACCGCACGTTTCCCCAAAAGCACAGCAACGTGCACCACTCGTTAGGGTACGAGCGCAGAATAGGCGCAAAAAAAAAAAAAAGTAAAAAATAAAAAAAATAAAAAATAAAAATTAAAAATGTACCAAGGGTAAGATTGTCATTTTGTAGTTGCAGGTTTCAGGTCCGTGAATTCTTTTCACATTGAGGTCGGTCAGTGGTGACCGACATATCACATTGAGGGCCGTTTTAGATGTGGGGGGGGTGAGGTGAGGTGGGGTTTGTTCTTGTTGTTTTTGGCATCTCATCGTCCACGTTCCTTTCTTTCTGCACAACTCAAGTCAAGTGGCATCACTAAACAAATTTTGCAACAGTGAAATTCGATAAACAAAACAAAACAAAAAAAAAAACATATACAAAGGAGTATAATAATTAAAGGAGGAGAATGCTTCATCCTTCATGGCCTTAAAAAAAAAAACTGATGTTCCATTACCGTACCCTCCCAATAATTAAGAATTAAGAGGAATTAAGAGGGTGCATGGGTAGTATATTATTATTAACATCATAAAAACTCGTATACCAAAACCCAAGTCGGTCGAATTCTATTATTGTAATTTGTAGGTTATTGTCTATCAAGGTCTCTCAGTCTCAGCTACAGCTACCTTAAATAGTATTTATTGGCTTGGCTTGGCTCATTGTCTAGGAAGGGAAGTGTTGTAAAGCATGAGGACATGTCTGATGTCTCTTTCAGAATAATAGAAGATAAAAACAAAAAAGAAAAAAGGCGTGGGCTCGCCTAAGATACGCCCACCACCCACCCAATCAATTCGTGCCACTGCTTCCTGTCCCCATTCCAAGTTTCAAATTTCATCACTTTATTCTATGGTTTCAAATTAATTTTTTTTTTTATTAACTTGGTCCAAGAGGTTTCATTTTGTCTCTAATAAATCCTTATCATTTCAAACTGATTTTATAAACTCCCTATAATATGCTTCTGCATTAATACGAGATTTCCACTATTTTTCTAACAGAGTTCTTATCAAATAAAATAATTAACTTTTTTTAAAAAAAAATTACAACCATTTCCATAGTCCTTGATGGTGGTCTATTATTTCAAATCAGTTGTCAAAAAGAATGGTTTGGCCACTCCAATTATCTCTTTCTTTCTTTCTTTTTTTCGTTTCTTTTATTTATTTATTTATTTAATTCCTTTATGGTTTTTTTTATGTGACATTTTTAAAATAACTTGACAATTTTAATTAATGGGAACTCAACAACATGTACATGTGTAAAATTTTTATTGGATATATATATATATAAGTTGTTCTTAAAAAAGTAGACCTTAAATAAAAACCATAAGAACTTAAAAAATAAACCTTGTAACTTTTAATATTGGATAAAGCAAATATGTTAATAATAATAAATAAATAGGTCTTGTGTATTTCTCAACTGCATTTATTGTATGCCGTGACTAATACAATATTATAACGCTCACCAATCTCCATGTCAATACAAATTATTAAATTAGTTCTACATTCAAATTCCACATAAATAAATCATATATATATATATTCAATTACTAAAAAGGAGATTTTGAGGATTTCATTATTAAATTAGTTCTACATTCAAATTCCACATAAATAAATCATATATATATATTCAATTACTAAAAAGGAGATTTTGGGGTTTTGATCCAAACAACATATATGCATATTATATTTTTCTACACATGTCAACTCCTCCTGCGTGGGTATCTGCGCGCGTGTGTATATATATATATATATATAATTCTGTATAGCGAAATAAGTAACCCTGATGGATACCCAAGCTTAATCTATTGGCATTCTTGTGTTACAAGTTGCAACTTATCATGTCTAACAGTCTAAGTGATAAATATCTTATATCTCTGTCGGTTGCTATATGTTATATTTCCACGTTGATTTTCCTAATTTGTCAAGCAACTACAGTCCATGAGGATTGAAGTCTCCTAATTTTACATAATCACAGGCCTGTAATTTTCTCAATCTCAACAAATGGCTAGGAATGAGCCACATTAGCAAACATAAAAGAAAAAGCCAAAAATTTTCTCAATCTCAACAAATGGCTAGGAATGAGCCACATTAGCAAACATAAAAGAAAAAGTCAAAAATAGCTAAAAGAAGAAAGAGCATTAAGATAGGCCAAACATCCTAATAACTATATATTTCGAGTAACTGATCACCTCAAGAAGATGGTCGACCAACCCTAAAATAGGTTGGAGTGTCTAAACTATTCCCTCAAGGTTAGGTGATGGTTCGACCATTCTCAAAAATATATTTTGGAGTGGTCCATTCACTTCCAACTTGTTTTGGGGTGGTTTGCCAACCTCTTGAAATCGTTAACAACCTCCAAAACAGGTTGAGCTTACCAACCACCCTATTACAAGTAAGAAAGTGTTTGAACTACTCTCAAAACATTCTTTTGAGGTGGTCGGACCTCCCCAACCTATTATGGGAGTGGAGAGTTGATGGGGGTAAGTTTAGACCGCCTTCAATCTTTTGGCTTTTGTGGCTCTTTCTTTAATGTTTGTTAATGTGGCCGACCACCCTCTCACGAGTGAGGGTGTTGTCCAACAACCCCTGTTTTGCGGGTGGCCTAGTCACCACAAAATCATCACTTCTTGTGGCTTTTGTAGGTTTTTTTTTAAAAAAAAATTTAAAAAAAAAAATATATGAAAGTTATCCAAACCATATTAGGATGTTTACTTGTTCTTTTTAAAGACGAGACAATGTTTGCAAGCTAGTCCAAGTGCTCTTCCTCCATAATAAAGCCGACGTCGTGAAACCCTGAGCTACGACCACCCTTCATACTTTCAAGAAAAGGCTTCTTTTTATCTTGAATAGCATCGCTTTCGATCAAGAAAGTACGTTATAGAATAGCCCATCTTAATTTTCTTTCCACTTATTGGGATCAAAAGGTATGAAAGGACTTGTAGCTATAAAAGCACACAAGTGAAAACATAGTATCAATTTATGAGGTTCAACTTAAGTAACTTGTTCATTTATTAGTTCCTTAGTACTAAAACTCTTTCCACTTACAATATTGGCTTTAGATTATGTGGGTGTTACTAGTTGGGTAAGCAAGTATTGGTCAATATTCATTGTAAGATCTCAAAATAAAACCATATATAGAATTTATACACACGACCCAGCCTTGCTTATCATCATTCATGAATGTTAATTGGGGGTTTTCTTCCCCTTCCCTTCATTCTACAAACCAAAGGCTTCTGAAATACGTACGGTATGGATTATGGATATCACATCAGCATCCGAAAAGTTAAGGGCCTCTTGAGCGTGAAGAGCGTAGGTAAAGGAGCCAAGGATCATGCTTACAGACCACGAAAGTCACTGACCCACTGCACATGGAAGCTATAAACAAGTCAATAATACAACATTTCGATGAGGTGTTTCCAAACTGCATTACATATTACGCCTTTTCCCACATGGAAAGCAGCGGCGTGTATACATGAACATGCTGCAACCTATTACCTATTACCTATATTCATTTTTCTTTATTTTAGCATTGATTTCAAAAATTAGGATTAACATCATCTTGTCGGATTGAAAAATATGCACCATACAAAAAGGTTATGAGAAAACATGACTTTACAATTTGGCCTGTATTCTTTTGATGCAAAAGAGGTTCAAACTTGGAAGTTCTACCACCATTCCCCCACTCTTATCCAAGTTTTATTTTCATTACCATGTTTTGATGGTTAAAAAATAAAATGGAAAAATTAAGCATTTTTCAGATTGCTCCTCAAGTTTTTTATTTTATTTTTTAATCTTTTAACTCAATTGTATTTTTCCTTGTTATCAAATTGATCTTTCCGTCCATATTAACCCATAGGTGGTGGAGAGGGGAGATCCCTCCTCCACCCTAGATTTCTCTCTTTCTTTGACTTTCTTTTTTCTTTTATTTTTTGCTCTTATGATTTTGTTTTTGTTTTTGTAAGGTGACAATTTGTACACATGTTGAGATTATAGGTTTATAGTGGTGCTGACATGTTTTCTACTTGCATGGAACATTTTTCGTTAAAAAATCTAGTAGAGTATAGACGAAATGATTAATTTGATAATGGGAATAAGCGCAAGGAGGTTGCTAACATATTGACAAATAATAAAAGAAGAAAAATGAGACAGAAAAAATGGAAGTAGTCTTTTATATTGAGTATTAGAAGTGTTACAATAATCTCTATAAATAGAGAACTTAAGAGTGGTGCACAAGAAACCCTAGACTAATTAAGGTAGGGAATAAACTCTAAAAGGAAATATAATAATATAATATATAAAATATTCCAACATAGTTAAAACCGTAAAAGATCAAACTAGGAACTGGAGATGCGATTTGAAAAAGGCCTAAACCATAGGAACAATACAATAATCTTTCCAAAAATTGAAGGAAGAAAAAACTTGACTAAATCTTCATTCCCACGTTTGTTTGTACATGGGATGGGAAAGGAAAAACCAAAGAGATTAGCTTATATTTTTCTATATTGAAGTATTTTCACGAAAATGATTCATAATAAAGCACCACCCAAATGAATACAACCCTAATTATCGATGGCTAATGTTTAAAGAATAAATTTTAAGGACTTATTTGCAAGAATTTGTATTTGAAGTAGTCTATTGTTTTGTCCAAATATTTCGGAGCAGTGATGCTTAAAAGACAAAAAAAATTAGCCATCGATAATAGGGTTGTATTTGTTTTGTCCAAATATTTTGGGGTAATGATGGTTAAAAGAAAGAAAATGTGAAAATGAAAAACCATGTTTTAAAAGGCATTTTAGTTTTACCTAATTGAAATTCTCCAGCGGAATGGGAAGCATTTTCATTAGTTATTTACTTTTAAGTTCTTTCTTATGGGGTTCCAATAACGTATGAAAGCATACCCAAATTAACAGGAACCGCATTCCCCATCTTCGCGGCTATAGCCAAAAAGGGCACATTTACATCCATTTTTTTGTTCTTTTTTTTTTTTAAAAAAAAAAAAAAAAAAACAAGACAACAAAGAAAATGCTGGAAGAAGAACAGCAGAAAATACTGAGTAACATTTCTCATGACAAAATGTGAGCCAAGATTTATGATTCACAGCACCTGGACACGGATGACGGATACTTCCCAGCTGGGGTGAACTGAGGACGAAAATGTATACATTACTCAACCCGATAAACTGGATTCACCCACTTCCCCACTATCCACGTGTAACTCTTTTCCTTTCTCTTTCTCTTCACTAAATTTTTCTGTTTTAGATATCTGTGCGATTCAGAATCAGAGATCCATCTCACCCAGTTTATTGTCTCTTGCCAAACATATGATTTCTATTATTCCTTGTCCAAAAAGCATTGCAAATTTATATCCATACATCATTTCTATCCAATTTTCTTTTGGATACTAAATAAAATTCCCTTCTAAACATTCTTGTTTCAACTGTATGCCAAATGATAAATTAGTTTAGTATTAAATTTGAAAAAATTATCTAGCAAACTTTATGCTATGACCCGTTATCATTTAAGGATTTTCAATTTTGTCAATTAACTCCCTATCCTTCTCCCTTTTCCAATTAGCTTCTTCTGTCCTATCCCATAAATAAGCTTTAGTAACAAAAATTTATTCAAGTCTAGTTATATCTACTTAAATAAGAAAAAAGATTGCAGAACCAAAAAAAAAAAGGATAGAACCTCTTCTTCACCAAAGATTGCGGGCGGCAACTAGGGAGGCAGTGACCTTCACCAAGGTGGATAAGAGATATGCCCAACCGAAGAAGCAAAACCACAAGTTATGTACAATCCTTGATGATATCATTAGACAATGAAACCACCAAGAGGAGCAAGGTGAAGCCCAAGAATAGAGGCAATAACAACAAAGCCTGTGCAACTAGGTCTCGGTGAGAGCGATCAAAACCAAGCACAAGGAACGGTTACAGGAGGCAACCAAGGAGCAGTACTAGTGCAAAGCCATGGGAGCCAAGTTGCATGATGCCAAGAATCACGAGGAGACTGAAAAGCACGCCTAGGCTACAACCTGCTGAGCCTATGCCACCTTGCTGAGTTGGAGAAGGAGCTCAAAAGAGACCGCCAACTAGCCCAACAGGATAAGGCAAGCCACGTTTCTATCCCAATCTCCAAAGAGACCAAGGCCAAGTTGGGGTATTGTAGTGTTTCTTCTTCGGTTGGGCATACCCCTTCACCTAGGTGAAGTTAGTTTTGGTACCGCATCAAACCCTTCATCACCACCTTCCTAGCCACCACCCATAACTATTGGTAGCAAAGAGCTTTTTTCCTCCTTTTTGTTTGTTTTTTTTGCATTTTTTTCTTCTTCTTTGTTGGGGCATAATTAAAATCGAAAAATTTTTTGTCAATAAAATTGATGAAATAGGGATAAAAGGAAAGGATTGCACTTGATAATTTCACATAGATTGAAGAAAAAAAAAATTAACCAAGAAATTTAACATGATCCATTTTCTATGGTCTTCGGTTTTTGGGGATTACAGCCAAAGGAGGGCCATAGAAAAACGTGTTCCAGGTAGTTCCACAGGTGATGGAGTTGCCCTATCTTGACCCAACAAGGCTCCATCTAAGAATGTCGATAGGCAATGGAACATTACAACCCCAATTCTTATAAGGTCTTTCCATATACTCTTACAAACTGCTTTTCAATAAGAATAACAAAAAAGAAAAAAGGTTCAAAATTAGTCTCTAGATTTTCTTGAGATTTCACTGGGTCCTCGAAATTTCAGTTTCAATAATTAGGTCTTCAGATTTTACCCTAGTTTCAATAATATCCCTCCATCAACTTATTGTCCAATTTAATCGATGGTATACAACATAAAACCATCAAATCAACAACACATGACTCTCGTCTAACACATTCTGTGTTAACTATGCGTTCCAAGTGACAAATTTACCTTTACTTACAAATCTACTATGAATAATAATAATAATAAAAAAGAGACGGTAGTTGTGAGGGGTGGCCAACCACTCCTCCCACCATGATTTTCCTTCCTACACCACCATTATCCAATATATTACCAAGGGTCTAAAGAAAATTGGTACTAATATACTTTTAATTTGATGCAATTGTGTTCATTGAGATATCAAGATATTTTTTTGATAAGTAACTGAGATATCAAATTGTGGAAACAAAAACCAATGATTAATATGCTCTGTTACTACAATATCTGCCCTTAGTTTAACAAGCTAAACATGGATATGTAATTGAACCTAGTAACCTTTACCCCATCAAGAACTACAGAAGGATCGATAATAATTTTGCACTCAACAGTTCCCAACCAAATTTCTGATAATACATGCAAGAACAGAAGGCCAAAGCCATTTGACAACAAACTCCACGTCTACTGTTATGTGCAGCACCCAAAGCAACATGTTTACATGTGAATTCCACCTAAAATGAAGACAATCAAATGCATGTGATAAAAGAGAGAAGCAGAAGAGATTTGAAATGTCAAGATTACTCAAATTCTAGAGAGAGACAGGTGACTTCAAAAGCTAATGCAGAAGGAAAACATATGAAAGAATATTCACCAAAGAACTGCATGCATGGACTAAAAGGGCAACAACTGGAAAATTCTATCATGCATGGACTTATTCCATTGACATCAAGCAGAGTGTCAGTTCCCATCAGTCCAATTTCACAAGTTAGACATTTGCCGCAATTGAACAAAGATAATTGAATTAATTACAAGACTTCACAGTTCACACATTTGGCTCTAATACGGATAACTATCAAGATTGCTTCCAGATCTGGCATTACATACAAAATTTTGCATAGACTGATTGGAGGAATATTCTGGCTGAATCGACATATGAAAAAATATATATAAAATGAATGATGCCAATTTTCGTAATGATTTATCAGTAATATTTTTTTTTTGGATAAATAAGAGAAAATATATTAAAAGCATAGCCCTAGCACACAGGAAGTATACAAAGAAACGCTTAAGTAGAAAAAAATGTACAAGAAAGTCATTATAGCTTATCACTAAGGGAGCAAATTAATTAAAAGAAACAAGACCAGGAATCAGTGTAACCAATTGAAAGAATTGTGTGAAAACTTCTCAAACATAGTTTGCACAACACTAACCTGGAAGACAACAATGACATGTTTAATGTTCTTTAGATCCTCTATACCATAAGTTCATCTTCAAGATAGTTGTACTCAAAAGTGAATTCTGTCTTGATTCTCTGACACCTACAGCAACATCCATATAAAGAAACATCAGGGAAATTGCATACACATTTTAATTTTTTTTTAAAAAATAAATAAATAAAGCGGTGAGAAAAAAGAAGCAAAGACAGAACAAAACAAAACAAAACAAAACATATGTTACATATCGGATGCCTCAAGGAATCAAAAACAAGTGAAGAAGAGGGATAAGGGCAGCCCTTACTCCCTGCAACCATGTAATGTAGAAAAAAATTGAAGAATCACCATAGAGAGCAAGTCACAAGAGCAATACACATACACATATAACTCTCTCAATCATCATTCAGCATTCTGATAGAAACTCCCTCTATTTTCTATTTTAATTTTTCTACATTTCCATCAAACCACTACAATAGCTCCTTTCCCCTGAAGTTTGTACTCCCTCTATAAAAAGAAAATTGCTAATAATAGAAATTGATGGTGCCTACTTATATTACTGCGGTCAGAAACTTTCTGTGGCAACCATAAGATGTCTCGATCAAGCTCCAGTGCTTCTACTCATACTGAACTCCGTATGGAAAACTTTTGGCTTACTATATTCAAGAAGCTCAACAATAGTCTCATTTAAGATACTGGAGCAGGGTTCCAGTTTAAAATTAAGCAGATAAACCTCAAACAAAAAGACATCTAGGACTGGGAGACACCCAAAGTTGACACTTCACAACATCACAGATGAAGCACTCATAATGTAAGGGGACATTGATTTTTAAATCCTTTGACATTCATTTGAAACTCAGGCTAAACAAATACTGTCTAATAGATGTCCACAAACAAATAACCTTGTCAGCATCTCTAAAATAATTATGACAACTTAACGTGGACATATATCAACAAGAAATGCAATTGCAAACAAAAAACACTGCCAGGGATGAAAAATCAAAGTTGACATACCATCCATGCTGCAGGTCATCATTGGCAATATGAAAATCAAAGTACACATATGTCCCCTGTTCATATTCATCTGTGGCAACTTTTGGCTCCTCATGCCGTTGAAACCATGTATTGTATTTCTTGTGGTATCTCCAAGATTGTTTCTTCAACTCTTTTGCAGCCAAATATTGTTGATAAGTGTTCTGCATACAATTATCCATTGCATCACAGGAAGTACATTGTATTAAAACAAAAAGTACAGAAAGCTAGATACCTGCTGATAGTAAAATGCAAAGAAGAGTGTGTCAGTGCCATTAACTTCCAGACCTAGTCGTTCCCAGAAGGCAGGATTATTAACAATAGGCGCCTGTACTTGAGGATAGCTAGGAGGAGTAATTGCAGGGTGTCTCTGTATAAGGCAAAGGAATTACAGTTACAAATCAAGATTACAGTTAACAGGGTGCAATCATATGAATACTGTTGGGCATCCATACTGGAGTATAACTTCTTGCACGTTCAGAATCTTTGGGTTGAGGAAGTTTATAATAAGCAGCCTCAAGCATCTGCAAATTGTATGACTGATCATGCATTCCCCCAGAATTCAGAGTTGATCCACTGAGGTTATCCCCAATGGCACCAAGGTCAGAACCACTTCTTCGGCCAATAACACCAAGGCTCCCAGAAGGTTGATTTGATTGTAAAGGTTGCCCAGGAGAGAGATCAATATCTCTAGGGATTTGAGCAGGCTCAGTCAAAGAGCCAGATACCCCTGCCTGCAACATACAAGGATTTACATGCAGCTCAGGTCACCTTAATCATCAGTTTTTAATTACTAAGAGACCATCAACTTATATATCATACACAACTATTTGTTTATTTTGATCAAGACCTGGCATATAATTCAAAAAGAGAAAAGAAATGGCCAAAACAAAGGAACATTGACACCAGCAGTGGCCTGGATATATATTTCAATGGAAAAGTAGAAAAGGTTGGGATCAGTCATCTCAAGTATAAAAGATACGACACCACCTATCAGTAGTTCATGCAAATCAGCCATTTCTACTCCATTGACGGAACAATAACACAATTATAGCCAAGATAATTAATATCCAACAAAAATAAATGTCAGTCCCAAATACATGAATCCACACACACACACACACTCAGAAAAATATACATCCATTACATATATATGTAATAGAATTCTTTTATTGTTATAAAAGTCGATATTCCAAGACAAAAATCAGATATATTGGTACGGTTAATAACTCAACAGAGGATTCTGATGGCACAGGGAAAAGTCCATGTTTAGGTTTCACTCACACAAACAAAAACATGCACTCTTTTTTTCACTTTTTTTTTTTTTTTTGCTTGTTTGTTAAGCAAGATGCGAACCAAGGCCTCCCAACAACCTCAACTACCCCTTTACCATTTGATCCAAGCCATCGCCAGTTGTGAATTACTTGGTTTTAGATACAACTATGTTATGCAATAATGTAGCAGGTCATCACTGTAACAAGTCTGAAGTTCTAAAAACAGTGAGATATTTCAACAATCTCTCCAGCATTAGCACCATTCAGAATTCGGGTTACAGAAAAAATTAAAAATTAAAAATCTACCCCAACTTAAAATAGTATTTGACAATGTATGTCACCACTTCTTTTATGCAGTATACATATTTTAAAATGCGTGATTCCTTTATTTCTTTATTACCAGGTTTAAATAGGTTTTTTTTTTTTGATAAATAGGTTTTTATTAATATAGTGAATATATTTTAAGCATAAATTCTTGCTCTACTGGGTTTAATTATTGCCACCCACTTAAGCCATCACCCGATGGTGATATATAGCAAGCCACTCTGCACTGCTTCCCCAGTTTTAAGCTACTAATGTAATAACTAGCCAACCTAAGTGTCATCATTTTTTTCAGTAGATCAAGTGTACCTTAAAAACTGTTAAAACAAGATAGACAATTAGAAAGCACATAGATACAATTTAAACAAAATATTGCTTGGCACACTCTCAAATAATAGACGAAACTTGGAGATATTCAACGTACAGGACTATCTATCGAATAAGAGGCTTTCAAATCATCCTCATTCATGAGATTCTTTCCAAGCCCAGAACCAGTTGTAGAGTCAACAGTGGAATCATCAGGTAAATTCTGTTGTTGCTGCTGCTCCTCAACTTTTGCAGAGCCAACATCTGCATCATTCATAAGCAAGCATTAATGTATTCTATTTTATGAGATAGTGGTGAGTGTTATAGGTTGGCTATGATACACTAAAGTGCTTTCCAATGTTGCCAGTTTTTATATCTTTCAGATTCTTTTTTTACAAGTAAAAAACCATGGGAGCAATCCTAGAGTAGTGAAGCTGTAAGGAGAAACGCCTTGAAAGAACTAAAACCTAAAATTACAAAGATGCAAAAAATCATAAAAAAAAAAGAGAAATAACTTTATACAGCATCTACTACTTGGTCACTAAGAGCTAAATAACCTCAAAGGTCCTAACATTTTTTTTTTTTCTCTTTTGCTAAATATGTAAGACATACGGAAACAACTTCCAAGTCATACCATATCAGTGCCTACCAAGACACCTTTCCAACATGCAAAAAGTTCTGCAGCCCCTCCTAGGATAAGCCCACATAAAGCCAGTAAACAAGATACCCAAGTTCTCTAACAATAGAGAAACAAAGAAGGTGGTCAAATGCCTCACCACAACATTAGCCGTTGAATACGAATCAGCTATATAATCATTTTTAATTCACCTTTAAGAGTCAACCACTCTTTTGGATCATTCCCCAAACTACAAACACCACTTATATAGCTCACCCCCCTACTTCAACCATATTTAAATATTAAAAATATGTTACAAGGATTAAATGAATGGGGGGTATATCCCCACTACAATTAGAAGACTCAGTCTTCTAGAATTGTAGGACAAAAAAGGCCACAGGAGAGTAAAAATGTACTAAAAATAATCAACATGCAACAGAGGCATTCTTTGCAACCTAAGACAAACACTTTTGAGGGAATGAATTGAGCACACTTCATGCTTTCCAAATTCTAACTATCATTCACGTGAAGGACAGCCACTCCTTCCTTCTGTGAGAGTAGGCTAACCCTCATCGATGTGGGCGGCTACCCTTCACTAGTGAGGGTGGCCATCCACCCCTCCACGAGGGGAGGCCTCCCCTCATAGCTGCCACACCTTTTTTAATTTTTAATTTTTTTTATTCAAGGTAGATTTAAAATTTAAGGAAAATTTTTCATGTTGAATGTACAATTGGCACATGACGTTTTTTATGCAAGCCACGTGTCATGACTTAGCGATTTGACGTGGCACGCTGTCAATTAATTAGATGATAGGTTGATGGAGGGGCATATTTTAAACTAGGGTAAAACCTAAGGACCTAATTGTTGGAATCAGAAACCAATGACTAAATTGAATTTGCAAGAAAACTTAGAGACTAACTTTTGGTTTTTCCCTTCAAATGAACAATATAAAACAAAAAAAAAACAAAAAAAAAAAAAAAGACAAACAAAAGAAAGACCCCAGGAAAATGAAGGGTACCAGCATCTTTCGGACCACCTGACATCAATGCCTGTTGATTAGACTGTTGATGTATGGGATTATTCTGCTGCTGTAAGGTGCCAGAAGTAACATTATTGAGACCAGGTGCCTGGACTCCAAGTCCCAGACCAGCTTGAGAAGAGGCAGATGTGCTTTGAGAATTAAACTGGAACATGATCAGATGTCAAACAGTTCTATTAATCATCTCATAGACAGCAATCATTTCTATTCAACAAATTATCACACTAGCATACAAAATGAATTGGATCATCATAGGAAAGCGCAATAAAAATAAGAAATGAAACGCTAACAATCACCATACATAGAAAGTCCATCATGATACAAAGTTAATTAAACAAAGGCATCAATCCACCATTTTATTTTTCTTCTTTGTAGGCATATACAACTCATACATCAATATCCCATTTTGCTTTTGCGTTTGTTTTTCCAATAAATAGCATCAATTATTTCATGTATTAGAGAGTTCATAATCAGCTTATGCAAAATATGTACAAGAATTAGCTTATACAAAATTATGGTAGAGTTGTTTTCTTTCTTGACATATTACTATTGATGTTTTATTTATCAAAAAAAATTATGATTGATGGTTTAAAGCAAATTTAGATAGATGAAGTATTTCAAGTTTATCCAGTAAAAGGCATTTTGTAAAAAAAAAAAAACCAATTCCCATAGGATTCCTTAAAGTAAACCAAACATGGGTATTTCACATTCGTGGAATCTTATCAAATTACTGATCAAACCAAACATGATTGTTACTCAAAGATAGGCAGAACACTTCTATGCTCACATAACTAGTCACATATCTCTTCATACCAAAACTTGAGGCGATTCTTCAGCAAAGAGCCCAAATTTTTAGCTCATCTTGTCTTTAAAATGTCTAGTATATTACAAAATGCTCCACGTTAAAGAAGAGTGGGACAAAAGAATTGACTTTGTCTTGAGCATCACTTCTTTTAAGCTAACACGTACTATTACTATTATCCCCATCTACCAAATGCAGAAACAAATAGGAAATAGAATTACTCCAGATAAAGAATGAGTTGCAACATATAATGAAATTCTTTATTCCATGAAGAGTATTTTATATGTAGAAAGGAACTATCATCTTTAAGGAGAAACAATTGGAGAATTGACATATCAAATTCCAAGCTCTTTTTTAAAACAAAATAAAAAAGATTGTCTTGCAATGGGGTGTTCAAAATAGGAAAAATATTCCCTACGCTTTGAACTAAGAGGCCATGTGGGAAAGTGAAAATTTACACTCGGATTTTTTTCTTAGGAAACTCATTGTCAGAGAGACAAAATGGTGAGTCATTATTTGTGGAGGTGCTTATGATGTGCAACGATGATTGAATCTAAGTTCTTTATGAAATGAAATAATTAATGATTCCACATGTTGACAAATCTTTTTTCAATACTAACTATTCCCACAAGTAGTTGAATTTGGATCAAAGAAGAAAACAAAAAGAACCCAATTATTGAAAAGCTCAAACACAAAAGAGAACCTGCTGCAAGAGTGGGTTTTGCTGTTGTGTAGAAAATTGCTTATGATTTCCTCCAGCAAGAGGTGGCATGCTAAGAAGGGTGCTGTGACCTTGTTGCTGCACTTGTTGGAGCCGTTGCAAAAACTTCTCCCTCTGATCAGGTGCAATTTCAGTTCTTCCACGAAACTGCCCCTGAAAAGGAAGATATCTTAGTTTCAATTAAACAAAAACTAGAGTGCAAGCCAGTTAAACATATATGAAGTTTACCCACTACCACACACATGAGCAGGGGATTCCCCCCCTCCAAATTTTGCACAATATAGTAAGATTCACTAAAGCATTAACTGAGAAATTTTATTTTGATAAGTAATACGCTAATCTCATTAAAAAGTGTGAGTTACCCCTCAGTACATATGAAGTATACAAAAGAAACACCTAACTAGGGAGCTACATCACTGAAAATTGAATTGGCCAAACCTTGCAAAAGGTCATAACCCAGCTGTGAACTAAAATTTTTGTAAAAAACATCAAAACAGGCATGAAGAACTCTTTCTTCAGCCACAAAGAACGAAGAAAATGACCACAAAGTACTTAAAAGATTAGGTCTATCATGATAAAAACTTCACCAAGACAGTGGTGGAGATAAATAAAAGATATCCAGACTTATCTTACAGCAGGCTGTAGAGGATGGGGTCTTGGGGGCTAATGGATACCCTGAGGCTGTGGCTGATGCGTTGGCGATAGCTCCTTTTTTGGAAATCTCGTGTGGGGGAGATGAGAAAGGCTTTCTCGATCTATTGATTGACATCGATGAGGGTCATAAGCAGGAGGGCGTGTTTGCGGAAGAAGGGGGCTCTATTTTAAAATCAAAGGGTTGGAGGGAGCGGAAAAACTTAGAATGTTCCCTTAACTTTGATGTTGAAAGTATTGGGTCCAGCCGGGTTAAAAATAGGTCGTGTTTGCGGGTTTAGGGGATTTTTGTTGTTGTGGGGGCTTAGGGTTTTTTTCTTTTTTCTTGCTTTTTTGTTTAGGTTTTCTCTTGTATACTTCTAGTGTACTTAGAGGCGCCTCACGCTTTTTATAAAATTTCTGCTTACTTATCAAAAAAAATGTTGCAAATAAACATACTACTAGCACAAAAAGCCCTCTAGTAAGCAATTTGAAGCATTTGGACTAATAGACCACAAGTTAGCTAGCTTGAAGATTTCCTCAAACCTCAGTAGTAATTAAACCATCACCATAATTGTGGTTCCCTAATAACGAATGAATTTGTGTCCACATTAATATCATAGTAAAGTACTTCGTTTTCAGGCCTTGTGATAGTTGGAGATAAATCAATCTTTCAGTATTAATTCACATTCCTTTCTTCATCCAACATAACTTTTTGCAATATTAGCCACACAAACACCCATGTGTACACACACACACACACACACAGAGGGAGGTCTTCAGGAAGAAAGTAGTAAAGCAGCTCTGTAAATCAGAGATCCATATGAAATGATCACATCAATAACTGCTAAAAGGCGAGTTTGAGATAGAAAAAAAATTGTTCCACAAACTGTTGTTGCAGATATGCTGACATCCTTTCAGGCATATATGTCATCACAGTATTTGCCAAACAACATGCCATACGAATTAGCATATATAAGTTTAGCAATCAAGAATAAAGAAGAACTTTTTATTATGTTCTTAATTACACATATTTGATGACCTTATTAAGGACAAACCCCTATTAGCTTTCCACAAAAACTGAAAGGACAAAACAATTACAGGAATATATCAGCCACACAAAGTCTCGTCCTAGTCAAACGACAGGTGACCATAACATCACTCTAATCACCTCTACTGTTACAACCTCCACTTGTACCTCAATCACCAATTTCACTACCACCACCAAACAGAGGTAGCATATAATGAGAATAGGTGAAAGGCCCCAACCCCACGTCAGGACAGTTGCACCTTAAGTAGAATTCCGACTTGTAGCAGTCACTTCACAGCTGCAACATTCATTATAACTTCTCATTCTATCCAATTTTGTCTATCATTTTCTCCTGATTTCTTCTCCATTACAAAACCTATTTTTTTGACCTATACCAACTAGATTGACTTTAAAAGATCAAGATTTCAGAAGAAACCTTGGTTCATAAGGCTTCCAATGCTTAAACAATCAAATGATTCAACATATGTGATATTTCTTTTCGTAACTTCTTTCCATCATGGCATGGTTGTGGTTGAAAGAATGTTCTCTAACCTAGATCAACAGTTATTTCAGGTTAGATAGGAATATTTTCATGCAATCAAGGTTTGCACTCGCTTAATCTACCTTGAGCTCCCAGTTTTAAAAGGGGCAAGTTTCCTGATATAATTGACAACTTTAATTGTTAGGTTAAATTTTTTCAATATTTAGCCTATACTTATTTTACTTCTCGTGGCCTAATATAGATTTGATAGATTTGTTTTTTCAGTTAAATTCTTTTTTTGTGGTTACTCTCTGCTACATCTTCTTTTGTAGTTGAAATAATTAGGATTATCAGTTAATCTTATATGTCATAAGTCATCTTCTCCAATATTACCAAAATTTTAAAATAAATAAATTAACAAAAACAAAAAACAAAGACAAACAAAAAAAAAAAAGGAACTTAGGCTAATATGGTGTATTGCCATTTTCTATTTTCTATGTTTGTTTTTAAAAAAAGGCAACAAAATCACCTTTCATTTTTCATAAATGAAATTAAAATCTCTAGTAACCAAGAATTTTATGCTTACATACAACATGGAAATGTTTCTAAGAATATTTCAGGATAACAATAAACACACTCCCACCAAAACCACCATAATAGTGCCACGCCAATGTCACCCCCATCACCAACACTGGCACCACCTAAGAAAAGGGATTAAAAAATGGCAATGTAACCAAACAGGTTCTTAGATTTTATTTTATAGTAATAATTTCCTTTTCTTTTCATGGCTTTAGTCAAGCACTCCAAAACTTTTACATATTTTGGTCATATCTCTACGTTCTCATTTCCCATCAACCAAAAACAAGAAGTAAATTTGAATACCCTCTGAAGACAAATTTGAAAAGAAGTAATAAATAACCGCAAGCAATCACAGTTAAATAGTGGGGAAATTGGTATAGAACTTGCACAAAGACCAATTATGCATACACTACTCTAAAGCCCATATGCAGATAACCACCAAAGATAAAGCATTTTAGAAGGTATGGTGCAAAGTAACATACCGCTTCATTCGGGTTCTGAAAGGCACTTCCAGGCCTCCACTGCATACCAGGGACCATAGGAGGGGAAAAAACTCTGCCAGCTATAGCTGGAGGCTCACCAACATTACTAGAATCAATTGCACCAGTTCCATCGTTTGCCTTGGCAGCCTGAGGCAAAATCATTCTATTACTTAGAGGGGAAACCAGAGGCTGCACCATGCCACTACTCCCAATTCTCTCATCGGCTACTAAAATGTTTCTCTTTGTCATGTCTGAGGCTGAAGGAACTGCACCAACAGCTCCATTTCCAGGAACTACATTGCCAGCACTAAGAGGGATACTAGCTGATGGTTGGCTGGAGAGGCCACCTCTACCAACTCCCCTTACAAGTCCAGCATCAGAAAGAGATGGAGATGACCTGCGGCCAGGAAGACTATCTTCTTCCCTTGCAGAAGGGGATAGACTCAAAGCAGAAGAAGAATTTGTAGGACCAATGTTCTCCATGACAATTCGAATAGAACCTGAAACTGGAAGGCTTGCTGAAGCAGTGGAGACACTAGACAAATTTTGAGCAGACACATTAGCGGTCGCATGGCCACCAACTGGTGTTGATGGTGCAGAAGAACCAATTACACTATTTTTGGGAGGTGGAGTTCTTGCAACAGCATCAGAATTAATGTCCTGGGAAGGTGTATCTTCAACTTGCTCCTGGACAGTACTCTGCTGAAGATTAGAAGCAGCAGTGGCCTGGAAAGGAACCCATCACCCTTACTTAATGACTGAGGACAATAGAATGTTACAAAATGAAAAGTAGGAGAATCAAAAAGCAGTAAAATTTGACATAATGAAATTCCTGTTAAAAAAAAAAACTGTCTATGAAACAGAGAAGATTATTCACGTTAATACAAGATAGGCATTTATCCTCTCAAAGAACTTCCTAAAATTGCGCTGGAAAAGGGAAGAACTTAGACAAATGAACCAAAATCTAATTCAACAAATAAATATGTACTAAACAGTTACATGGCTCCCATAACAAGGAAATCCAAATCCAACAAAAAAAAAGAAAGAAAGTTCCCAATATAGGACTATTTGACATCAAGCTGCACAGAACTCCCGTAACAATAGCCTGTACAAAAGATTATCAGCAGAAGGGGATCATGAACTGACCGCACCTAAGCCTGAAACCATATAACCCACATTTTGTCATATATTGAAACTTAAAAGGAAATGAACGGAAAGAAAAGATCTCTGCATGATACAAAATTTCTACATTGTTCACCAAAAAGCAAAATAGTGGGACTCCACGAAATAAATTAGAAGCTCTACTACTGTGGTGGCCTAATTTTTTTTTCTTTTTCTAATTGAATATGGAAAATGCATTACAAGGGAGGATTTTTCCCACTCTTGATCCAAAAGGAAGAAAGAGTGGAGGATCATAAAACCAAAAAATGGGTGGCTCCCCAAAAACAGTTCCAAAACGAAAGAAAACAATGGAGAAATACAAACAAATGGTAGGAAAGAAGCAAAATTAGAACTTGAAGGACCCTACAACTAATATATAAGCACACTATCCTTGGGAAACCAAAAGATCTATCACCAAGGCTTCCAGCAAAAATACTAATATATAAGCACATATGTTAATAAATTATAACATATGACCATTTTATACCAATTATTGATCCATTCTGTGCAAACCAATATACAGCATAGTGATAAAGCACCATGTGCTTTTCTTTGCGATAAGTTAAAGGAACCACTATGTCGACAAAGAAACCATCTCAAAAAAAGGTTCTTCACATCAAACCTAATGAAGAATGCTGTTAAAATCAAAACAGAGACCGTCCAAAGCCAGAACTTCAATATATGGTTAACAGTTTTCGGAGTTCAAGTGCTCAACACTGTCAATTATATCATATCAAGATTGATATCTCTGTCAAAAATATATAGAAACACTTACAGGAATTTGAGAAGCTGATGCCACCAAAGATGTCTTCAAGTTAAGAACAGGTGCCCCCTGCCAACGAAGATAATTATATTGGGTTCCAAGGGGTCAGAAGAAACTAAGTATACTAACATAAATGAGATCCTCAACCATATGCCTTCAAAGTCTTGGGTCCAAATGCATCACATCGTGTCCTATACTTTAGAAACCTTACCATAGTGAGAGACATGTTGTAAAAAAAAAAAGTTGGATACTCGGTAAAAGCTTTGACGAAAATGGACACAATAAAGCATGCTACAAGTTGAAGAACCATAAAGATCAGATAATAAGCTTAATTGAATCAACCACTTCCAAATCAATTTTCCCAAACATCGCCAAAATACAACCTCTGATTTTGTACTTCACAGTTTTGGCAAACAGAAAAACCCACTTGACCTGGGATTTGCTAAAGCCCATGCAGCTATGACACAGGAAAGCTCTATTAATCAGTAAAGATGCTTTTTTTTTTTAAATGGTAAACTGAGCTGGTTTTGAACCCACAAGATCAACACCCCCCCGCCCCTCCCCTACCCCCGTTACCCAAGAGAAGGACATTAGAACTAGAGCTCATTGGCTTAGTCAAGATGCCGCCATAAAAGATGCTTGCTTCTATATCGTAACCTATAAATCCATCTCAATTGGAAAGGAACCATAAATAAATTGTTTTTTTAAAAACAAAAAACAAAAAAGAGAGATAACAACAGCTTAACAATTATTTTTCAAGCCCTAACTAGATATAAGAATAAATAAAAAGACATTACATGGCGGAAAGAATTTACCTTAACAAGACTGGGAGGACCAATTACAACCAGATCTTCAAGAGACTCCACCTTGTCTAGTGGTAAAGCGTTGTAAAGCTCATCAACATCACTAAAATCTTCAAAATCATCCTAGAAAAATAAAAATAATAGATAAAGTTAATAAACCTGATATAGGTGATCTAAACAGAAAGCTTATGAATAATATTCCCTCATTGAATAGGATATCAGATAGAAAAAATAATGTAAAATACATTAGAGGCAGATGCTGTTAACAGTGTATCTATCATTAAATTCCATTGCTTACAACAACAATGAAAAAGGAACAAACTTGAATATGAAGCAGTACAGACCTGATTTCGGTCCACATAATCTTCCAAGAAGTCTCTAACATCATTAACCTGCTCAGGACTCAGTTCATCATTATCCAGGAGCCTCAAGATCAGTTCCAACTTCATTATATGAGCCTTGTGCCGGGTGATAGATGTCTCTAAGTGTGTCTTCCAAACAAAAGAAAAAGAGTCGATGACTGTTGAAGCTTAAAAGGAAAATAAAAAAGGAGAGAAAGAGAGAGAGGAGGCATTTATTAAGGGCGTGATAGTCCTACCAGTCTTGGTGGCCTAGTCTTTCCCTTCTTAACAGTTAGCCCCTCAATCTCAGCTTCAAAGCTATCAATCTGAGACTCCAACTCTGAAACCTGCTCGAGGACAGAATATATCACAAAAATATTTGCTGAATGATGAAATTTCAGATATGTTTAACGAGTAAGTAGTTTGACCATGTAAAATGTAACAATGATGTCCAAAGACCAATAATATGTAGAAAGAGAAAGGAGCACAAATTTGTAAAGTTATTATGAAGTGAACAGATTCCACCAGCTGCAAGCTCCAGGCATCAACCTATTCGATGAGTTCTTTGCTTTTGCAAACCCCACAAGACATGGAGGAAACCATTTGGTTGCATACCACCTATAATATGCAAAATATATACTCCCTCCACCCCATTCAGTCAGTCCATTATTCCTCTCTGGAATGTCCCAAAACGTACCTAATTACTTAAAATAGTGTAAACTATTTTTAGGATTTCATATTACCCTTACTTTTTTAGATAGAGAACAATAAAACTCTATATAGAAATGAAAATGAAAGGTAATTTGGAAAAGCAGTCACTTTATCTTGCATGTGAAAGCATTAATGCATGTCCCATTAAAAGGTTAGACTTATGAAGGACAAAACAAAAATGGACCAAAAGGAGTATTAAGCAAGCAATGAAACAAGTCATCTAATGAGCATGCCATATTCACAACCACATAAAAGCAAGTCATTTAAATGCATGATGGAAACAAACTAGAAAAGATGAATCCTAAATATACCATCGTACCAAGTTGAAACCATTTCTAGGAAGACAGCAAACATGAAAATTAAACAAATGGCTTAGTTTCATACCACATTGTTCAACCAATCCCTTGTCTCTGATTTAGCCTTCTCCCTTGGATCCTATCACAAAAAGAACAACATGAAAAAGTAAAGTGATCTGCAATAAATTTTCTTGTGGATTAGAGAAATAAACAAATGAGCTATTAAGGGTATAACTATTTATTTCACTTTAAGGCTTAAAGTACAAGGTGCATTTTTATATAAGAAATAATAAAATATTTTCAAAAAAATAAAAAAGAAAGAACCAAGGAAACACGAATAATCTTTGGAATTCTATGGAAGCTTCCCCACCATCCAAAAAAAAAAGCAAGTACGAAGTGTAATAAAAGAGACCCAAGTAATATGCTCTCTGCTATGCCCAAACCCCAAAGATAATTCCATATATAACAGTCTCTTGAGAGGCAAAACATGACCCACAAGTATATGTGCAAACAAAAGTTAGTTGGAACTAAAAAAATCTCGTCCCTTGATATCTAAATTCTCATATAAGAACACTTTGCTCATGGTTGGACACAATGAACACAGCACTAAAAGCAAGAC
The DNA here is from genome assembly GCA_900184695.1 of Betula pendula. NCBI lineage: Eukaryota > Viridiplantae > Streptophyta > Magnoliopsida > Fagales > Betulaceae > Betula > Betula pendula. Next base: position 158,001 of record FXXK01000083.1, on the reverse strand, counting down.
AGCTTCAGGGATGGTATAGTTAATTTATTGAAATGGTGCCACCTCATCAACCACATTCACTATCCAAAATTACTCCAGATTAAAGCAAGTAACAGATAAACTATGAGAGAGAGAGAGAGATATAAGAAACAAATGCACTCTGTCCATTGCCCTCTAGTGAACAAGAGGTAACTCCCATATCTTTCATAAAATTGCATCAGTAAATGAAATGATAAGAGTCAAAGGTGAACATTTTTGACACATATTAGCATTGCCACAGGACACATGTAATTTGCAGCCTGCAAATGTGTCACCACCCTAGCAAACAAAAAGTTTTGAATTCAGATGGCTACTTAAACCTTTTACAATCAGCATTTCTCCACTTAAATACAAGATCAGATTATAAAGCAAGGCGTCACAAAAGGTTATGCTTACAGTTTTAGGTTGTTGGCCTAGTCCTTCTTTAGAGAACGCTTTTGTCTTAGTCTCCTTTTCGCAGATCTTAAATCTTTCCATTTCACGTTCAATAAGTTTGCGAGCATCCACCAAAGCCTGCTCATAAGAGGCACTAACCTACGTCAACATGTATCAAAAGAAAAAAAAAAATTAATTGTCATCTTCAAAATCAAGAAATACAAATTTATAGCTACATGTTAATATGTTTCACATCAATATAGCATAATTTACCCATAAAGACTAAAACAACTGAAGCATTAGAACTTAGATGTCTTAATAGGTCCAACTAACAAGGATAGTGTGGCATGTTACAGAAAGACAAAACAAGCATACATACATTCTTATGACATTTTTCTGGTAGCATAAACAAGATAAGATGTTGATCAAAGTTGAATAATAGAAAGCAAACAAAACCACATTATGTCCACTCAAAATCTAAATCTCTCCAAATTACAAACATTTATTGCTACACTCAGACACAGCCTTAAATGATCTCATATTAAATCCTACCATGCCAAAGAGCGAGATTTGGAGGAGGGAAGAAAAAGAAAACTGTCGCAATACGCATTTTCACTGCAATGGAACTTCTAGATACAATGCAGATGCTGACCCAACTGCCAGACATATTAAAGTAAGATCTCTTATATAAAGGAAAACCACGATGCATCTTGCAAATTATAGATGTCTGGCAGGTACCATATTGTAACCCTTTCTGCACTATGTACCCACTTCAAAATCAATGCTCTTATCATAACAACTTGGTTAACACAATGAAGGATCTCAAAGACAATATTTCAAGGTAGGTGAAAAGAAGCCCACGCATGACATATTAAAATATTAGATCAGCAACATTATGATTCAGACCTAAGCATCAAATAGGGGTTTCCAGGACCACAGCTACAGCAGAAAATAGAAGGATTTGCGCTTATTCACTTCCCAGAAATTCTATCTCAGAAATATCTGGCCCAATAATAAACGTCAGCCTCAATGGTATATGGCACTAAAAACACAAGCTTAAGTACCCCCGCGCCCCCTTCCCAAAAATTTGTGCCACGAAAACCAGCTACCCTTGGTTCCCCTAGGCAAGGGGAAATCCATCTGTGCGCCCAGGAAGAAGGACTAGAACTACATATATAGATCGAGTAGCTTCTGACAATGGAAATCTGAACCCCTTTGAATTGATTGGCAAAATACCCAAAATCACAAGAAAACATGCCCATGCTTACTATCGAATACACTAAATCACCACTAACTACGCGAATTTACAGCAACAAAGTGAACACGGGCTAATATTAGCTAACCCAAACACCTCTGGGCTATGCATATGAACCATTTATTGGGACACCACAGTAAATTTAGAGCCAAAATTTAACAATGTACATATACACATTACACAACACTCTGTCTATCCTTAGTCTGAAAGAAATGCAAATGTCCACGTACGTATTTTCAAATATATCAGTAAGCAAAAGAGACTGACCTTCTTGTCCTTGATCTCGCTGGACTGGATCCATGTCTTGATTTGATCCCTGTACCGCTGAAGTTTCTTGATCTCCTTCTTCAAGTCCGCCTCGAATTTCTCCTTCTGGTTCGCATTGTCCGTATCGTAAACCTATCAGAGGAACAAAGAACCAACAGTATTCAATAATTCAACTAGGCTCTCAATTTGGTGCTTAAGAAAATCCAAATTTCAATTTCCATTTCAAATTCAAATTCTGATTTCTTCTTGGAAACCAAAGGAGGAGTAAAGACAATAAGAAGAGTATTATCGAAGAAGAGGACCTTGTTCCAGATACTGTCGAAGACATCAACGCCTTCTTGGACCTTCTTGAGAACCCGATCGATCTCTCCCTGAAGCTTACGGCTGGCTCCCATTGTGCAATCCAAGCGAACTTGTCATCCAAAAGATTTGTCTAACTAGATTTTTGCAGGTAAGTTTCGTTTCGTTTTCTAGTTCTAATTTTTAGGGTTTTCGTGCTTTGCAGTCGAAGACGGTGATGGAGTCCTGGAGAGGACGTTGGATAGATGCGATCAAACTTGAGTTATGGGCTGGGCTCTTATCTTATAAGATGCTCCACTATCTTCTGAGTCTGACAAGAGGACCAAAACATTTTTAATGTCCTTACCAACATTTATATAAAAAGTGGAATGCTTCAATAGTGCTTTTTGTTTGAAACGTAGTTTTGCGTTTTTACTTTTATTCTTTTTTTATTATAATTAAATCAGATAAGGTTATTTTTGTCTTTCTTTATTTCATTAAATTGTAAAGTTACTATTTTGCTTTGCTTATCTTTCGGCTGGCAAAAATAATTTGCTGAGTATTTTTGTCCTTTGGTTTCATAAATCCCGTGGCCGCCTAAATTTCAAAAACAGCAACATTTGAGAAAAACTTAAACACAGCAATGTTTTAAGCATTACCAGTTAAAAAACCCATCATCTGCTTGTTGCAAAGCCCAGGCTTTGTCGAAGAAACTCACTCACAAACACAGCGATGGCGACATAGCGTGCAAAATGGATAAAAAACTATCTCTGAATTTTCTTGGTTTACTCCTTGACTTGTTCAGTTTATTTTCTTAACAAATAATGTTGAGGTTGGAATTCTGACCAAAGGTAAAAGGCTTTGATAGCAAGTTTGATTTTCAGAGAGAGAAATAGTCGAAGGCACATGCCGCCACAACACTAAAGACCTTCTCCATCTAGCAGTGGAACTTAGACAACCCATCGAAGCATTACTAGTCTCTACCAAAAGGTAAAAAACAAACTTCATATCAATTTCAAGGTAAATTTAGATTATAAAATCACATTTCCTATTCATGCCTTTCTAATTATGCATGCAAATTATCCAAGCTTGATTGATTTTCTGATAGATCTATTTTTTTTTTTTATAATTCGTCAATTTTCAATCTGATTCTTCATTTCAATCCCTGATCACAATGCAATTTATGCTGACCCACATCCAATCTTAGATTTACTTTTTCTATTTATATGAATTTATTTGTGTGTATGTTTGTATGGATGGATGTTAAATTCTGAAATTTTATCGTTATTTACTGCTTGTTTGGTTCTTGTGCATAATAGACATTGATTTGAGTGTTCATCTAGAAGTTGAAGGACAAGTATTTACCCAATTATAACTTTAAAGAAGCCAGATCAAACATTTGTTCTCTGTTTTAGTTTTTTAATATGCAATTGTTGATAATATATTTGGATTGAATATAATTTGCATTGGAAACTCGCATTAATGAAAACTATGGCAATTCTGATTGATTATATTTATTGTTCTTAACGAACAAATGATTAGATGATAAAATGCTACTTGGTGATGCACACCTATAATAAAAATGCAACTTTAAACCTTTCAAAGATATAGAAGCATTTTCTTTGTGTGAGCAGCAATGAACTTTGACATCATATTTGATTTATTTTTCATAGAAAAGTAATCATGTGCGTTACTATGTGTATTCTAAGTATTTAAAAACTTATATAGGCATTGCATGTGATTAGCTTTGTCATTTGTGGGTTTGTAGAATTTCATTCTATGATTGCTAATGCAAGTGCATTCCCTCAATTTTGTTCATTTTTTCCTCCCATTTGTTCTACTTAATTATTGATTCTTTTGTCCAAGTTATTCTACAAACTAATCCTTTTAGCAATTGAAATCACATTGTTGAAAAAGGCATGGTTTCATCTAATGAGCTAGAAGTGGTTGTAAGGGATGTTAAGGACTAAAGAGCTGAGGGAAGATGATTTCGATTTTGACTTTCAATTTCTTTGTGTTTAATTTTTTATAATGTATCCCTTAAATATGTGTTTAGATATGAGATTAGAGCTTTAAATAGAAATTGAGTGTATGCTGCAACTTCTCGGTCGATATCAATTATTCCAATCCTCACACTCAATAGAAGTCTAATGTTGCAGCAAGATTCTTAGTCACACTCTGTTGACTAGTACCATTCTCTTGACAATACCTATGGCTCTTCTGTTAGTGGATCCTGTTCAATTAATTTATGTTCTTGATGTTGAGGTTGGGTTCATGTTTGGTTATTGTGGCGTTTGGGTTGGTGGGGTTATTGTTTAATAGATGTCAATTTAAACAATAAGCTCATAAATGATAAAGTTGGTCCTTAGAAATGAAAAAGTTAGTACATATATAGGCATATGAGTTAAAAAATTTCCTTGTCTTCATTATTTTTAGGTTGTTCCCTTCGAAAAAGAACCATTGAAGATTATTTCCCTTGAACATAAAGCCCTTGATAATGAATACTTCTATGCATGAAAATGAATTTTATGGAATAAGCATATTCATGCATAGTTGTCCTGATTTGGAAACTCTTACAATTCAAATAGGCTCCGGAAGAATTTTTATGTAAGTATTAGTAACTAAATATTAAATCTATTATATAATATAATATATTTACAATATTAACAATTATAGTAATATATAATATAGGGAAACAAACACGTGCATTGCATGTGCTGTCCCAACTAA